>VWZD01009326.1:232619-279916 GCA_013396695.1 Sakesphorus luctuosus | reverse complement strand
TCTGGGTATATAGCTGCACATTTCTGACATTACCAATTTTTTCTTCTTTTAATAGAAAACTTCATACATCACTGGCGACATTTTGTGTTAGAAGTTGATTTTCAGTCCAATAATTATTATACACGGTGCATTAAAAAATTAATAAATAATAAAATGGATTGAAAATAATTAACTTACCTCTTTTACACAAACCGTTCTGGAAAAGTAACAAAGTTCCCACTAATGGTTTTACTGTCCCTTGGGCTTCTCCGAAATATAATGATTTGGAAACCTGCACCATTCTCAGTATTATTTGCTGCTGTGGCCTGACCATTTACACAACTGACAGTTTCATGATACAGTGTATGGCAGTTCAATTAATTTATTTCAGTAAATGAGGGTATGTGTGGTTCCAGTTAAGAAACCTACTCCACCTCTTGAGGCAACATTATCACAACAGAATCAAATAATGTCTTTGGCTTTCAATGTATCTGCAAAACACACATACATTACTTTGGTAAGGACTTTTAAGTAGTAGTATTTACTCTTAAGCTTTATAAAATATTTTTTAAATTTTCTTATTTTATTAGCATAGCCCTTTTCCTATTTTTTTTCCTGGAAATAAGTGGAATTTGAAATTCTTAACTTTATTCTCATCTGATATATAGATTGAACCAAATGTTTTGGCAATACATACAATATTTACACATTATATGTAAATATACATGGGTAATAATTTTAAGAAACTTCCAGATCGACACTCTGTCTGTAGGGCACTATCTGAAAAACTCAGCACACTCATCAGAACTCCCTTAGCCACCGATAAATAGTTTTCAAAAGGTCTTGGTTTGTAGCCATAAAAACCCCCAATCAATCAACCAAAAATACCAAAAAAAAAGCACAACCCCAACCCCCCCTTTTCCTCCCCCTTGCTACTTCTCTTGCAAAAAGAAATCAAAGAAAAAGTCTTCCCATCTCTCTTCATGGAAACAAAGAAATCCAGAATGCTCATGCATACCTAACAAAACCCAATTGCCTTTTGAAGATAACCTACTTCAAATGACACTAACTTTGTAGAACCTGACTGAGAGTCAGAATAAAGCATTTTGTAGGAAAATAATTGACAAAATATAAATCCAGTAAAACAGACAATGTTTCCTGATGCAGTTCTGTACACACAGTACAATACAACCACCCTAATGGAGGAAAAAAGGCTCAAAACAACCTGAGCAAAACAGGTCATATGTATGAAATGCAAGTAGCCTTTCATATTCTCAGGTTTAGGTTTTCTTTAATGAAACCAAACATTGGAAAGATTATTCCACATGCTCATGAAGTACGTGAGCCACAACTTGAGCTATTGTTCCAATGAAAAGTACATATTGCAGTGGAACTGTACACAGCATTATATACACTGAAACAGAACACCAAGACGACAACAGAAGAAGGAAACCCAAAACTGCACCATGAGATCAAAACATCTAAATAGAAAATTCCCACAATACTTTTCCTTTGGTTGCTACACTAGCATCATTATTTTCTAGTCTAAATACACTCAGAGAAACTCTGAAAGGGTCTACTCTTAAATTACTTCCTTAAGGTTATTTTCATAACAAGGAGAAATATTTATGCAGAAAGTGGATTACCAACATGCTGAAAAAAGTTGCAAGACAGAGAAGAGATCGGTCATCCAGCTAAAACTTTCACTCAGGCTCCCACTCCCCTTTAACCTGATTACAGCTGGATGAATCGCATTTCAATGTCAAAGCCTTTTGCAACCTCTCCCTACTACCACCTTCATCTCCCATTCACCACAAAAATGCTGACCTGCCAATGTTAAACTATATGGAGCCCAACTTCTACATTTTTAAAACAGTTGAGAGCCTTCTCCTGGTTTTTTGCTCTTAGAGAAATATTTCCTGAAAATTTCCACAAAGCTGCCCCAGTATCATCTTTCTTCAAAATCAGTTTTTATTTTTCCCCCCCCAGAGTACCACTGAAGAGGAGGTGTTCAAAAACACATTATTGCCAGGGCTGTTGACTAAGACTTAGCTCAGCCAATCCAATTGCAGGTTGTCACTTCCCATGTGCCAACACTGGTTTTTCAGCTGATCCAACAGGAAGCAAATACAGAGTATTAAATAAATAAAATAAACAAAAAAAAAACCCTACCACAAGCAAACCCCAAAACCTCCCACATCCCTAAGTAAGTGGAGGTTTTGACAACCCAGGACACTTAACTAGCTCAGTCTGGATTGAAATTACCAGTTAAGCAATCTTGATGTATTCAAGTCCATTGGACCTGGTTAGATACATCTGTGAGAAATAAAGAACATAAGACAAAAATAAAAGAAGAAAAAAAGAAAATAAGAGTGCAAAATTAAAAATCAATTAAAAGAATTAACTATCATGTTGTCATGTGTTGCACAGTTATATTTTAACATTAATTCACGAGGACAACGAATTTCCAGAGACATAACACTGTAAAATATTTTGTAAAATACACCATGTGCTTCTTGGGAAAGTTCTCTTAAATGTACAGAAAAAAAACCTGGGCACAGATGACACAAATTATCTCACCTTTCCTCTCCTGCCCCCAATTTTGCCATGTCATTTCCAGCTCACAAACATCTAGAGGAGTCTTTTCAGAAAGCAAGAAACTGGATTAAGTCTCTACATCACACACTTAGAAGACAATTCTTATATTTTTTTGGGGTGGGGGGAGTACGTTGTCCTGATTTAGGCTGGGATAGAGTTAATTCTTCTTAGAAGCTGGTACAGTGCTGTGTTTTGAATTTAGTATGAGAATAATGTTGGTAACACACAGTTTTAGTTACTGCTAAGTAATGATTAAGCAGTTAAATGCCACCCTGACACCCGATCCCGTCAGATCTCGGAAGCTGAGCAGGGTCAGCCCCGGTTAGCACTTGGATGAGACCTCCTGGGAATACCGGGGGCTGACCCTGCTGTAGGCTCTAGTCCCGAGGACTTCACTGTCCAAGCTCGCACGGCTGTGGCAGATGAACCTTAAGAGTTAAAGGCTGGGGCCAGTTCTGCACACGCTGTGCCTCACCCAAAACATCCACTGTGCAGGCTGGAGGGGCACACCCTCATGGGGAGAGCCCTGCCCAAATCTTCGTTTGCGAAGCTTGGCCATGATGATGAAGTAGTGATTACCTCAAGACAAAGACTTCTCAGTTTTCCATCGTCTGCCAGTGAGGAAGTCAGAGAGAGTGTGGCTGGTACAGCTGACCTGAACTGGCCACAGGGATATTCCACACCACAGAACATCATGAGTATATGAACTGGTGGGAGCTGACCTGCAGGACAGGCTGGGCACTGGTCAGTAGTGGTGAGTGACTGTAATGTGCACCCCCTGTTTCTCGGGTTTTATTCCTCTCTCTTCTTTTTATCATCATCATTAGCATTTAGCATTAACAGCATTACTATTATATTTTACTTTGGCTCAATTACTGAACTGTTAATACCTCAACCCACAAGTTTTACTTTCTTTTTTTCCCCAATTCTCCTCCCCATCCCACGGGGCAGGGAAGGAGGGATTGAGCGAGCAGCTGCATGGTACTCAGTTGCCTGATGGGGTTAAACCATGGCAAGTTGCAACTCATGTAAAGCTCCGTTCATAAATTTGCAACTAATTAGTATGTACATTTTATAATCAATATTCACAAACACTTCCGTCTGCCTCAGTGAAAATAAAATTATCATTCCTCAGTCATATAACATTTATATTCATGAGCAGTAAGTAAATATTTAGATTTCAGTGTGAGGGCTAGAGGCATCCACTCTGTAACCACATGGGCTGTCCCTCAGGTGCACTCAACATACTTTTCTGAAACGTACAAAAGCAAACACACACTGCAGTTCTGTAAACACATGTATTTTATACACTACAGCAATACATCACATCAGCAGACAACATTGCAAAAATGAAGATAGTGGAATTCCTGATCCCCTGTGCTTCCCTTAAGCCTTTAATTTAAAATATCCTCTTCTACATTAGGAAAAAAATAGCCCAAACGACAAGAAAGTTCAGCAAGCAAAATGCCACAACTAGGAAGACAGTATTTGCATAAATATTTATACAGACTGAAAATACAGCATAAGTAACTGCTTTTAACTTTTTAGCTTTAACAAAGCTGAAAGCAAAAGAACATTTCCCACACACTCATGTTCATATACTGCTTATAAAAAAAATATGTAGTTGAAGAACCCATAGGATTCCCGGTCACTTTTGAGATGCTCAATTTAAAAACAGCAAATATTCTTAGAACAAAATACATGGTTTTCAACTTGGTCGGGTCTTACCCAACTATGACACACACCTACACTGACGATGAAACAGCGAGTCTGTGGAGAGCAAGTTGTTAAAAATACACGTGCATCCGTACATTTTATAGTTCTTATGTTAAATAATTCTCATCGAGAAAAGTGAAAGCGAGGTGAAATGTGTCATTTGTGAACTCCCCAGGTACAGACTCATCTTACAAGGAACAGCAGAAAAGCCACTGCTGCAACAAGGGATTGACATGTCGCGCCAGCCCTTAAAGGGCACAGGAACCAGCTCAAGGACCAAAGGGTCAAACACTCAGCACCATCCGGCACAAATTGCTTCTTTTTCAGGTCACCGACAGCAACCACCACGCCCGACCAGTAACACCATTCTTTATATGCTGGCAAGGCCGAAACATTTCGCAGACCACACAAACCTTGCCCAAACGTATTTACAGTCGATATACCGAGGAGAAATAAAAACGAGGTTAAAAATGCGCTCAGCGAGAAGCTGCGGCCAGGCCCGCTCTGCCCGTGGGGGGTGAGAGGAGCCTTTTGCCGCGCCTGTCGCCGTGCGTGTCCCCGCCGGGCGCGCCACGCGCCGCAACGAGCGCGCGCGGGACACAGAGCAGCGCGCCCCCGGGGCCCCGCGCCCGCCCGCCGAGGCACGGTGGAACGCGGGCGTGGACCGAGGCGGATCCGAGGAAGCCGAGCCGGCCCCCGCCACCGCCGCCCCTCGGAGCCGCAGGGACAGCGGCGGCAGCACCATCGCTATAACAGCAGGAGCAGCAGCAGCCGCAGCGGCGGCGGCAGAAGGGAAGGGGCGGGCAGGAAAGGGCGGACCAGCATCCGGGCTCGCTCGCTGCGCGCTCACTCACCGATCATGGCGGGCGCGGGTGGGGAGGGGGGCGCGCGCACCCGCGCGCACGTGCCGGCCGCGCCCCTCTCGCTCGAGCNGCATGCGTATCGACGGGGGCGCGCGCGGGGCCTTCTGGATAATGTAGTTCATCGCCGCCTCAAACCTGCTCGCGGTCCGCTCACGTGGTCGCCTCTCCCCCTCCCCTCCAGGCCCCCACCGCCGCTAATGACTTTCTCGCTAATTGCCGTCCGCAGCCCCCGCGTTCGGCGCACCGGGGGTGGGCAGGGCTGGGCGTGGCCGGCGGGGCTCTCTGCGGTGCCNGGGCGGGGGGACAGGCCCCCGGGGGACAAGGACAGCAGGTCGTGATGGAGGGCTGGACACGGCGGAGTAGCGGGGGACGAGCAGGGATGAGGCAGAAGGGGTCCAGGGGAGGGTGGGGAAGGGCGCGGAGCGTGTATGGGGGTGTCGCTGGTCGCGGAGGGAGCGGAGTTAGAGCTGCTGCTTCCTTCTAACTCGCTGGGCACGGGGCGCTGATGTTCGCTTGTGTTTTCCAGTCCGTATTTCTCCTCTGGTCTGTCGTGGGCGCCGGTGGGGAGATGGTAGTGGAGAATGCGGACTCGGGTCCCTCCAAGCCCGCAGATGGGAGGTGCCCCCGGCAGCGGGAGAAGAAGAGCAAACAGCAGGCCTGCGACGGATTCAGTATTAGAGCCATGATGAAAAACAGCGTGGTACGTTTGCTGTTAGCATAGAGGTGATATTAATTAGCTGGCCCTAACGTGTTCGAGAAGTGTAGCAAGTTAGAACTGAGGACAAAGCATGTCAGGAAGGTGTGCAGGTTATAGTAATACCTTATCTGGACTTTGCTGGTTGCTGAACTTGCCTTCAGAATTTACAGAAGTATTATCACAAGGTAACTCTGTGCCTGTGCCGGTTGTGATGCTTCGACTACGAGGAGCACCATTGCTTTGGTGCCAGCCTGTGGAATTGTGTGCCAGGCTTACTACCTCACTTTTAGCAAAATGCTGTCAAGTGATACTGCACCATTACTCAAGTGTTTTCATACACCGGCACAGTGTGGTAGAAGTTTGATGTGAATGTCACATAGGATGGCAAAAATATGAAAAATACACTAGTTTTTAAAATAGGCTTGAAATATAATAAAAAACTTCCACACCATCTAGGAGAATACTAAACTAGAAATAAACATTAGCTCTCCAACTCATAGTTCAAAGACAGACTGATCCAGCAAGCTTCATTTTAAGTAAGTCACAATTTCGAACAAATTTAGAGGGTTTTGTGCTAAAATGTTAGTATAAAGGCCTTTCAAATTGCTTTATATTATTTTATGTGTCTACCTTTATCAGAATATAGGAATTATAACGCTTCAACTAGTGCAGAATGCAGATGTTCAACATGTAAGCAGATGAGGTAATGTGTGCATACATCTGTACTTAACCTCCTGAATTGTATTTTTCTTTATTTGGACACTACTCAAGATGTTAGCAAAGTCTTGAGTTCTCAAGCAGATTTTCAAATCTATGTATTATTCTGACAGCAGTTCTGAAGCACATTATTTCCCTTTGTTTTGCTGAAGTGGGCTTCCTGGAGCAGTCTCTCTGGTCTTGTTATCTGTAAGTGCATACTCTTAAAAGCCCAAACAAATCCATTTTTAAACAAATTTTAAATAGAGTAAAAATTGTGACTTGAAAAACTTTCTCCTTATTAGTAAAACTAAACCATGTTTCACCTTAGTTGGAAAACCACAAGATAAACACAACCAAAAAACCCCTTTGTTTTAAAGATTGTTTGGTTTGTTTGGTTTTATTCTATAGATGTCTGGAATAGACTATAATACTTCAACTCTAAGGATTACTTTTTAAAAGATGCTTCCTCTTCTCTGGGCAAAAGTCAGGTTATGGATATATGCACATATTTGTTTACACCTTAATGTGTAAAAGACACTTAATTTTGTCTAGAACAATGATCAGTTTCACTAGAGCTTGAGAAATATATATTTAATTTTTAAAAAGGAGCTGTGACTTGTGAACTTAACTAGCTATGAATTTATTCAGAATTTAGGTTCCCTTTTAAATATTTATAGATTATTAACTTCTGTGGCTGCATTTCCTTTTTCCTAAACATGAGCAGAAGGTTAAATCACAGGTAAATCTGCTGCCTCTGGAGTTACTCATTGAATCATGGAAATTACTTTCTTTGGCATGGAACTCTGTAGATCACCTAACCCAACCTCCCATTTGAAGTGGGCCTGTCACTAGGACTAAATCAGGTAAATCATGGGTTTTCCTAACTAAGCTGTGAAAGGCTCCAATGTAAGAGGTTCCCTGACCTCTCCTGGAAACCTCTCCCTTGCCTGCCTGCCCACCCTGTCTGCCCCTTTGGCCCTGTCATGTTTACAATGTTCTGACCTACTGCACAGGCTCTACTCATAACTGGGTAGGAAGCACTGAAACTGTTGGCGGTCCTGGGAGATTTGTAGTGTAAGGGATATGTTTTACAAAAGCTCCAAGTGAGTAAAGACAGCCACCAGAATAATTTCCAGTCAATGTGCAAAAACAATCAGTGTAGAGTAAGGAATATCACATCACACTGCCACTCCCTGTGCAAAAGTCTGTCCCTTTTCTCTTTTCCAACAACTGGTTAGATGGAGCTTCAGGTTTATTAAGTACTCACCTGTCAGAAATTGACATCATTGATGAAGTTCTCATGGAAGGCTCAGGATTTGACTGGAGGGCTGAAAGCACAGCAGGAAAATATAGTTAAGACATGATAATTCTTTGTGTTAAACAGCATGACAAAGCATAGAGTTGTCAGCAAACGTGCTCAGCATCTCCAGGTCAAGCAACAATGTACTGATTAATAGCTTTTGGTGCAAGCAAACAGTAAGTGTTAAATTCTTGGTATAGAGTCTTAACAGATTACCAGTATGCATATTTGACTGCAAATGTTGTGGTAATGGTTCCAGAACTCTTTGATGTTGCTTGTGCAAACAATCATTTATGAAGCTGTTTTTCATGTAAGTTCCGTCTTTCACACAGTGAAAGTGCAGAAATTAAGTACTTGAAATACTGAACATTTGTCTCAGCTCTCACTAAATCTTAAGGTTTGCTTATTGTAATAAAATACTTAATAAATATTCATAAAAAACTGTTCCTGAACTGAAGAAAATGTTTTAAGTTATTCCAAAACTGTAAATCTATAGAGTGGTTTAGATTAAGAAAAAGATTCAATAAAGGTCTTCTACACTAACAAGATTCAATAAAGGTCTTCTGCTAACAAGCTAGATACTGTGACATTTACATTTTAATTGTTCTGTCCTCCAAGTGGAATCAAGAATGCCATATTATTATGTACTCATAGCTCACAGGTACTGCATGTAGAATTAGGAATACAATTAAAAATTAATATATAGACTGGCAAGTAGAAAAGTGTCTGAACATGAATGTGTGCAGCAGGGAGATATTTCTGTTTCTTTCTGATCCTCTCCAAATTATGTTTTTCCTATTTTCTGCAACAGTACATAAGAGAATAAAGTGTTAGTGTCCCCATTTTCTGTAATGCACGAGAGATAAAAGCACTTTTTCAAGGACAGGATTTATTCTGTTACTCAAACTCTAAAAAGGGAATTCCACTCTATCTGCCAACTTTTAAATGATTCTTAACCAAGAATTTGTAAGATTACTGAGGTGGAAAATATCACAGAGAGAAAAATATGCATGTCTTTTCAAAGTGCTCTTACTGTGCAGCAGAGGGTTAGGATTTGTAGGGCTCGAAAGTGGTAAGGTAGGAAACCCACTGGATAATGCATTCTAGTGCACATATAATTCATGCAGGAGTTTTGAAAGCTTTGTTCTTTGGAATTTTATGTCAGTCATTACTTGCTGGAATGGACCTGATGATATGGAGCAGAATAAAGCTATGAAAAGTTCTTTTTTTTCCCCCCTGTTTTCCCTGAACCTTGAATTTCTTACTGCAGAACAGCAGGACTTAGGCAGGAAAGATAAGAGTTTGTGTTTCCTTTGCAGGTCCTCCGTTAGTAACACTATTACCGTGCAAGTTGAAGTATCCTTTTTTAGCAGGTGAATTTGAACTCCCCTGGCCAGAGTACTGAGTTTGGATTTTCTTCCTGGCTTAAAGTATAAACCAACAGATTTTATATAAAAAATGTTACTATTACATTCATCTGCATTCCATGAAATCAGTCAGAAACTGCTTCTACGTATAGGCCATAGGGATAGAGGGTAATTGTCTGCTAGATGGCCTTAGAAAGGAGACGGATTTCTAAAACCAAAGCAGCTGTGCAACCTGTCAGAGTCTTAGGTATGTGCAGATGCACAACTTTTGTCTCCTGAAAGAAGTATAACAGCTCATAAGCAGAAAACTGGTCTTTTGGATGACACTTCTGGATTTTCATTCTTCTATTCCTCATTTAGGAGACTACAGTCTGTATGTATTGGGATGAGTTCTTAGTCTTTGTTGTTTCAACTCCTCTTTCAAGCCATGATCAGTAATGTGTGTTGTGAAGGGCTCTCTTGCACTTCACTGATAACTCATAGCAAGTGTTTCATTTTAACCATCGAGATAATGTGATTTGTTTACATCCTGAAGCTTTTAATGTGACATTATGTTTATATGCATCCACTGTGGAACTAAAACTGCTTTTGTTATTTACCTTGTAGCAACAAAAGTTTCTGGTCTGATTTTGGGGCTATAGGAAAGAATTGTTTGCAAAAAAAGAAGTTTTATCTTTCCATTATAATAGCTAATTTATTGGAAAAGGTAGTATGTTTGGGGGTAAGTAAATGTCAAGTTAAAAGAATGTTTTGATAAATGTTTATTGAGAAGTTAGCACATCCATCTTGGAGGAACTGCTCCAGTTTAACAATAGCAATTGTGTACAATCTACAAGTATACTTCAGTGAACACTGTGATACAATTTAAACTGTCAGTGCTCTGGAAAGCAGTTCTGTCTTCCCCTTTCAGGCTGTTTAGTACTGCTGCCCCTTATTGTGTCCACAATTGTTGGCTGATCAGGGAACTGATCCTGCTGAAAAATTCTCCAGCCTGTTGAAGCTAACTGCATTGCACTGCAGTCTTTGGAATTGAGGCAAAGCTTCTGCTTCAATGAGGCTCATCTGTTTTGCCCTTCTCCCTGTTCTAACGGCATGCTTCCATCTCCCTTTTTCTGCTGGCATTGTTTTTTCTTCAAATACAGAGGAGATTGGATCAGCTCTAACAGCTCTTAATATATGCATAGAGAAGGGAAGTAGGAAAATGTTGTCAGCACAAGCTGTGTGGGTGGGAATGTACCTTGGCAACATCATGGTCTTAATTAATTTAAAACCAATTATGATACTGAGTTCTAGCAGAGTAATTCCACAAGCACTTAAGGCAGCATAAACTTTCACCACAATTGAAAGGTGTGGTCTTCATTCCTGGCCATTTATTCTTCGTACAGTATCAGCTTTTGCATGGCCTAGCAGTGAACTAGACTGCGGCCTTGGTTAAACGTAGATTAAAAGCAGCTCTGCATTTTTTTTCATAGCAGTGCAGGCTTGACATACAGTTTGGTAAAAGTGTAAGCTCACAAAAGTTGTTGCTGTGATAGCCCTGCCTGCTTCTGCTTCGTATTTGCACCTCTTCCCTTGTACCAATACACAGACTGGATTGATGAGGTACTTACTTGACTTGCCTTAGGTTCAAACACAAAATATTCTAACTGGAGATGATTAAAGAGATAGTTGTCCAATAATTTCAATTTCCACATTGGAATGAAGCTATTTTAATCTTTGCAAACTCTATAAAGATTTCATAGAAATTAAAATTCTGCAGTGCTTTAAGTATATGGCTATCTTCATCTGGTGTTTCTCTGAATGAAGAGGGCATTTTTGGATTTGAGATTTTTTGCTGCAAATACAGGAATTCAGAAGGAATTTGACACTAATTAATACACTCCAAAAAACATTTTAAGCCATCAACTTGCTGAGTAAGGATTTATTTAAAGTCTGTGTTTCCCACATGCAGGTGAGTACCCCTCTAGAGCTTTGCAAATGTGAAAGAGATGAGTTAGAAAGCATTTGACATATGCCCTTCTCAGCACTCCGACTCCAGAACAGTTGCCAAAGAAATATACACATAGGTGCATATTCTTTCCTTCAAATTGGTATCTTTCATTTCAGTTAAGAAAAATCCTATCCTCTATGTAGACTTCAGCCTGCATCTTAGTCTTCTCCCTGTTGATTAATTCGGGATGCTGCAGGATACCTGGAGTGAGTTCAGGGAAGAGCCATCAAGGCAGGGTTCTGGAGCACATATTTCAGGAGGAGAGGCTGAGGGGAACTGTATTTAACCTGGAGAAAAGAAAGCTACCAGGATACCTCATGGTGTCAGGTCCTAACAGACCTAATGCCCCAGCAGCTGTGAGAATGCTATTGGAAAGTTAAAGCCAGGAAGGTAATACCAGTCTGTTCCCTCTAGTGATGGTGAACAGGAGATGTGTGACGAAACAAGGTGTAAAGTATGGTGAAACCCTTTTTCACAATTAAGATAGTCAAGCAATGCATCAAGTTCCCCTGATGTTGTGCAGTCTTCATGGAGATTTTCAAGACCTGAATGGAAAAAGGCCTGAGCAAACTGTTCCCAGATAATCCTGGTTGGACAAAGAGGTTGAATGGGAGTCTTCCTGAGGTCATTTCCAACCTGAGTTTTCCCATAATTCTTATTCCTTAATAGGGTCATTTGTGGTCATTCCATGGCTTTGCTACTACTAAGGTCAGAAAAATTAATGATGATTAATTGACTCTCGATTTGGGTGAAGAAAAAGGCATTTGAGGGTTTTTGCTTTAATAGATTTGCTACTTTTCTGAAGATGTAGAGGTGATAATAAATACTGCAACTCTCTTCTGACCCTCAGAAAAAGTATGTAATACAATACTGTTCCAGTTGTAGTAGTGAACTACATCATAAATATGAGGTTGACTTTATAAATACAGTTGAGTAAGCCTGCATCAGTGCTTGGGTAGCAGCAGCATGTGCTTATTAACTGAGATTAGCTGTAGCTAATCCTGTGGTCTGCTGCAAGTATGCAGGGAGTGCTGCTGCCAAGTATGCGATGAATGCTTCAAGGAATTGAAGCACCTGGCTGTGTCTGTAGCTGTCAACCTCTGGATGCTGTCCCTGTCCCTTGTCTCACAGTTTCTTCTTGTCACTGCTTAAATGACATTGGAAGCTTGAAGTGGGTGAAGGAAACAGGAGGAGACAGTGGCATTTGCACAAGAAAAAGGAATTGAATGAGACTCCCCAAAGTGGGGACCTGGGTGATCACTAACCCAGTATGATTTTTCTTGTCTCTGTGCTCCCTGAACTTGCACACGAAGGTGCTAAAGACAATTGTTTTCTTACTGCAGATAGAGAATGCTGGAGTTCACACCAGGAAAATGGAAGTTCTCTTTTTTCTTAACTGATACTTCTAGTTAGTATATATACTTAGTCTGTGTTTAACTGAAATCATCTGGGAAGGCTTTGAAGGGGTCAGAGACATTTGGTTTCATTCATAAAGTTTTTTTAACTATTTTGAAATAAGAATTATTGCAAAGCCAAAAAAAATTGCAGCAAACATTGATAAAATTTCTAGACAACATCAGAAAAACTACTGTGGAACACTGAATGGTTCCTCCGAGCAATGTAACAACCATTTGGGGGAAGAATCTGTCTTTAAAGTTATTTTTGATGCCTATTTCATTGGTCATATGCATATTACTGAGTGTTTTGTGTAGTTTAGAATACATGGTATTCTGCTCAAAACCTGACATAAATGCAAATGAAAGGGAACAATATTGTCTTGTCTGTCATACGTGCTTAAGACATCCACTGGTTTTGCCATTATCACATGAACATTTTTAATTTTTGTCTTGCTCTGCATCTCATTGTAATACTGAATTAAAAACTACTTCTGCATAAGTGGTTTGGACTTATCCTGGTGTTCTTGAAAATATCTGGAGGTATTAAGTCTTCTAAGTTTAGCAGATCTTTCATTCTTTCAATAATTGCTCAGACAGAATTTCTTTCCTGTTATTTCCATGTAAGATTTGTCTTAATGACAGCTGTATTATTAAGGCCATGATTTAGGGAATGAAATATTATTTCCTGATTTATTTTTTTTTTAATTTAAGGGTAAGAGTGAGGAAAGCCCCATGCAAGCAGAATTTCCTGCAAGGGAGTGAGTGTGCAAGGACTTGTGCAAGCAGCATCCCTGCTAAAAACTTAGGGTGCAAGGCTGAGATTGTGCAAGGTCATGCATGTGAGGCTGGTGTGTACCCCTGTGCACACTCCCACTCCATCATACTCCACTGACTGTGGTCACTGCATCCCCCTTTTTTTAATAATATTTTAGAGGTGTTCTAAAAAATCCAAAAGCTTTGAATTTAATTTCCTTTCCTTATATATCTCATTGCATATAGTTAAAGGACATGCTTTATGATCCTAGTTTTCTCTTTCAAGACTAATAATTGTGGACTTAATTAGAAAAGACTGGTGGTCCACATTTAAAACTTTACAAAAAATATGTTCTGCCTGGCCACAGGGATTCATCCTATTGCTGATATTTTAATGTGACATCAGTGTTTTGTGTTGGATATCTTCTCAGCTAAAACTATTTAGGCAAAAGTGCATGCATACTTCTACTGATATCAGTAGCCAGAATTTGGTAAATGTTTGGGTTTTTTTCACAGAAGTTGAAAACATACATTCTTTATTCCAGAAGCAGATCTACTAATCTCTCTCTTTCTACACTCTTATCTACTGCTCATGCTCACTTTTTCTCTGACCTTCTTTACTTCTCCTCCAGATGTACCATTTTTTGTGTCAGTGGATTTCTCTTGCAATGATGTTCATCAGGTGGGTTTTTGGAAGGAGGGCAGTTCCATATGGCAAGAAACCTTTTAGAGAATGTACTCACAAAGCTTATACCCAGACCTTATTAGAACATCCTACATAATAATTTTTAGTCTAAAGAAAATCTCAAAGGAATGAGCTCATTATAATTTTAAATTGTAGCTTTGTAAGGTATGACTGGAATATGTTTTTCACAGAAAGTGGACATGTATTATCTGTTTTTTTAATATTTTCTTATACTGCATTTTACTAACTCATCTCACGCCCATCTAATTTGTATGTCCTTCACTTGATTCTTCAGGCTTTAGATTAATAGGTAAAGGTCAGAGGAACAATTACTACAGGTTGATTTAATCCTCTGTGTAATATAGTCCGTCAAATTCAGAAAGTGATTTCTTCATGAAATGTGTAACTTGTGCTTGAGCTAGAAGATGTGTTTTTTTAAAAAATAATAAAACCCAAAGTTAATGGTGGTGTCAGAGAGTCCATTTTATCTCTAAATTATGCCAATGCTTAACTTAACCAATGCAATACTATTATAAGTTTGCAGTCCAGGCCTATATAATATTATCACAAAATACTTAAATTTCAATGTGTAAATATTTTAGAGTGAGGCAACTACTTACAAAGAGATACTATCTTTAAAAATCCACAAAAGTAAAGTTTTATCATGCTTTAGCCTTCTACTTAAAATCTGTTTAAGTCATGATTATTTTATGAACTCCTAATATGCCTTTGGACATATGTAAGATATATTACAATATTATTATTCAGGACAACAATCAAGTTTGAATATTTTATTTGATAGTTTCTGAAGGCTTTTGGTCATCCAATTGTTCATCCAGTATGAAGAATTCAGGCAGTGCACTCGAATTGTATAACACCCATCACTTTAATTTAAAAATGCAAAATAAGTTCCATTGGATCAGTAAGAAGTCAGAGTTACACATTTAAGATTGCATGAGATTTCACCAACTCTTCTGTCTACTGTTGTGTGACAAAAGAATCTTTATAACAGAAATGTTAGCTGTTTGTCAGTAATTGACAATACTGTGCCTGTCAATAGTATGCTGGGTGTAAATTTTATTGAGGAAATTACTCATTTTTAACAGGTTTGCTTCTGTTTAGATTGTAATGTATCATTTTCCCTGCCAGCAGATAGAACTGAAGTATTTTTCAGCTTAAGTGAGTAAAGAAATGACCCTTTAGTAGCAATAGAATAATTCTATCTCTATTGTACCATGTTTCATTAGGCAGTAATAACAAAGTGTATGTCGGGTGGAAATATTAAAATACATTTGCAGAGGTAATCAATAAATTGCAATTAACAAGTCACTTAACTCTAGANNNAAGTCCCTTCATCCCGTGGGGCTTCCCCCCCCCCCCCCATTTCATATTCCCTTAGTTGTTCTTTATGAGGTTATCATTTGGTAGCATTTAGGCGATTATTCGCCATATTTTATCCTATTTTTTCTTTTGCGTCTGGAAAGTGGAACACTGTAGACTCTTGTTTTTTATAATATTAAGTAGTCTTCAATTTATTAGTTATAAGTTCATACTCTTTCAACACTGATAGCAAAAAACCTTGCCTGATGGTGTGTTTAGCATCACTGTTTAGCCAATGACCAGGCTAAGCATTTCTGAGCAAAGGATTTATTCTGATTACCAAAACAGTTCCTCTGAAAGCAGCTTTGGCTGAGATGTGTGTATGACCTTTCTGCTTCAAGTCACAGATTAGAGTTGATACTTTGGAGAGGCTAAATGCAAATCAGCTGACACCTAACTGAATGCCCTTCCCAGTAGACTATGTTATGTTAGAAGTTCCTCTGAAGCCTATGTTCTTAACTTGTGTGGCCTACTGGGCAAAGATAGTTTTGCAGTTGGATTATTAGGATGTGCTGCTGGACCCTGAAAGTTGTAGACTTGAAATGTTGTCTACTGGAAAGGGAAATTTACAAAATCTTCACCTCTTGAGCTTGTATTCTAAGTCCTAAATAAATACGCAAAAATGACAATATTAAAAGGCGACCTTCCTGAAAGCAGGTTTTAGTCTTCAGAAAATAATTTCATGGTCTGCATTTTCAGTAGTCTGATATATCATTTTGGTTGTCTTGATTCAAGTGTCTGAACTCCAAAGAGGAATGGGAATTCACATACATCCCTGTATTCATTATTCTGAAGTATCTCATTCTCTTCACCAATGTTGAAGGAGCCTGGGTTCAAAGCTTAATTGAGGTCTTTGAATCACCCTGATTTGGGGGCTGCTGTTCAACTGACAGACTGTATTTTTCACATTGGTTTTGTACCATGGATAACTCAATGGGACAGCAATCTTTCATTAGGCATCTAGAAAATGCTAATGTAAATATTGTTTATTGCCTAACAGAAGATTAAAAAAAAATCCACTTAGTGTAATATGCTCTTTGTATGTGAGGATTCTGTAATCCTCTGTAGTATCTAGTACTGTCTCCTTTAGCCTGTATTTTTAGGTTTCTTTTTCCAGACAATTTCCCTGTTTTCCTAATCCCTGTCTAATTGACTGCTTTAAATGTATATTAACTTCAATTCAGAGTCCCACAGACCCACTCTCAGAGACAGAGTAGTTCACAAAGTATCCATTGAAGGAGCTATTATGGTGTCTTCTT
Organism: Sakesphorus luctuosus; assembly: GCA_013396695.1. Classification (NCBI taxonomy): domain Eukaryota; kingdom Metazoa; phylum Chordata; class Aves; order Passeriformes; family Thamnophilidae; genus Sakesphorus; species Sakesphorus luctuosus. The sequence goes on along the minus strand of VWZD01009326.1, from coordinate 263,233 downwards.
TTCTTGTGAGTTAGAAGGTGGCTGATTTAAATGATCCTTTTGGATCATGTTTTTCCAAAGAAAGGAAATAAGACGTGTTTTTAGAAGAGATCTTCATAAACATTATCATATTTCTTGTGTTTTAAAAAGGACTCTCTAACCTCATCACTGGAAGATTGTGCTATTCCATGAAAAAACCCACGAAGTGAAAATAAGTCATTGCATTGTATACCAGGCATCTAAACTAACTAAGCCTGATATCCTGAAGGTTTTTCTGTCTTCTGGTTGATAAGTATTAAAATTAAACTTTTTCCTGCTGCTATTTAATAAGATATTTTGTGTCCAGTAACATGAGAGACAAGCTGCTTGTTTGGAGCATCCGCTCTGTTCTCTGTTATTTCCATAGAACATGAAGGCAGGTGTTTATGCTTGAAATATGCATTTTTCTCAGTTGAAAATGACCAACAGATACACATTCTTTAGGAAGGGAGGCAGGCAAGTGTACACACAGCATAGAAGTATAAGCCATATTTCCTGATCGTGTTTGAGACGAGAGTACACATGTGCGTTCATCAGACAAGCCAGAAGATTGAGTTCCTTTCAGTCAGGAACTATTGCTTGATGGTGAACACTTAATAACTGAGTTCCATAATTTTGTTGTGAAAATGAACAGTCTCTCTCAGAGCCTAGACTTCAGTTTTGGAACCATGAGAGCATTAGCCATTTCAGTGGTTTTCCAGTGAAGTGACTGGTATCAACAGAGTTGATGGTAGAGTGCATCAGCAGAACAGTAGAGAATTTCCTGTAGAATCAGAATACCTGAAGCAGATCCTTTTTGAATTTCATTAGAAACCAGAAGTTATTTGCCTATAGTGACAGGGTCTGAGGAACATCTGACTTCCTTTCTAGCTCCCCATGTTTAGTCTGTAAGTGTTATTTCATGACTAAATGTTCAAGAAGTTTTATAATTAAACCAGTAAGTATATTCTTGTTTATTAGGTCCTATTGTTTAACCTTCTGATTTTAATGTTCTAGAAACATGAATTTAATTAAAAGGTATGACATTTACAAAACTTTTCTCAAACTTTACTAAATGCTTTCTGATATAGACTTATAGTTAGCAAAGACTGCAACTGCAAAGCCACCAGTAAGATAAACACTGTAGTGTATATTGAAGGTTTTATTATATAAGAATCTGTGTAGTATTAATAAAAAACAGCCTTGCGATACTAAGTTCTCAAAATAGAATTAAGTGATAGATAAAAGGCATAGAGGGGACAATTGCTTGGTATGAGCCAAATATCTGTGCTCATATGTGAGAAAAAAGACAAAATTAATTTTATCAGTGTTCATTAATATAAAATACGGATTTGTAATTTATGTGTAACAGGAGTGAACATGTAAGATTAAACTTATTTGCTACTTACGTAAGTTAAGGACATTTTATAACATGGAAATACCACTTAATTTCCCAGCTCTTATGTACAATATTGTATCTTAGGAGGGGTAATAAAAGGAATTCTTCCAAGGATAGGCATTTCATGGAAAGTTACCATTAGAAAACTTACTTTGTTTAAGAAATAAAACGGCATGAAATGTAGTGGTTAGATGCTATCCTGGGATAATAAATTCCTAACACATTAATAAAAAATCTGTTTTGTGTTTTGTACTGAGTTTTTGTAAAAAAATGCATTTATTTAGTGATCTGTGAGTTCAGTTAATAGACTGGTACTTAAGCATTGAACACTTAATTTGTTTTCTCAGAGTGTATAGTAATTTTTTTTAGTGTTGTAAATAGATTCCCAACCTGCATTAAAAGCAGAGGACTTTGCCTGTGAAGAGTATAGAATATGGAAAAAGTATCAATAAGCTTTCATGTTATTTTTTTTCCTGTGAACCTTGTATTAATACTGTTTCATTTTCTCAAGACAGTATGATTTACTGTATGCATGCTGCAACCAAAATTCAGCTATAAAAATGTAGCTTCTTAATGTAAGGAAAAAATGATGCTTTTGCTAAAGACTTGAATTGGTGAAGTTTTGATATTTTCAGAATTTGTATACAAAAACCTTAATGGAATGCAAAAAGACTAAATCTTCCCATTTTCACTTAAATGGGGAGGGGGGGGGGGGTTAATATTTAAATAATTCTGCTAAGCAGAACTTCTATTTCATTGTCTAAAACTGAAATATATGTGTTTATCCTTTAAACTCCAAAATTTTAAAGGAGAATATAAAAAGCTTGAGAATGATAAACCTAACTGAATGTTTTGAGTTATTCATGTCATCTTCAGCTACAATGTGTGCAATATCACAGGTTGAAAGTGACCCTGTCGATAAAAACATCAATGTAACACTGGCAAACAGTAAAGCAAAGATGGTGTTGGTGTGTCTGTATGGAGAGCTGATAGCACTGTTTGTGGATTGGTGGTCTGGGAAGAATCAGGAGGTGCTAAGTAACTTAGTGCCCCTGCTCTCCAGTCTTGTCTATGGCAGTCAGAGTGTAGTAGTCTGCCTGATAAACCATCTCCTTTCTAGCACAGCCACAAGTAAGATATACATGTACCTTATGAAACCTCCCAGCACTTTTCAGTCCTCAGTATCTTTTTTTTTTACACAGTGCCACACCTTTCTTTCTTTTATTCCAGGTGTTTTTTTAAACAATACCTCCTTTTATTTCTTTTTTTCCACAAGAGCTTTAGGTCTTTAGTCCATCAGTGTTTGCAGGAAGGAAATAAAATAAGGAATCTGCTAGCTTCTGTTGCCGCTGAAGAAGTGTGTTGTTTCAAGATCTCATAAAGTTTTGTGTTAAACATAACAAGAAGTAGAACCAATCCTCATAGCATCACACAACTAAAGGCTTTCAGAGCCTGAAAGAAACCACCCATCAGAATTGTCTGGAAGCTGACTGAGAGGAGTTGACCTATCCAGTTCAGGGTGACTGAGTCATTTCTGCCAGTCTCCCCGGCAAGTCAGCAGCACATGGTGATCTTCAGTGTCAAACACTGCTGATAGGTTTAATGAAGTAAGCATGGATATCTTCCTCTGAGCTGTGCCAGAGACGAAATAGTTTGCAAGCAAGACTAATGCACTCTGAAAGCTGTTACCAAGTTTGAAAGCCTGACTGCCCTGATTTATCTTCTTGGCAGAGAAGTCAAATTCTGTAAGAGAGTATGTTGTTTGGTTGGCTTTTTAAATTACTTGTATGATAATTTTTTACAAGAGTAAAAATCTGTAGTAGCTGGACAGAACATTTGGGCTAAAAGGAGTTTTTCAGCCTGGGATTCCTTTTCATTTTGGTTTAAAAACTGTGATTTATATTCGGATTACATTCAGCTTACATTGGGATGCTTAGAAAGTTGCCTGGCTGGATTTTGATTGTCTTCAAGGATGGAGATTCTGCATCATCTTTGGATAACCTGTCCCAGTAACTACCTTCATTGTGAAAAAGGTTTTTCTACTGTCAAGTAAGAATTATTACAATTTGTGACCATTGCCTCTTCTTTTTCTGTTGTGCATCACTGCAGTGAGCTTTGCTTTCACAATGGCAACCAAAGGCAACAATGAGATTCCTGTTAAGCTTCCTCTTCTTAAGGCTGCACAAACTGTTTCTCTCACCCTCTCCTCTTGTGCCATGTACTCCAGCCCTTCCTTCTTACTGATGGCCTTCCACCAGCCTTGCTTCAGTTTCAATGTCTTTTTTGTGCTGAGAAGTCTGAACTGTGACCTTATGTTCTAAATACAGTCTCATAAACATCAAGTAAAAGGGAATGTTGAATTCCCCAAACATTCTTGATGTAGCCCAGAGCACAGTTACCTCCTCTTTGCCACAAGGATACAGATATGTTCCACTTGTTCTCAGATATCCCCAAGATCTTTCCTGCAAAGCTGTCTTCTAGCCAGTCAGTGCCTGGCCTGAACTGATCCAGTGCAGAACTTTGCATTTATTGTTGCTGAACTTTGTGGAATTTCTGCGAACCCATTTTGCCAGCCTGTCAAGATATTTCTGAATGCCTTCCTCCAAATTTGGTAGCATTCACCAAGTCTCTCAGCGTACATCTTGTCCCATAGTCCAACTTGTTAATGAGATGTTAAATAGCTCTGTATTGAGCCCAATAATACTTCATGTAAATCCCTACCAGTTGATCAACTAGCTGCTGTCCTTTGGACCCAATATGCCACAATTTTCCATCTTCCATGTCGTCAGTTCCTCATGGAACTCACTCAAGTGAATGAGATATAGACTGCTGAATGGGACTAGATGCCACACTTTACATTTATGGATGTTTCCATCTGATTAAGGTCATGGGTCAATGCATGAATTAATTTCTACCTCAACTCCCAGATCCTTGAGAATGACAATAAAGTGGCATAACTTTTTTATGCTCTATAATTTAAAAAACATAATTCTCCACCATTTCTTGAAGGGATTAATTGCATATCTTATCTCAGTGTGATGAATATAAACACTATAAATCAGATTTTTTTATATCACTGCTATTGCCCTGTAATCAGTGTATCTTGTATCTGTCATTCTCCTTGATAATGTGCAGGCCTTTCTATATTTACTATATAAAATTTAAATCATGTTTTCATGACGTGAGAAGAAACAGCACTGCAATTAGTGTCAACAGGGCCACGTGAATTTTACTATTTTTTTCTAAATTATGTAGATTTCTGATTATGTAATACAAGTAAAATTTCAGCATCCTAATGGCACCAATAAATATTACAATGCAGTGTTTTAAATGTTTCCTGAGTTTTGTACCCTTTGATTACTAGCTATTTTTCACTTAGGACTGTAGGATCTTAGTTGGAAGAAGTTTCTTGATGACTGGTTTTCTGTGAGGAGAAAGACATATAGTTAGCTTCTACTTAGATATATTGTTGTAATTATATTTCATAGTGGTTAGAATAAATGTGGGCTGAACATACAATTGTATTGGTGGGTTGGAGCAAAGCTAGGTGAGTAAATTAACCAACATCACTGGGAGATTCAATTTTTAGACATCAAGTAAACTACACCTACTCTATTAAACTCCATGGAAGGAAAATAACTCTAGAAAGTTAATCCTTAATGCAAGCAAGGTTTTATGATTGTAACCATTGAAGCTTCATGTACTATTGTATATATTGGCTTCTGTTAATTTTATTCATTTGCAATTGGGCCATTTGGCTTTTTTCATCATTTTGTACATTATTTCATTACCATTTTATAAATTTTTTCAGGGATAGGAACATAAGTAGAGAAAACATATTGAAAAGTTCGGCAACCGATATTTATTCTGTAACTAGCCTAAGTGAAGACTTATTTATTTGTTCTTTACTTTTTTTTCTGTCATAGTAGTCTGACTTTTTGTTGTAGTCTAGTTCTGATAGTCTCTTTTGATGAGGTCTAAAGGGTAACAGACTTCTGCATAGCGCTTAGCCACTGTGTAATCGTATTAGCCCACTTTCATTATCATTTCAGCCATTAGAGACAATGGTGGTGGTGTACAGTTGTCAAAACCAACCTCTCTATCTTCTGCAGCTTACTCTGCAGTCACTTTGCAGTGAGAGTAGATACTTGTCTTGCTTTTGACCAAAAGGACCGAAGTTACAAGTGATCAAGGGTATAATTGAGCAACAAATTACGGTGAATGTGAATTAAACAAAGCATCCCTAGAGCTACATGGCAGAAGTCAAGTGTTACTAATTCTCCAAGTTATTACCTCATAATAACTTGCATCCTGAAGATGTTTTTCTGTTATTAAATTCTTGCAGAGAGATTGTGTTTTATGAAATACTGAATAACATTTTTCACAGTGCGTGATTCGTACTGACTATCTCTGGTAATCAGATCACATTGCATAACATAGATGTGTGTGTGTGGTTGAATCAGGCAGAATTTAGAGGACAATCATATTGTAATTAAATTTGAAATAATATAAGAAAAATGAAATCATCAATCAGCTTTTCTGCATGTGTTTAATGGATCACATCTTAGAGAATTCTAGAGTTGATTGGGTTTTATAAAGTTGTTCAGAAACAGGAAAGGCCAATAGTGAATTTTCAGTTTTACGATTTCTCCAAACACCAGCTTTTATTAAAGATGTATTGTTATGCTCAAATTTGTAAAGCAATTTGAAACTTATCTCCAAGGCAGTATAATAATAATAGTTAAAAACTGTAGTTTGCAGTTTCTATGATAAAATATCATTGCATTTCACCAGATATTTAGCTAGTGATCCACTGCACTCTTCCATAGGTTAATTTATAAGAATTACCTCTAAAAACCTGAAAATATTTAAGGAAGATCAAAGGTTTTCAAGCATGATTGAACTTAACTATTTTACTTGTTCTTGAAATTCATTGGACTTTAACAACATATTTATCCAGGCAGCTGGAAAGAATCCCATTTAGGGTAAAAATGGAAGTTATTTTTGCTACCTGGTTCAGTTTTTAGCTTGTCTGTTAATAATTTCATACTGTCACTTCTAATGATGGCTTGTGTGGTAGCTCAGAACTAAATAGAACCACCAACCTATTTTGGGAAACAGTAATTACATATAAACAACTTTCTCTCACTGTTGTAGATAAGGTAAAATGTAACTAAGGGTGAAAGAAACAATACTCTATTACAAAATGTTAGGATGGCAGGGCTTCTCTCTGTATTTTCTCCAAATGTTGCCAAGGAATGAGGTCTTTTCTGCAAATCATAAAAATGGTATTTTGTTTTAAGCTATTGTTTTAAATCGGCTTGTTAAATATAAATGTATCCTCTTCATCAAAATGTACATTTTAATTATACTCAGTGTAGCCTATGAATTAGTAGTATATTTATTATAATTATTCTTACAGTAACATTTGCTTGATCACTGACTGGGCATTTACTGGATTTAAGTGGTAGGTGTAGAGTTTCATTGAAGTCTGCATTTGTAAGGGTTTACACAAATATTTTCTGAAAAAAGAAAGTCCATAGAACCTGATATTTTCCTATACTTTGTTAATTCAATAATGAATCAATGAAATAAGTTCATTAGTTAATGAAATTCATTATTGTTTTTCACAAAGCTATCTACATTTCTCAGAATGCTTTTATACTTTAATGTCTAAGATCACCTTTTTTGTACTGAGCTATAGATATCATAGAATCATAGAATCATTAAGGTTGGAGAAGACCTCCAAGATTATTGAGTCCAGCCTTTGACTGATTCCCTCAACCTGTCACCTCAACCTTAGCACTAAGGGCCACATCCAGTCATTTCTTGAACGCTTACAGGGATGGTGACTCTACCACCTCCCTAAGCAGCCCATTCCAAAGTCTGACCACCCTTTCAGTGAAGAATTCTTCCTGATGTCCAACCTGAACATCCCCTGGTGCAACTTGAGGCTATGTCCTCTTGTCTTGTCCCTAGTTGCCTGGAAGAAGAGGCCGACTCTCATCTGGCTTTAACCTCCTTTGAGGTAGTTCTAGGGAGTGATAAGGTCTTCCCTGAGCTGCCTTTTGTCCATGCTGAACAATCCCCACTCCCTCAGCTGCTCCTCATACGACCTAGTCTCCAGACCCTTCACCAGCAATGTTGCCCTTCTCTGGACTTGTTCTAGCACCTCAATGTCCTTTTTTGAAGTGGTGGCCTGGACACAGGATTCGAGGTGGAGCCTCACCATTCTGAGTACGAAGGGGCAATCACTTCCCTACTTCTGCTCTCCGAACTATTTTTGATACAGGCCAGGATGCCATTGGCCTCCTTGGCCCCCTGGCACACTGCTGGCTTCTGTTCGATGGCTGTTGACCTCAGGTCCCTTTCCCCCAGGCAGTTTTCCAGCCACTCATCCCCCAGCCTGTAGCACTGCATAGGGTGGGTTGTTGTGACCCAAAGGCTGGACCTGGCACTTCTACTTATTGAACCTCACGCAATTGCCCTCTGCTCAGTTATCTAGCCTATCCAGAGCCTTCCTACCTTCCAGCAGATCAGCACTCCTGGCCAACTTGGTGTCATCCGCCAGCTCACTGAGGGTGCACTCTATCCCCTCATACAGATCATCAATAAAATTATTAAACAGGACTGGGCCCAATAGTGAGCCTTGGGGAACACCACTAGTGACTGGCTGCCAGCTGGATTTCACACCTTTCAACACCGCTCTCTGGACCCAGCCATCCAGCCAGATTTTATCCCAGCCAAGAGTGCACCTATCCAAGCCATGGCCTGCCAGCTGCTCCAGGAGAATGCCTCGGGAGACAGTATCAAAGGCTTTACTGAAGTCCAGATAGACTACACTGACAGCCTCATCCACTAGATGGGTCACATGGGCATAAAAGGGCATCTGGTTTGTCAGGCAGGACCTGCCTTTCCTAAACTCGTGCTGGCTGTGCCTGATCCCTTGGTTGTCCTGTATGTGCCATGTGATCACACTCAGTATAATTTCTTTCATACCCTTCCCTGCTACCCAGGTCAGCCTGACAGGCCTGTAGTATCCTGAATCCTCCTTTCAACCCTTCTTGTAGATGGGTCCCTTTGGCCAACCTCCGGTTATCTGGGACCTTCCTTGTTAGCCAGGACTGATGATAAATGATGGAGAGTGCCTTGATGAGCTCTTCTGCCAGATCCCTCTGTACTCAGGTGAATCCCACCTGGCCCCATGGACTTGTGGGTATATAGACTTCTAAGCCCATACACATTTTTATTTTCCTTTTAGAAGCCAGATGAGCTGTATAGGAGTATAGGTATCCATTTGAACACAGATCATCAAAGATCTTGGTATAAATTAAAAATTGTTTGGAATATTTCGGATTTGTCTGTAAACCTGGTATATGTCTGGTTTCACCAATGAGCAGGAATACAAAAGTTTGTGCTGGTGTATGGCATTAAGTTCAGTCCAGGGAAGCTACTTGCAGAACTGTGGTCAACTAACAGAATAATCCTGTATCAAAATTTGGAGTCAGACAGGCCCTTCACCCAAAGCAAATGTTTGAAAGCTCTCTGAGCTGCTGTATATTGGAAGGGGTTGGACTGGATCCAAAAAACCCCAATCTGTCCCATCTTCAGAATTTAACCTTGTCCTACCTCTGACAAATCTGTCTGCAGAAGATGTAAGGCTTGATTCTCATTTGCAGTAAATATTTCTCCACGTTCAGGGCATTTAGTTCTGGTATACAGTTTCCCTTATTTTTTATCTCCTTCTCTTCCTGTGGCACAAGCAGCACATTGACATGAAGAATTAATATGTCAAGAAAAACAGTGAGAGGTGGAGAAGAAAAAGAGACTGCAATGCGTCATTCAAACTCATCATGGTGGTGACAACCCTTATAATTCCATCCTTTACTGTGTACAGATTAGCGTTATAGTTACCAGATTATAACAGTTATCAATTTTGCATGTTCATTCCAGACTCCTTCATAGCATGAAGATTCTTTCATTTTGTCTTATTCTCTTTTTCATCATGCTATTTACACTGTAAATTCTCTTGGCTAATCCTGTTCACAGATCATATTCTGTTTTTGTTCAGTAGACCTAAAGAAGGACACAGAGAAGTAAAAGAAAAACTTGTGTGAGTTGTCTGTCCTTTCTTATGACTCAAACCTTTCTGACAGTTTTTAATTTCATAGCATTTTCCTTCTGCCTGTTCAGTTTGCTGGATGTTTGACTTGCACCTCAGTCTTTGTCTGTCTGCAAGACCTTCAACACAAACTTAAAGAGCACAACATGCTTCCTTGCTTCTGCTCTCTAAAATGCTTCCAAATTATTTTTTGCTGTTCTACCCTTCCTTCCACAAAAATGTTTTCTGTGTTTTTAAACCTAATTTCTAAAGGGGAGAGATAAAGCTGAAGAAGCTGTGAGCAAGGCAAGGTTATAAGAAATGTTAAAGGAGCTGAGATTATTGCAGTGTTGGTTGCTATGGAGGAGAATACAAAACAGTAGGAAACTCCAGTTAGGAATTCTTCTTGTTCTTAGAAGAACTTATTCTATATTGCCATGATAGGAGGGTTTGAACTTGCTCTTAGAGGACTCTCTAACATTCCAAATGGCTAACTGAACAGGGAAACTAGGGTACTGATGCTCTTTCTGTTGTTAAAATAGAGAATTGTAAGATTTCTCACCAAATTTGATAAGGCCAAAGCACGTTTAATTGTTTTAAAATGTATATGGTTTTTCAAGCTGTACCTATAAATAATACATACAGGCTGCTGTGTGGATGTTTACTCCTTCTCTAGCTATCAAGGGGCAATAAGTAATTATTGTTACAATGAACAGGTTTTTTTCTTCTTTTACTTCTCTGTAAATGGAAAATTATTTTATATATATTTATTTACAGCCTGAGTGAGAAAAAGGTTTTGTTGAAACCTTCTCTTACAAGATTAAATTATGAGGTTTCATAAATGTTCATTTTTACACATCTGATATGCAGTCTACATGTTGAGAATTCATGTGGTCTTAAAAATAGTTATGAAGAATTCTTACATAAACTTTTGATTGGCTGAATTGCTAACNATCTTTTACATATGCTTGTGTGTGTGTGTTTGTGTCTGTGTGTGTGTGTGTGTCTGTGTGTGTGTGTCAGAGAGAGAGAGACTTTAGGGAGCATTATTCATATGATAACAAGAAAATCCTCACAAGAACCCCAGGGTTATATTGTTTTTCCTGTCTAGAACTCACCAGGTAAACAACTGTATGTTGAATGGCTTTTTCCTTTGATAAAACATTCTTATGTGTTGAGTCAAAAAAAAAAATCATTCTGAATGTTGCTACTTCTAATATCTCAGTGTAGCTATTTACTTAGATGTCTATGAGAAAGAATGAACCAGTTACTCTGTAGATATAATTTCAACTTGCTGTTTTATAGCAATTCTTCAAATAGTAGTCATGCAGACAAATCTGTTCTTAAAGCTTCTTGAAAGCTAATTACGTATCCTATACTGAGATGCATGTTACGTCAATGAAAAACTGTAAATCAGGATATAATTATGAAGTTTAGTAGAGCTAGAAAAGCATGAGAAGGAAAATTGAGAAGGATTTTTTTTCTAAATGCAGTTACTGTTCTACTTAAAGTTCCATGATTAGCAGGACTGGAATAACCTTGGTAGAGATTTATGCAAACCTATAGAAGATTAATGCTGATTTCTATAGATTTTTGTATCTGGGTAGCTGCCATGAAGTACATGGTTCACTAAAACATTTCCTATTAAATTGGTGTGGTATAACATGACTTATTCTTACACATAAAATATAATTTTAATCATATGTTACTGCGATTTATTCTTCCTCATCCAGTCACAGGAGAAATATAGCTGACTGGCACTTTTCTAACAATTGAGTCCTTGTCATGAGTCTGGTTTACCCTGTGATGATTTATTGTAGAACATTTTTCTTTCACAACTCCTGTGGTTTTGCATTGTCTCTTGAGCCAAGTAACAGCTGTTTCATTAGGCATTGAATCATCAAGAGGCTTTGCAAATCCCAATAATGGGTGTAGAATGCAATCCTGAATTTTAGGCTCTTGATCCCCAAGGAGGAACATGGAATCCACAGCTTAGTGACTAAGCTCCTTATATAGTATCTTGAGGATAAGTGCTATAGAAAGATAGTCCAGGAAACTTCTGAATAGGTGCCTGTTACGTCTATGCAATAGGAAATGTGAAACATGGTGTCATATGGTTTCATATCAACTTTAGTTCATCACCTCTGGTTTGGAAGTGAGAGGGGCACCCTCATGCACTTAAAGATTGAAGAGTTTTTCAGAGAAGAATCAGTTACTGGCATTCTTTGAACAAACAAAATCAGTACTTGCTCCTGTGCCACTGCTACAGCTGCCATTCTCTATCTAATAAACTAGTGTTTGGAGGGTTTTGGCTAACAAGCAAAAGATCCAGATCTGATTCTCTTAGGCAGAACTGATTCAGGTTCACTTCTCACAAGAGCCTCTGTATGTGCATATATATACTTAACATTTTCTATTACTTTCATGTCAAATAGGAAAGTGGAGACAATGAAAAGATTTCAGTTTGTACATTTGGGAGGAGCTATTTTTTGCATGATAAATTGGCAGAAACCTAATCCCTCTTTTCCCTGATTATGTATATAATTTTCTGATTACTTAGTGCAGAAAACCAGCTTAGCATAGCCTAATGTAAGGCAAGAGAGCAAAAGGAAACATTGCACAAAGAATAAGGCTGTTATGGCACTGCAACCTTGAACATACTAAAATACATTCTAGTTAGAAGAGTCATGACATCCTGGAATGACTGATAGTGAATTTACTTACTTACTTAGGGTTATTTCAAAGTAAGGTTCTTTTTTCTTATCACAATGCAGTCTTAGCATTCATTTTCAATTCAATGAAATGCAAACCTACAGTAGCTGGATGAATAAAAAGGCCAGATTGTTATAACACATTTACTATCAGTCCTAAAGAACAGTATTTCATCATGCTCAATTTTTTAGATACTTCACAGTGCAAGACAAAATGTCAAAATGTAATTTAAGTACAATCTACATTTCTGTTGTTCTTAGATTGAAAATATACTGATAAATAGTTTTTATAGCCATGTAATTTATTGTAGTACTTAATTACTTGTAAATACTTGTATTAGAAGGTTTTAAATTATAATGGTGTTTTCTATTGATTGCAGACAAATGTTGTTGAGAATATATACCCTTCCAGGTCTCTGTTGGAGAGTCATGTTTTGTCAGAAGAGTCAGCAGTGATTTCTGTACTGTATTAGCCACACCATTTATTTTTATGAATTTCAAGTACAAATCTGAAAGTAGTTTATAAAAGTTATTATAGTAGAAACATGCTGTCCTAGTTCAGCAAGTGGGACCAGTTGTCACTGTATGGGGGTGGCCAAAGCTATGTATTCTACCCCCATCTATTCATTCCCAAGGTCAATGGCCCATTTGCAGCAGCTTCCCAGGGAGTCGTTAGCACCTCCACTCCCAGCCTGAGGGGGCGTAAGTGCTAATGGGCCATCAACAGTCCAAAAATAGCCCATGACTCACAGAGTTAATCACCCATTGTGTGAGTCCCCGCCCCACGGGAGGGACTGGATGCTCCCTGAAGGTACAAAAGGGGGTGGGTAAGAAGACCTGGGAACCCTTTTGTTGGACCCAGAGGAGCAGCAGGACCTTGACAGGAGGAGACCACCACTCCGGACCAGACCACAGCCATCACCTGTACCAACAGGTTTTTTCACTTCTTTTTTTTGCTTTGGACTTGGGGGAACCACACAGGTCTCACACAAGGGCTAACAAACCCCTTTGGGTTTGTACCCCAGGGCACTGGGTTACACAGCTGGGTTCTGGGAGTTGACAGCAATTCCCCTTCTCGTCAGGGTATTTACTGTATTATTATTATTAAATTGTGGCTCTGACTCATAATCTCTCTTGTGTTGAGTTCATTTCTCCTGCTGGTTTACCTCTAAACCAGCACACATGCCAATGTGATGCTAAAAGAATAATAATTCTTTTTTTAAAAAAATGTGACAATTGTAACAACCCAAATAATATAGTCTAGTTAAGGTAGATCTTAACTGTTACCACAGCTGTATAAGCCAAACAGAGAAATCTGCAAAAGACAGTGGAAAGCAGGTTCTGTAATAATTAGCTCTTTGTTTTCTGAGTATTTTTTTCCTTTCATCCATATTGTATTATAGAGCAGTGCTGATATTGGTAGCCTTCAAGATTATGATCAATCATATTATATTTAATAATACATACAAAATAGTCTTTCTAAAGTCTAAGTACATTTTAAAAATTATAATATTGTTTAAAAAAAACATTATCCATTAGACTTGGAGTAATCAGCATAGGAAATAAGTTAATGAATGTGTGTGGTGAGGTACAGTAGCAGAGCAGGACTTGTTGAGCAAAGATGGGTATTCCAGCTGCTCCAGCACTTTGTTGGAATTGATGTTGCCATTAGCAATTCCAAACTTTGATTTTCATTATTTTGTTGAAACTACACACCCTAAATAAAAGGAAAGTCTTAAACTTAATGTTTATGCTAAGTTGCTGTCTAAATAGACTCCTCATTTAAAAAATGGTGACATCAAGAGTGTAATTCACTAAGAATAAGTGTGGTTGAATTTTTTGTTTAGCAGTTATCAGTAACAACTTACCCATTTCTCCTGAATTTTTATGTTTTTCCTAGAGACAGCAGAAAAATCAAATATATTTTAATTTATATTATCTACCCAAAATTTAGATGCCCTTGGTTAATAACTATACATGTGACAGCAAATGATAGCTCTGCTTTCAGTCTGTTACAAAGATCACAGAAGCAGTGAATATTATGACTCTTAAGATGCTTTCTAAGGGATCAAGAAATCTGCACTTTTCTAAAGACTGACCTATCACCTTGAAAAGCAGTCATGAAGGAAAGCTGCAAATGCAAGACCACTGTCAGGTCAACCTGTCGTGGTGCTGACACGTCTCTGATATAAAACCCAATTTACAGTTGAAGAAGCACATCCATTATCCTTCAGATTTTAAAATATAACATACATCAGCAAAATGGTAAAAGAAAGTGCTTAAGAATTATGAAAGTCAAGGACTCTTTCATATCAGAAAGTCACAGCCTTTTTTGCATATTACTGATTAAAATTACAGTGAATTTTAATACTCTTCTGTGTCTTTATTTCTTTCAGAAAGTTAAGACTTTGCATCAGTTGAACTTCAGTCTTCGTAATTCTATTATGTTGTTTTTTGGATTAGTCAGATGTTGTATTACTTTATGCTTTATAGTTGGAAGTGGGTATTTTAGAGAAACTAGTCTGTCAGTTTTGGGGAAAAAGTACTGACTTTTTGACCTAATGAAAAAAATTCAACAATAACAAGCCATATTTTTCCTATCATTAGATTCAAGCTTCATCTCATGTGTAATTTGGAATAGAGTAAAATTCTTGTTTCCCATGTAAAGAAGATCTGTATGCTCTTCTACTTGAGAAATTTCCAGTTCTTGAAAATGGACAGTTTAAGGCATTACTGAATAGGCAGTAAAAAAGAAAGGCATATTATATTTTTTTACTAGATGGCCTTAATGGAATTAAATGTCAAATTGCATATCCTAAAATAGTAGGAACAAAACACTGGTATTTTACTGTAATGTCCACCAAGCCTGATGGAGAGATTATGGATTTAAAATATCAAAATAGCTTTTACTCTTTAGAACAGTTTCCAATGTCATCTTACTTTGGAAATTTTAAAATAGCTGTCTTAACTTGTGCCTATATTTGATAATAATTTACTTTTCTTGTCTTTTTTTAACCTTTTATAGCTAGTTAAAGTGTTAGCAGTTTAGTACATAACTCTCAGTTCTTCACAACTACTGAGCATAGGATTGCCTAAGTATAATTTGTAACCTTAAAAATTCCTTAGGAATAAATATACTATTGGTTTCATATTTTCATGTGCTTTTGATTTTTCAAGAGTTTGTCCAGTCTGCTTGTACACTATTAGCATTTATTAAATCTAGTGGGCCTATAAATTCCAGAAGGGCTCTAAGAATTTGTCTGCATTTGGTTTAGTTTAACTTCTACTGGTAAGCATTTTGAAGTCATTGATCTGTGATCTGCAAAGTGTAGCTATGTTGATTTTGTCTTGAGAGTCCAAATAAGATGTGACAACTTTTTGAAGCTGAAATACATTTCATAATATTTTTAAAGTCTCAGGAGATCTTCATATAGAGTAATTTATAAAGGCACAAAATAATTTTGCAATAATAATAGTACAATTTCAGCCAACTGGCTCAAAGTCTGTTCTGTTCACTTAGTCTGTGTTTGCTGCTACAGTCTGTGTTTTCACTTAGCATTCCTTGTTTCCTGAAGACGATGATATGTTAGCTGATATGGGGGATAACACTCTGTGTGTGGATCTCCTAATGTCTCAGGTAATTGATGAGTGCACCCTTAAGGACCAGAGAGCCACCTGTAGAATGTGGGATACCTTGTAACCAGTCAGATGTTTCCGTGTATGTTAAGTGAACTGACTAACCAATAGTGTGCTGACATGTTGGATACAAGAGTATATAAAAGTTAAGCTGTAACTGAAGTCCTTTGTCTTCGGTGTAAGCCTTCTGTTCTATCTGCTGCCTGAGTTTGTTTCTGCCTCCTCTGACCACCTCAAATCTACCCTAACCTGACAAGCTGATTTATTTTAAGTATCAACAAAGTTAAGGATGCTTATAACTTAAATGAACCACAGAAAATGGTTTTAGCCTATACACTCTCTGGCAAGATTCTTCTTCACCTCATAATATATATAATTGCATCAGTCTTCATAAGGCCATTGCAACAATTGTCATATAGGCTTATGTACAATGTGCATATTGTCAGGTTAATTGCTTCTTAGAACAGCTACTCTAAAAAGTGAAAGGAACCTTATACCTGCTCCTGAATTTAGCTAACAGGAGGCAGACCTATGCAGTTTTCTTTGAAGTAACTACTAGGATAATGAAAGAAGGTCACCTACCACAGACATCCTTTAACTTGAGTTTTTCACTAAATAGTACTAAGAGATTTTTATATAGGGTTTTTTGTTGGGTGTTTTGGGAGTGGTTGTGTTTTGTTTTAATTTTTTTCTTTGTGGAGACTAAATGTAGTATAATTTTTTTGCAATTAATGTAAAAATTGCAACTCTAGTTGTAAAAGTTGAATTGAATTTAATGCATTTTATTTCTTGGAAATTTTGAAAAATCTTTATTATTCTTCTAATTGTTTGAGGGGAGGAAATCTTAGAGTGAATACTATAGTTCTTATAGATTGTAAATTCAAATTATTTAAACACAAAAAGTATAAAATTTACTTTGAAATTTCCAAAACATAATTCTTCCTATAAAGTATTTTTTTTTTAATTTTTGCCAACATATAGAATATTTCTTAGTGATTAAGTTGGTTAGTTGTGTGATTTCCCAAGGCTTCCTTGTATGCCTTGTTTGCGCTACTACAGGAGTTTTAGAAAAATGTATTTTTTACAACTCAGTGTAAGGTTATGCAATCTGCAAGCAGGAAATGCAGGGCAAATGGGCAGAGTAAGGTCTGTGTGACTCAGGGCAGGGATTAAAAAAAAATCTATTACTATCATGAAAGTAATAACAGGTAAGCAGCCATGGGCTGTGGTCTTGTATATAATGGACTAATAAGAACACAAAGTTTACAGAGTCTGTATGAAATTTATTTTGGTCACATATATTATCAGCAGTAGGGGATAGATCATGAAGATAATTTCTTGTATTACATATAACTCCATTATACTGAAAGACATGCAAAGGGAATATTTACCCCCTTTTTGTGTGCATTTTAGATTTTTTCAAAGTATCACTATTCTAGAATAATTATCTCTATGTGCATGCTCCCCTCCTAGATGTGTTTTCATATGGACTTGAGGTGAAAGAACGTAAAAGAAACAATTATTCTGGATTAATTAGTGCATATTATTTTGGAAAATTTCCAGCTCTAGATGAGTGTTAATGATGTACCCTGCAGACTTGGTCCCGAGCCCACTGGATTTAATTCCCCTTGCTTCAATGAAATTTCTTTCAGAACTATTGAGCCAGCTTTTAATATTTACTGGAGTAGATAGATAGAGTTCAGGCAATTAGCAATTGTGAATAGGATTTAATGGGGCATTCAGATGATTTATCGAGCTCTCCTAAGTTTTACATAGATTGAATTTCTTTGTAGTTGTCTTGTTCCAGAGTGAAGGGAGATATCGCTCACTCATTAACGTGTGTGTGCATTGCAGCAGCAATTTTCACCAACTTCTTCCAAAAGCAGTGGCTTCTGCAGGTATGGTTTTCATGAGGATGTGAGCTCATGTAACACTTGGCTGCTGCCTAGAAGTCTTCACTGTTTAGCAGGTCTTTTTCTCCCCTGGTCCTCACTTTGCAGCTTATTGTCTTGTGCCATCTCTTCTGTTCATCCCACATAAATTGATTTGGCTTGCTAAACCAGCAGAAAACAATCAATTTTTTTCCCCTTGGTTAGTTTTCTAACAGATTATTTAGATGAGTCAACTCAGAGAACACTCACCAGCATGTCACCCTGTAAAAGTCAGATGTTAGGAGGTTATGTTGAGTAGCAGGAAGTGGAGAAAAAGGAAACTCCACCTTTAAGCAGTGGTCAGATGTTAGATCAGCTCATTGTGTAGAAATACTGTGATCCCAAAGCCACTATTGAAGCTTGCACTTGACAGCAGTCCTTTGAAGAAACACTGGCAGACATGATTTCCTACTTCAGGCAATGGAGCTAAGGCTCCAAAATGTAGGGGGTTTTGTAATCACATAAAAAAATTTTTAAAAAGTCTGATAGAATTAGTTCTTTATTAAATCCATTTTATTTAGAATGAATCCTTACTTTTTCTTCTAGGGGTTTCTTAATTCTTTTTTCTTTTTTGTAATGCATTCAGTTTTTGCTAGGTGTTCTATTTAGGTGTATTGGGCAAAAGTGTTCAGGCTGTGTGTGTATGCACTCTCTTTTTAGTTTTTCTTTCACAAAGTGTACGAAATTCTATGTTCATCATAGCTTTTTTGTGATATACTTTACAGTGTCATCTCTACGGTATATAATGTCTCTCTATTTACTCTCTGTTGTTTTCATTATCTAGGCAAAGACTTGCTTTTTAATTTTTCCATTCTTAATGCACTAAGGTACATAAACCAGTTGGACACCATGCAGAATTTTCAATGTCATTAACTAAAAGCAGGAAAATTATTACATTGACGTGAATCTTTTTCCCGTATTTACAATTTTGTGGATATTTAAAACTTGTTTTAGCTTTTTTCTGTTAGCAAATAACCTATTTCTCAATAGGTTAACATTCTCAATATTTTCTCTAATATTGCTATCATATTATTTAAGGCTCTCATATTTTCTTTAGAAATACATTTTATTTTAGCAGAAGAATTTTCATCTGTTTATTTTATTAGTTTTTACTTTTATCTCCCAATCACAATTGGATTTTTGGGGCTAACCCCAGGTTAGCTATTCTTTCTGGCATAATAGTACTGTTCTTTTTCTAAACTGTTTTTTTTTTAAAAAACCCACTGTGAATGTTTCTAGTTCTTGTATTTTTCCTGTAAAAATTTAATTTATTATTCATTCATTAAGATGTCTTTAAGCTGTTTTAATAAACTTCCAGGTTTATATTGCAGTAATATTGGAGTATTCCATTCTTTCTTTCTCCTTTGGCTACAGCAAGCCCCATGAAGCTAATGAATCAATGAAAATGTATGAGAAGAAGACAAGTCACAAACTAATCATACCACAATTCTTTACTCTTATATGTGTATCAGAACACTTCATTTCAGGAAGTTTCATTTCTATCCCATCAATAATAATTATTGCAACATTGCTAATTCCAAAACAGCTTTTGCAATGTTATATGAAGATTTCTTCAAATTGTTATAGGTTCCTACTGCATTTGCATTGGAGCAAAGATTTGTGGTCACGTATTTGATTTTCACAATAACTTGTATTTTGGCATCAGATATTCTTTACAGTCAAGTTCCTGAGTTTATTCCTTAACGTGCAGGAATGCTAAGGTGTAATACAGCAATAAACTTTACTAATACTTCTCTTCTGGATCAGTCTTTTCCTATACGTTAAAAAAAAAGAAAGCCAGAGAAAGGGTGATTTCTTTTTTTCCTGAGATTCCCTTATCTATATCACTTCTGAATCTCTGACAAATATTCATTACTATACTATTCTTAATGGTGTTATTGCAAATTCACATCACACTATCGCTAGAAGTCATAGTAAAAGTACAGGGTCTGCTGATGGCAATGTACAACACAATTCAAACCAAGAAGCTCAAGGTTATCATATCTGTGCCTTTAAAAATTCTAAATGCATCTTATGCACATGATAGAAATATTGATATTTCTGTCTATTAGTGTTTATTGAATATAATAATTTCACTGAAACAGAAGACTACAGAGCATGGTGGAATATTCTGGAAGAATATTTTCAGAAAACTACAGGTAAAAGATTATGTTTTCATTTTGATTAAATGTTTTAAGTTTTTATGGTGAGGTAATTTTTGAGAAAGACGAAAATAGGAAATGTGAAACACTACTTTGAATTGTTGTGAAAATTAGATTCCGTATTATCAGACAAAATAAGATCATGCATAGAAAAATTATCTCATTCATCAGCTGGTGGGATGACATTCATCCATACAGGTAAATAAATGTAAATGGCATCAATGAAAATGGCATTTTGTCTTTGTAGTTCCATGAGATTATTTTACTCTTATTCCATTTGTCCGCAGTTTTATTATGACTAATCAAGTTTGTAGATTGATATGATGTATAATAACCCTTCTCTCCAGGGCTAAAAGAGAAAACAAGTGGGAAAAAATGTGAAAATATATTATTGAAGTTATTGAGGGATAATTTCTTTATGCATCACTTTTAAGCAAACTAAATCTCTATTTGACCCAAGGTTGTTATTTAGTCACTGAACTGAAGTTATTGTTAAGATTTTAGATATCAACAGTTTTTGTGGTTTAGAGAACAAGTCTTATCTGTCATCTAACTCTGTCATTGGTCTAATTTTGGGTTTGCACAATTCACTATGCAGTTAATCAACATAGTTTTGGTCTTCAAAGAACCTATAGCTTTATTAGTACATTCCTTTTTTCTTATCTCTTGAAACTGACAAGTCAACAAAACATTGTGCATAGAACCATATTTTCTCGGCATTGGCTTTTTACAGTCCTATGGGCTATCTGTACCTTTTTCCTTTTTCACTTTTTTAATTTTTAAAAATATGCATAAACTTCTTTGAAATTTGTACCATATTATTTCAATAGCAGATTCAGCTTATTGATGATCTAAAGAAAACTGACAACTGAATGTCTGGGGTTTTTAATGCAGGTGCTCTTGATTTTGATAATCTAGTTGCCTGCTAATGATCCTTGGGATGACAGTTTTTCTGCAACCCCTGGAGGCAGGGGGCAGGGAAAGAGTGTATGGTTCTTTCTGGATCTCAGTAAGGAAGGCCTGACAAAAGAGGACAAGACAAAATAGCTATTTTAAGAAGACAGAATAAAAAGGTGGATACAGAGAGCAAGTAAATCTTACGGTCTTTCAGATGCTGGGAACCCTCCATGCTTTTGTTCAGCATGGAATTGACCTCTAGATGGATTTTCTGCTGGCACACTGCACACATTATGTCTTTGGAGGTTTTCCTTTTCTCTCCTGTATCACAGTACCTTTTATTTTGTGTAGCAAACAGAATCATGCATCTTCTCCAGACAGGTTGGAATGTTATCTCTGTCGTAACATTCACCAGCAGGCAGCACAGGCAGGCATGGGCCACCCCAGCAGATTCCCTTACACTGGCATAATCTTAGTAACATATGGGCTACTCAAACCTTGAGTCCAAGACCCAGTAGAGCAGCCATTACTTGCTCAAGATCACTAGCTCCTTGAAAACAACATTTTCCACAAGATTTCCAGTACATTCATCTCATCAAATGTTGATGCATACCAAAAAGTGAGGTAAGAAAAAAAAGAGGTATCCATAGAATCTACAAAACATATTGAATTAGAAAAATTATCAGCTTTGCCTGCCTACAGTGTGATTGAGCTGATTCTAGGGCAGACATGAATTTTTAGCAGTAACTGTGCAACCAAACTTTAGCAGTACTCTGTGAAATAGCTATTTAATGTATCTGAGTTGGTAGGGCTCATTCTATGTCTACTGTGTAACTCTATTCAGAACGCAGGGAATTTGCCAGGAGCCAGTCCTATATATTTGAAGTATAAGGTCTTCCATCATTTGCTATTCTATCTGCATTTTTAAAAAGTGCTAAAAATACTGAATTATTTGTATTGTCCTTTTAGAGGAATTGGATTGAAAATGCTGTATTTGAGAAGATATATTTTATCTTAGTAGTTAAAGTTTAACAAGCTTGCTTACAAAGTTTAGCTTGCTTCCTTTCTCATAAAGCAATCTTTGGTCAGCTTATGGTCTCTGTATTTATTCTGAGTGTTAGATTTATAAAGGAACAATTATCTTTACATTTCAAAGCTGTCTTTTTCCTTCAAGTCCAAGAGGTTTCTTCTCTTTTCCCTGAAATGATGCAGGAAAATTAGCCAAGTCTCAAAAAAGTGTCTGATAGTTCTTTACCACTAGTCCATATAACAAAAGTACTATTGTAATACATACAATTTTTCTCAACTATAATATCAGCAGATATAAAAGGCATTCAAAGATTGTTTTACCTTTGGTAAATGTTTAGTATCCGTAGACATATATTATTAGACATTTCTATGGTTTATTTCTTCTAAGATGGTACCATTCTTCATTTCTCTGTCTTTTCTAGCTTTGACAGTACCTGGGTTTGGGCATATGCTCTGTTCTATCTGAATAAGAAAATGGATAAGAAAATTGTTAGCATCTAATTTGTTTAAGGTCTACT
The DNA here is from genome assembly GCA_013396695.1 of Sakesphorus luctuosus. Lineage (NCBI taxonomy): Eukaryota > Metazoa > Chordata > Aves > Passeriformes > Thamnophilidae > Sakesphorus > Sakesphorus luctuosus. The sequence goes on along the minus strand of VWZD01009326.1, from coordinate 240,852 downwards.
CTTGTGGAAGGCATCAGATTTTGCAAAGATGTTTAGATTATTACTAGTCTTGCATGCAAGAATTGACATCGCACACTAGTTACAAGAGACTGCCAAAATTTTTGAAGACCAAGACCTGTTGGTGATGGTGATAGTCACAGTCTGGTCAAGAGTGACAGTTGCAGTCCTGTTGAGGTTCTTGTCCTCCTCTGGATCTGATGAGTGGTACCAGGAGTCCCAAACCCCGAAGATAATCTATGTTCAGGTTCAGGTGGGGATGCCCACTATCTCCCCCAGGGCGAGGAGTTTCATAGTGGGTGATTTAATTCTGTGAGTCATGAGATATTCCTGGAATCTTTGATGGTCTAGGTTGTTCCAACCTGCCTGTTGTGCCAATCCCTAACAGCCCATTAGCAGATATGACCCCTCAGGCTGCGTGTGAAGGTGTTAATGCCTCCCTGGAGGGGAGTTATCATGGCTGTCACTTGTGTGAACACAGAAAACATTCTCATGCCTCGAACGGTTCCTTAACACCCAGCTTGTACCCTGAGGTATTAGGTGTGCCCAGGGCAGCTGCTGCAAATGGTCCATTATTAACAGTTCATCAGAAATGTCACAGAGGGTGTAGAATACACAGTTTTGGTTACACCCACACAGTGATAAACTGGTCCTGGCTGCTGTAAGTAGGGCAAGTCTTATCATTTTATAACTAGCTGAGATTTGGTTACCAGATCCTCTAGATTCCCTCTTGATTTTGAAAAAATAGATTCTATATCTACATTTCAACTTGCAGTTAATGTAGTTCTTCTTTGTCAGCAATCTGTAGATTTTTTTCAGCTCATTAGAAAAATTCTTCCCAAGATATATGTACCTTCTGACTTTTAAGTGGTTTATGCCCTATATCCTAACCTGGCAAAATTGCTTTTCTTTAATGATGTTCTGCTTTTTCAACATACTTGCTGTTATGGTGCATTTTTATTTACTTTAAGCAGTCCTTTCTTAAAATGGAATGTACCAACTTTCAGAAATACTCAAAGAACTATTCAGATAAACAGAATCCTTAAGAGTTTTTTCATCCACTTAATGATTTACATATGCTTTAACAGTCTCGCTGTTCTAGTTTGATGACAGACGAAAGGTGAGAAACATTTTTTTTCTTTAATTTTAGGTGGTTTGTTTCCATTTTGACATTATTTGAGAGATTTATTTTTACATACTTTCAAATTATTAATAGTAGAGTGTGACATTACTTATTGCTAGCAATAGGTAGACAGTTAAGTCAGTATTCCATGAAGTTTTCTGAAAAGTGTGTCGTATTGTGTTCAATTCCTATATTGTTGTCTTGTCCATGTAAAAATAAAGGTACCTTTTAAAATTTTACCCTTTAAAAAGTAATGGAGAATTTGCTGTAGTGTATATAATCTGCTCAGAAAGTTTCCTATTTGGAATGGTTTTCCTGTTCTTATAGCAGTATTGAAAATTAATTGCTATATGTGAAAGATTAAAATAAACGTGTGGAGACATTCAATATGTATATTCACACACTGCATAGAGGATCAACTACTGAAATTCTGAGCCTTTCAAAATATTGGATTTTATTATATGTATACACTTTTATGTTTGTTTTTTTAGATACTAGGACTTCATATTTCTAAAGAAGACATATCTAAAGATTTTAATATATGGCATCTGATACCTGATTTGTTCCAATATCAGCTGTGATTAGTTTGATAATCTCTTATAGCCTCTTTAATCCTCTCTAAGTCTCTTTATTATTGCAAACTCCAAAGTCTGACATCAACATTTTTATTATGCCAGTTACAACCTGGCTTAATCCATCTAAGTCATCTGTTGGAAGATCATCTTTTCTTTTGAAAAAGAAAATACAGTTCAGTGTAAAAACACTATACTCAAGACTACAAAGAGTAGCTTAAGACTATGGCTATTTCATACTGGAAAATAAAAGGTGAGATTCCATTACTTGGGCATATAAAATGCAAAATGCAATGTATGATCAGCTGGTTATTTTCATTGTTTTCAATAATCGCATAAACTCACCAGGAGAGCACTTGTTAGTCAGATGTGTAGCAAATTATTTTTCATTGGCCTAGACTTCTTTTTTACAGGCAGGAAGTGTCCTAGATGTGTAAATGTTGTCCAAACACCTTCTTATTAGAAACCATTTTGATGCAGGTTTCTAGAGAATATGAAAAAAAAAAAGAACAGAAAAATTCAGGTAAATGTTTGTAATCGGTAAAATTACAAATCAGCAGCAGGAGCAGGATTGCTTAGCCTGGAGAAAAAGAGACTTATAGGAGACCTTATTGCTCTTCAGAAAAACCTGAAAGGAGGTGAGGGTCAGTCTCTTCTCCCAGGTAATAAGCAGTAGGACAAGAGGAAACAGCCTCAAGTTGTGCCAAGCGATGTTTAGATTGGATATTAAGAAAAATTTCATCACCAAATGAGTTGTCAAGTCCTGGAACAGACTCCCCAGGGAAGTCATTAAATCAGCATATCTGGAGGTCTTTAAAAGATGTGTAGATGAGGCACTTAGGGTCATGGTTTAGTGGAGGACTTGGAAATGCTGGCCCCAAGGGCCGGAGTCAATGATCTCAGAGATCTTTTCCTACCTAAATGATTCTATGATTCTATTCTATTATTAGCTGCAGCACTTTATTCTCATTTCCATCAGTGTTATTGTTAGTTGCTCTCAGTTGACAGCTGAACTGTCAAGTACTGTATTATTCAAAATTAATTACTCTTAAAAGGCTAGTAGGTCTGATAAGTAAATAATAGTTGCTGTCCATGTGTCTTTCACATCTTTAATGCACAACGACCCTACCATCTTTTCTTCCTGAAATGGTGTAACTGATATGTACCAAACTAAATTGCCAGATTTTTTTCTCAGTTTCTGTTTAACTTTGAAATGGCAATTTCTGTTACAGAACTGAAGGACAGCTTCTGTTTTGATTTTGCTGGATGTACTAATTCATCTAATAAAAGTTATTCACCCTATCTGCAAATCTTACTGCGAGATTCTCTGTACATCTCAAATCCTTACATATGTTAATTGCATTTGTCAAGGAAAATAGAGCTCATGAAAAATAAATAATTGCAATAGCTTAGGAAGAAAAGATTTTTTGCTATAAATCTAAGTGTCTTTACAATGATTATTTCATACATAATCTCCGATTTCTTTGGTCTTTTTTTGTGGATCTTGAGTTTAACAAAGAACTCATCCTTGTGCTTACCTCGCGGTAAGCTGAGCTGAAGAAGAAAAGATGAATGAAGCTTAACATTTTCAACCAGTTTCCAGTTGCTATTCTGCTGTGGTTTCAACTGTACTTTTTGCTCTTTACTGGAAAGAGCATTTCTCCAACCCATAAAGGTGAAGAAAACAACTATGAAAATTCAAATATATTTTACCATGTGGAGAACCTTGCTCAAATTGCCAATTATCTTTCAGTATCCATGTTAGCTTACTGAGAACTGTCTCCTCTGACAGAAAAAAAATGGCTTATGTACCCATAGGACAGCAGAGATTACAATGTTGTTTAGAATAGCCAGACGCCTTGAAGTCTCCATTTTAGTGTCGGTTTTTGTATCCAGCAGCAAGACACACATTGAAAGATGGTCTGTTTAAATGACCACCAACAAAATTGCTGTGGATGTTGAAAAAAGTCTTAAACATTCTGAACTGAGGGGCAACATCGCACCCATTGTAACTCTGTTTTCAATGTTTCTTCAAGCAGTCCTTCATTTCTCCATATTTGAAATATTTTTCATAATCATGAAGGCTTTTTTCTTTTCCTTTTTTCCCATTTTTCTCATTTTATGTGGAAAAATGATACAGTGAGATTTAAGGAAAACAATTTCAAAAACTTCCATGTCTCAGAGGCATAGTATTCTTCATTTGTGTTCAGGGGAGAACTACTTTCTGATAAGATCATATATTTTTAATTGTTTCTCTTACAACTTATGTTAAGAAAAATTATTCATGTTTCTGAATTTTTGGCACTTGAAACATTAGCTCCTTTTCTCTTGACTCCATCTACAACTAGATTATGGTAACTGTTTTTCTTCTCTTTTCTATCTTAACTAAAGAGTCTGCCAGGTCCCAACAGAATTATGCTTTGTGATACTAAAAATTGTAACTTTTACTGGAATTTTGTTTTCCTTAGGTACTTGTTGACTTATTTTAAAATATTACAGTTTATGATTAAAACCATAGAAATGTTATTCCTTTGATTGACATGGTCTTTAAAGTATGCTCTCTCTTTCTTGAAGTTCAAACTGGTAGTATGAAAATTAATCTTCTTCACTAAGAGATGCTGGTCTGAGTAGGTGTAAATACCTGTGTCAGGAAATGAAGCCCCAAACAAATAATTGGAACAATTGGTAGTCCAGATGTGTCTCAGGAAATGATAGTCTGAATTTTCTGGAAAATGTAAAGTTGAATAGTAAAGCACTTAAAGCTCTTAATAAAAGCTTAATGAGCAAGGATTGTGTCTAGCAGCATGGTAAACACATGCTGTTGCATCTGAATTACAGGCTGGGTCATCTGCACTCTCCATCAGTTGCTGCACTGAGATTTAATAGCAAAGCCCCAAGGGCAGGGTTACCAGACTAAGCAGCCTATGCAGTTTCTGTGAGCTACAGAAACACAGTATGTGTGAAAAAAAGAATTTATGTTTCATTTAATTAAAGTCTTAGCAATCTGATAAAAAAATTATGGGTCTAGGTAAGAAGATACTTACACATATAGTCAAATTATCCAATTATTGCTGCTTATGCCTAATAATGAAACTATTAAAAATTATGCGCACAAGTTTTCTAGTACCTATGCCTTAAGCAGATGTGCTCGCCCTTCTAGTGCTTGTCTGGGTTCTGAAGTCAATGGTGCTGTTCCTGCTTGAAAGAAAGGGTTATGGAGGTGATCACCACCCCAGTGTTGTGATAGGAGGAATGTGGTGGGTTTGTTAATGATTTCTTCCCACTAACAAGGGAGTCCCTGTGGGTCTGTTTGGCATCACATTTACACATTAGCTAACATAGCTGAATTTTGCTTTATTGGTCTGCATTTTTGCATTATGTCCAAATTTACTATAAATTATGTGTTTTGCATATGTTTTATACTTGTCTGTTTGGAGGAAGGCTATTAAATTGATTTACAATCTTTTTTAGTCTTTGTTGTCCTTTTAAAGTGGTGATAATGATTTGGTAACGTCTGTGTGGCTCGGCTTTGCAAGCGAAGATTTGGGCAGGGCTCTCCCCACATGGGTGTGCCCTTCCAGCCTGCGCAGTGGATTTTTTAGGTGAGGCACAGCGTGTGCAGAACTGGCCCCACCGTTTAAGTCCTAAGGTCCATCTGCCACGGCCGAGTGAGCTTGGACAGTGACAGTGAAGTCCTCGGGACTAGAACCCACAGCCCCCAGTATTCCCAGAAGGTCTCATCCAAGTACTAACTGGGCCTGCTTGGCTTCCGAGATCTGATGGGATCAGGTGTCAGGGAGGCATTGAACTGCCTTGATTTGGTAATAGTAATTCAATAATTAGAGTAGAAAAAATTATAGTAAGTGTACAAAGAATATGAATCCCTGAGACTCTGCCTACTTTCCAAGAAGTGTGGTTAAACTCAAAAAGGATTTTTTTTTGTATGGCATTGGTCTATGTAATTGTAGCAGTTTCTTGCTTATGGCACTAGATTTCCTGACGCATTCTGGTCTCTTGGTATCTATATTAAGGAGCTAGGACTCAATAAATAAAAAATGCCCATTGAAAGTTTCAAATTATGAATTTTCAACATTTGTAAGCAACCTATTTAACACTCTATGATATATAATTTTCAACTTGTGGGGTCATTAGAACAATTACTTTTGACTAATGTATAGAGACAGTAATATTTCGTTTTGATATATCGATACAGTATTGACACAGTTTTGCATCTGGGAGGTTTTAAATAGTTTTATTACTGGTACTCTTTTTTTAGATGCTGTGTGGATCAGTTTTGTCATAGTCCCACCTTAATTTACTTTCTCTTTTTTTTTGTTCTTTGATAAATTTCAGGATTACATTTTCTGTACCATCATATTGTCCTATGCTGGTACCCTGGAGGTCAAAACACTCATCTACAATATAGAAACCTTGTATTTTTTCAGAGCTATAGCACTGGAACAGATGCATTTGGGGCATGACTTAACCCTTATTCAATCAATTAAAAATTTTTTGTTAAGGGTTCTAGAACCACATACAAGAAAGAAGATAAAAATAACTAGATTAGAGCACTCCATGTTGAAAATAGATAGCTTCATTCTAGTCTCTGCTCAGAATACCATGTATACCAAATGAAACTACATCAGAAGATGCCAGGAAAAAGAGCATCCAAATACTATGCAGCCCCATGATTAGGGATTTCTCCCTTTTCTGCCTGAACCAGACCATTTGTTCTGTAAGGAGTCTGTACACAGTAAAGTGGAGGTGTCAGATTAAACTGAATTCACTATAAATGTGTATGTTACAACACAAGTAAATGAGGTGAATTGGACATAATTTGACTGAGAAACAGCATAACATCTAAAAGAACCATGTATATTCTTCACATTTTGCATACCTTACAGGTTCTCCTAAGTAAAAAAAAAAAAGATCCTTGTTAACTTTTGAGAATCTTCAAATCACCAAGAGCTGAAAATTATCATTAAGTTTTATGTGTTCACTGAGTAAGTAGTTAAGGCTACTTTGGTAGTAACACATACTGAGGATAACCTGTTTCTGTGCTTTGGCTTTCACCCCTAAGTATCTTCATGCTTCCTGGTAAGCTCAAAATAGGGGGAGATTAAGATTCTGCTCCCATCGCCGCTCCAGCAGATCAGCTCCTGACATGATAAGGAGTGTAAGAGGAAATGATCACGATGAGGTAAAGAAAATACATAGCTGATCATATTTGCTGGGAGATAATAAGAAAAAAGCTCTCCATCAGCTGTGGAGATGCTTGGAGTGCAGAAAGTGAAAAGATCTCTCAAACTTTTCAAAAAACATGTTTTGACTAGCTAGGTAGAATATGTCTTCTGGTGCCAAAGTATATCCCTGAGAAGACTCCTGTGAACAATAGAAAAATTTACATCAATCTTCTGTATTATTTCAAGTCTAGACGGAATAAAAGTTGTTTGCAATGATGAAAAATATGATGCATCACTGAAGCTGTAATGCCATGAATACCTAGGACAGGAAGGCTAGCAAATTGCTGAAGTAACATTTAAACGTCTAATTATATTATGTGGAAAGAAACTTCAGGAAATTACAATTGAAGTAGTTGGACAGCGTGTTTCAGAGAATTGTGAGAATTCTAAAAAAAATCTAGGTCTCAGCCCTCTTTTCAAAATGGCTAAACAAGCCCCCAAAACACTGTCACTACTCTCCAGTCTGAAACTGATCAGCTTGCTGAAAAGAGAGACACTTTAAAGACATTTTCAGTAACATGACAGAAATGAATCACAAAAAAAATTATTAGGAGTAAAAAAATGGGAGGAGACTTTGACTTTCAATAAGAAGAATTAGTTTATCTGTACTTTCATACACAACTGAGATAACATCATGACTAAACAGGTGTTATCAACTCCTTCCCAAACAGTCTTTTAAAGAATGATGGTAGAATTCACAGTACATTACTTCCAGATACTTCTGAAGAAAATTTATCAGTTTCAGGAAAAAAACGACCAACTAACCAAACAAAAAACCCAAACAAAACAGAGGCATCAGGAAAGATCTTAAGGCAAAGTGTGATTAAATTGATTTGAAGCCATTTCTTAAATAGCACACTTAAATGAACCAATTTTTAAAGAAAAGCATAGGCCTTGATACTGGGTAGGTTTTAAACCTGTCAAGGAAGATTAACAAATATCACATGTGATTACCAGACTAACAAGTATGAAGATAACTTCACATTCAGAATTTTTTTGGAAGTTAACAAGAGGGTCCCCCACATCTTCCAGACCTCAAAGAGACCATAGAATTCTTACTGACCTGAATTTAGCCCATAGTAACAATGCTGTGTGGATTAAAGATGCTGCATAAGAGCTGCAGTATCAGGAATAGTTATATTCAATAAATACTAATGGTAATAGGAACCCACAGAGTACAAAGTTTTTTGTTTAAATATTTCCTATGTTCTGATCAAGATTAATATATTTCCATGCAGATTTAGTAGATTTCAATAGCAGACAGTATATCTTCCAGCTGTGCTGAAATTATTAACATC
>VWZD01009326.1:218402-232120 GCA_013396695.1 Sakesphorus luctuosus | reverse complement strand
CATTTCTTAAATAGCACACTTAAATGAACCAATTTTTAAAGAAAAGCATAGGCCTTGATACTGGGTAGGTTTTAAACCTGTCAAGGAAGATTAACAAATATCACATGTGATTACCAGACTAACAAGTANACATCAACGTAATAAAATTTTATCACCACCATTTTAGACATGAAAAATTACATTTCAAGGGAAAAGATGCAAAGAAACAGTCTCTAGGTAGTTATGGAGGTTGAAACAAAATATTTGGAGAATATCAGTTCCTACAGAAAGTGATTAATCCTGAAGTTGCAAATATGAAAAGTATTTCAAGTAAAAAATTATGAAAGTAGTAGGATTATGACCTATGTAAGATATATCTGTTCCTCCACAGTTACAACCTAGCTGCTTTCAGTCGCTGTGAAGACATACTCTGTGGGAACTCCTTTTCACTTACATCCTGTGGTTTTGACTTCTGATATGAGACAAACTTGTCTCTTTTTCACTAAGGAAAATTTTTCCTCTACTTGGGAGATTTTGTTTACCTATATGCAAAACAGACAAACAGAGATTGTTAAATCTTTTCCAACTGCATGCAAGTTGAATTAAATAACTCTTTGTCTCTTACTAGTGATCCTCTTGTGAGGGAATGATTTAAATTTAACATCAAATAAATCCATTGATCACTTGTCCCTGAAAAGGGAACAGATATCTTAGCAGACTAATAAATACCTTTATCAGCAACATTAGCATCGAACGAAAGTAAATAAACACCTGCCATACAGTACAATAGCTATTACATCACGTCCAGAATTCTAATCTACTTTCAATATGTAGATTTGGCATCCAAAAATACATATGCAGTCGTAAAGAATTTGTGGTTCCTTCTGCGTCAGGAAGCAGTTCAGTGCATAGGAGAGGATCATCAAAGGAAAAAAGCTGATGCTGAGGATATGATGTTTTACATGTTTCAGGGATCCATGTTTTCTTATTCAGGCTGACTGGTGTCTGAAAGGAGCCTAGTTCATTCACTTAGAAACTGCTTCATGATGTGAACTGTAATTGGGTGTCACTTCAGAGGCACACTTGTGATCTCAGCTGAAAAATGAATGCAAATGAACTCACAGTGAATTTATATTTTTCTAAACATTAGCCTGCAGATGGAAGAATTTCCACAAGCAGGGAAAATTTAGAAGGCTTCCAGATTTAGTGCAATTGATTCACTGGAAAGCTTTCTTAAACTAACAAAGCAAGACTGTTCATCTGGATGGGAAGAAGGACAGAAATATATTAGCAGAGAAATATAGTAGTAGTTGTCACTCTTCTTCCTTTGCATCAAAGGAAATTGCTTGGCAAGCATCAGGAGAGGAATCTAAATTATATGAAATAGTTACACTATATTCCAGCAGAGAATAAGAGATGAAGGACCTTCCAAGAACAAAGTGCTGTAGAGCAGTTTGTAACATAGGCACATCTGTCTTATCGAAATAGCTTATCTTTTCCCCAATCAAAAATAACATTTCTAAGGTGATGAAATAGAGTAATTTTGCATGCAGCTTATGACTTACTTTCAGGAGTCTCTTCAGGCAATAACAAGATACAGTATCTTTGTACAAAATCATGTCTGATTTTTCTTTCAAGTTCTAGTGCTTTAGAGGCATTTGTAATGTTTGCTGACCTATCAGTAGCTTCGTTTGGGGGTCTTAAAATTGATTTCACTAATTCTGACTTTTGAAGACATGAGATGAGCTTTGATCTGCTGTCCAGATTTGTGCAGTAGCCCCAGAAGCATCTTTTAGGCATTAGATGTAGCACCATTTAAAGCATATCAAGGATGGCACATGTGAAGAAATATCTCCTTGTTTCTTTTTGAACATAAAAAGCTTTTGTCTGATACATGTTGATGGATCATGTTCTTTTGATATTGAATGCTTGTGATACTGATATTAAATAAAAGAAATTAAAGTGGAACTCAAGAGTATCTACTGGGACGTGTTACTGTGCCTCTCCTGTCATTTGAAGTTTCTGATTCAATTTCCAGTATGTCTGCATAGGAAAAACATGGTTGTAGAATGTATTAACCAGCTATGTTAATTTAATCAAATTAGGATCAGTAAAGTAAGCAGTATAGTTTTTGTTGCTTATTGTCAGTCACAGTAGACACTCTCAATTGGGGATGCCTAGTTCAGATTTAGATTGTCAACACTTGCTAAGATCTGTGTTTCCAAATCTTTACTACTACTACTACTACTACTACAACTACTACTACTATATTTATTTGAAAATCTGTGGATGTGTCATCAAATACTATTATCATGCTATTGTTTATTGGGAAGTTTTTTTCAGAAAATGGGTTTGTGAGCAATCCAAACTGCACCAACTCTGTGAGACTGAAAGCAGCTGAGAATAAACAAGTCACAGCTGCTTGGAGGAGTTAGCTACTCCCTAGAGGTTTCTCATGGGAGCTGCTCAGGTTCTCACAGGACTCTGTAGGTGCGTGGAAACAGCCAGGATAAGATACTATAAACACTGGACTTGAGATATGCGGTTTAACCAATTAAAAGTTCTAGTGTGATGGTCTGAGACCTTACTTAGCCAATAAGATGTAGTTCTAACCCTATATAAACCGTGTGCTGTGTGTAATAAAATGTCTTCACTTTGCTTACTTTAATTGTTCTGTCATTTTGGTAGGTAACTAACAAAATCTTGATGTTTTTTTCATGCATGATTGATTGTCTTGATGATGGACTTGTCTGTGTTACAAGTATAGAAACAGATAAGGTAGTTATGGGTGTGCCAACTCCAGAACCACAAACAGCATCATGGCTTTTGCACCTGGACTTGCTCTATGTGCATGCATTGTAACGAGGCAGTGTCATGCCGATGCCTATGAAGAGCTCTATTGCACTACGTGGTTTGCAGGTCTAGTAAAGCTTTGTGTGTCAACATGTGCTAGATATATTATTTGGCCTTTATTCCTGCTAACTTTAGTATTTCTTCATTGCATAGTGCAATTTATTTGACTTATTTAATATATCTTGCATTTTGCTTGAGGTTTACATTAGGATTTGGCAGCAGCTTCTGGCTCCCGTACACAAAGAAATGAGTGGTGACCTTTCCTGTGGCGAAATAAATGGATTGCCAGGTGGACTATACTGCATTAGCCAAGTTTAACACCAGTACAAGAGAAGGATGAGACAAAGGGCCTGTCAGTGGTTACACAAATATTTCCTTGATTGCCATAACCTTTACATCTTCCTGAGAAAGTAACATGCATTCGTAGACTCCATTCTGTGAATACAGTGCAATTTTATACACATAATTTCACTTTGAATAAAAAAATGAAGATTTACAATTTTATTTCTGAAAATTTAATTCTTGACAATGATAATATGGCATTATATTTTCAAGGAAGATGGCATTTTTAGATAAGAGGCTTGAGTGGTCATAAAATTGATCCCTATAGCTTCAAAAATAAATTTAATGAAATATTTGTGTGAGGAGAAAACATAAGAGGCTCAGGTTAAATTCCAGACTTTCTATAAGGATTTTGGCACACAAAAAGTGGAAGTTATCCCTTCCCAATTGTCATCTCAATGCATTAACCTGGGTTAATCAATTAAAGATATGTCTTTAACCATTAGATTGCAATGTCACTTGTGGGGGTTTAGAGTGGTTTTTGCTTGAATTTTTGTTATATAACAACAATCAAATTTCTGTCTGGCTTAAACTTCTTATGTTAGTGTTAGTTTTGGTGAAAATCACCAGTTGTCCTATGTAGGCGTGTGTTTAGGTCCCTGAGTATGCACAGAGTTTGACATTCAGCTAGAAAATGTAGACAATAACTGTTTCAACTTGGCTTCAAATAATTCTTCTTAGTAATTTTCCTAATGTCCCATCAACGAAAAGTCTAAGAATGCAACCTGATACAATGGGTTTAAATGCCTGTGAGTCAATGAAAGAAATATGGTCTTTCTTCCCTTTTTTTTGCTTAATGGCTTGTATTTTTTATCTTGTCATATAGTTCAATGGCATAGAACGACAATAAATTATTTATGTAATTATCAAACTTTTCAGCTTCTTTTTGGCATTTAACAAACCTCAGAAGTTGTTTATTACTTCATATATTTTTCCATCATGAATATTACGTTTTAATTAACTAGAACACTAATCTTAATCTTTCTAGTTATTTTCAATGAAATATTTTTGTTAGGTTGAACAAGATAGTATTTGTTACAATTTTACCAATAAATGGAATACTTCAGTATGACCTTTCTATCAGTAATTATAACAGTATAAAATGTAAGAAGGCAAAATTCATTATCACAGAGAAAAACTGTGTGATTACTTTTTGTGTATTTCACTTGTCAGCATAAAACCACAGAGAAGCCTCCACTGAGAGAAACAAATAGTGATCACCTGGTCCAGGCCTCTGTTAAAAACTGAGTGAAAGATTTGTCTTTTTCACATCCTTGCCAGGCCAAATCAAATATTTTCAGGAAGATTCCACCACCTCTCTGAGCAACCTATACCATTGTTCCCTTTTTTTCTGATGGTGAAGAACTCTTTTGTTGTATTCAGACACTATTTCCCTTGAAGTAATTTGCCCCTGTTGCCTCCTGTCCTGTACATCCTTCTGAAGCAAATACAGCCATCTTCTCTCTATCTGCTGGGTATTAGTTTATATCCTCCCGAGTCTTCTCTTCTCCAAGCTCAACACATCCAATTTCTTGAACCTTCTGTCAAGATCTCCAAAACTCTAATGTTCTTCATGGCCCTCTGCTAGACATGGACTGGTAGGAGCAGAATTGGACACAATATTTCAGGTGGGTTTGCAATAGCTTTATTGATACGATCGAGGGCTCATTCTGCCTTCACTGCTGCAAAGACTCAAGTTTAGTGCTCCCATAAGAATCCCTAGGTCCCTTTCAGCAAAGCCACAGCCCAGATACTCAGATCCCATTCAGCTTGTACTGCTATTGGGAATTTTTCTATATCATGTGCCAGACATTACAATTATGCGAATCTTGTTGGCCTGGTCTTGTAATTTGTGAAGACCTGTCTGCATGATGGCAGATACTCCTTTTCCCAGTTTGGTATGATCCACAAACTTGGTAAGCAAGTCTTCAGTTCTATCATCCACATCCTCTATAGAGATGTCGGACAGTATCAAACCCAATACCAGCCTCTAGGAACACCCTTTGCAACTATGGTCCATGAGCCAGTAAAAGCATAATTAATCTTACCCTAAAAGTTCAAACTGTAACATTTCTTTAAGAATTTGAAAAGCATATTTTACGTAAGCAGATTGGTAAATCAGATGGCTCCAGCTGCCACCAGATCAGTAGGTATTATCCCTCTGTCTTCTATATTTGGTAATTAGGGGCCAGAAACTGTCACATTATAGCTAAGAAGGTCCTAATGAGCTGCACATGGAGAAATACTAACTCTGCATGAGGAAAAGACCTATTAAGAAAGGTTATTCAGCTATTAGGAAAGACTGTTCAACAGCTTTCTACTGTGAGAAATGTATCTTCCATATGAAAAGTGAAAAAGAAGTAAAGTTGGCTTTGTTTTCTGCAGAACTTGACTGGCCCAGAGCTTTTGGGACAGCTCTCACTTTGTTCCATAGTCTAACTGCTAATTTTTTATTACTTTTTGATAGCAATTAATATTAATCTATGACTGGCATTCCTGTATTGTGATAGGCTGCAAACAGAACACAAAAAGAAGTCTGGTCTCAAAAACAGCTACATAAAATTTAAGTGTAGGAAAATAAATGCATAAAACAAAATAGATCAGGAATTCAAAAAACAAAATAAAAGGAAATTATACACATAACCTTTTCCTCAGGCAGACTGTGCACTGCGAGAATGACCCAAAGAGATGTCTACATTAGAGAACAGAATACCAAATATGATAGTGGTGGTCTCCCTAGTAATGAAGATAGGAAGGAAAAGGAATTCTGAGATTAGCTCAGTTGGTTAAAACTTGGTTGTAATAATGTCAGGGTCATGGGTTCAATCCCCTATGTGGGCCATGGACTCAAGAGTTGGACTCGATGATCCTTGTGGGTCCCTTCCAATTCAGAATAGTCTGTGATTCTGTGAATTATTTGCAAAAGGTAAACAGAACTATTTCCATGCAGCCATTCTAGCAAATATATTATCATCTGTGTTTATCAGATGCCAATAAAAGGAGCAAGTTGTCTCCATGGAATAAACTTAAAGAATAGCAACAGTGCTCTTCAGTCAAGCAAGATACCATATCTTCAATTCAGAGACAGTGCCACTGTCTTCCTGATTGCTGGTATTTCCTTCTAGACAGATGTTAGGCTCATTCCTGTCTAGATCATTTCAGTGCTTTGAAGTCAGTTGCTCTTCCTGGTATTTAAAGGTCTCTATGCCTATTGGAGACCAGTCTGACAAAAAAAACATCTTTAAGACAAAGGAAAAAACAAGAGCTCTCTCTTGAGACTGCTTTCAAGTATGTGTTATGCTGCTACTCCTGTAGCTCTACGCACTACTTTGGTAGTCACACAGTATGTGTTAGGTGGGTAAGAAAGTCCATATTGAAGTGGAGACAATACAACCTGTAACAACATGTAATATTCAAAGAGAGATGATAATAGATGTAAGTTATTAATGGAACTTCTTAAGTTGTTTTAGGGCTAACCTTATTTTTTATTTTCATTGAAAAAAAATCAGGATTGTATAATGAAATTTGTAGCTGACAGAATGTTTGGAGTTGATATTAAAACAGATGAAGATCATGGTGTCACACAGGTAGAAATGGAAGCCCTTGAGAACTGTTGTGATAGAAATGGAATTATATATAATGGTACAAAATACATCATAAAGCACTTAAAATTATTGACAAGAAATTATGTTCTTAACATAGAGATTATGAACTGGAAAAGATAATTTATGGGCCACTTAATCAATGTAATCATGTAATCAATGAGATGCCAGTGTGATGTAGCCATGAGAGACGAAATGTAAGGTGAGCAGGTCTACCAAACAGACTGTATCTGGTGAAAAGATAATACTAGATAATAGAAATTGTATTTCTGATCACTGATAATAAGGGTTTAGTCACCCTGAATGGATTTCTTTTTCATCAGCTTTTCCAGTCACAGCCTGAATGTACAGAAACTTTTAGTATTTCTTACACTGACTTTTGGGAAGGAGTTCCGCAAACCCACAATTTACTGCATGAATACATAACTGCTTTTGTTTGTTCCAAACTTCTTACTGACTAAATTTTTTGTCATGTCCTGTGCTTTTACTGAAGGAGATAGCGGAAAATCTGTCCCTATTCATCTTCTCTGTAATGTCTTGATTTTATAGTTCTTTATTTTATTCCTCCTTGGTAATCTTCTTCCTGGTTTATTCTGATCTTGTGAAAGCCTTTCCATGCCTTCAGTCATTTTTCTGCTCTGAACCTTTTCTAATTCTACCATACCTTTTCTTGAGATACCTTTTTTTGAGAATTTTAGACAGTTCAGAGTAAGCATACTACTTAAGACAGGATTTCTAACCATTCTTGAAAGGTCAATGTACAACAGAATGGCTTTATTATCCAATATACTTTTAGTCCTCCTAACATCTGTGTTCCTGAATAAAGAACAGGAAGAAGTTGAATTGACATAAACATATTTTCTGGAAAAGTCATAAAGCTGCAATAGGAAAAGGGTCATAGCAAATTTACCTACATTGGCTGGAAGAAGTAAAGATTTGGTATCAGATAAGATGCAATTTAGGATTGCATTAGCTACCTCTAATGATGATAGTCTGTGAGAAATAATTCAGATTGTATCTCATGTGGTCAAGACAACATATTCCTTATCAACAATTGAAGTTAAAATTTAATAGAACAGTGACCTCTAACATTGTACAGAAAATAAAGTTTCACAGGATGTGTGAAGGACCTTTTTGTGAAAAATGTACAAGAAGAACAGAAGTACTTTTCTAGTGGCCTCAAATGCTCAGTGACTCATAAACTTGCCTGAAATGAAAAAAAAAACCAACAACAAAACAACAAAACAAACAAAAACAACCACCAAAAAAACAAGTGAAAGTACTTATACTAGAAGTATAGAAGAAATTGTTCCCCTGCATAGAATTGGCATAGAAGAAATTGTTCCCCTGCAAAACAGTAAGGGTAGAGTTATTTATATTGGGTAGAAATGCTTTTCTTGAAGTATTACTCTCAACTGCTGCAAATGTGTTTACTAAGCAAAGTTAAGGCTATGCATATCAAAACTTTCACGGGACACGGTCTATCAGTGACACCAATATGCAACAATAGGTCACAGTTGAGTAGCCCTAGTTTAAGGGATTTGGACGAAAGTACGGTGTAGAGTTATCACTAGTGGACCCCTCTACCTCAGCCAGTGGAAAATTATGTCAAAATACTTTAGAGGAAAAAAGTACCAAGGCAAATTTAGATCTGTAGTTAGCAGAGTTAAATTACGAAATAGCAGAAATGAAAAAATGGGTGTTACCTGTTCTGTTCACTGGAAAGCTAAAAGTCTGTACTGCTGGAAACTAATGTGTGGGTTGCTGAAGAGAGAAAGACAAATTGAACAATACAAAATACCAGGTCAGATTTATGATCCTTGAAGTTCTCACCTTTTTTTTTTTTTAAATTACACATTCTGTGTTATAAAAGGTACCAAATTATAAAGGCATTTTTTACAAAAGAGAAACCCAGAGAATTGTAGAAGGTCCTTATCCCAGATGTACAGCGATAGAGTTTCTCAAGGAAGAATCAGTTGTCAAGGACATTTGAGATTAGTTTAACTCTCTTAGACTCTTTCAGCATTTGCGATTAGCTTTGTTAATTAGCTTAAATAATAGATTTCTTATAAGTTCTTGGAATTCTATTATCTTAATGCCAATTGTTAGTTGCTGTTACTACCATGCTTGTCTGAGAAAAAGGTTCTAGCATGAGCATTTTGGAATTGGTCTGTCATTCAGGCTATGCAATGTGCTAAACCAGCAATAACTCAGAAAGGAACTAAGTGGAGCTAAATCAAATTTCCTCACAGGCAGAGGGGAGAGGTCTGAGAGAAGACCTTCATTTTTTCCAGTGCTTCAGCCATCAATACTGAAAGACTGGGAGTTATTTGAAAGCCATATGCTAAAGGAGATTACCTAATGTCATTACCAAATAACTAGGGAAAGACAATGGAAGATGTGGACAGCAGTATTAGGTGGAAATCAAGTCCAGTTACTTCTAGAGAGAAGCAAATAGAAAAAGGAGAAATACTATTTTCCAACAACTACTACATGATATCAAAACCTTCTTGGTGTTTTATTCCTGCTTAAATGTTCTGTTTTAGTGGAGAGATCTACTTTGAAATATAACCAGTTTTTATGAGACAATCTGAAAGTGGCAACAGAAATAAAAACTATTTACAAAACCTGTAGATCACCATGAAAGTGCACCTTCAAAGAAGTGAAGTGTATCATGTTAAGAAGAAAGGAAACTATCATCTGGAAGATCAGTATTATTTTTCATTCATATCTGTTTCTATTTAAGCCATATAAATTATGCTTTTTCTACAAATGTATTTCCACTAAAGTATGGGGACTATTTTCGTTTTCTTTGGTTTTGTTTTTTCAAGGTAAGAGGACCCCCACTTGCAGGATCAATAAAAGAAAGACCAGCAAAGCCCACAGCATTTCGCAAGTTTTATGAGAGAGGAGACTTTCCAATTGCCGTTGAGCACGATTCGATAGCAAACAAAATCGCCTGGAAGGTAAGTCATGGCACAGCTGTGACAGTCAGCTGAGCTTATTGAAGTGACATCTCTCATTGTCAAACAAAGTTAGCTTGCAAGTAAATACACTGAAATGATTTCTTAGCAAGTGGAAGATGGTGGGAAAGTCGTCAGAGAAAGGCCCCTGAGTCAGCTGTCTGCCTTGGCTAACAATTAAATTATATGCTGCAAAAAGGAAGATGACAGAGTTGCTTTGCCTTAGAGAATTGTCTCCTGCCCAATTCATCTCTATTTTTATGAGAACCTGGCAATGCAGCCAGTTTCAGGCAGTCCATCAAATGATGGAAGTGGCTGGATACAGTGAGCAGCAGCCATTTATCTCCCCCAAATTTCACCTTCCTGCAGGACACTTTCAAATAGAAGCTTTAATTACCTAAATGGATAGGTCAAGATTGCCTGCTCCCTGAAAATGCAGAGCAGAATACAAACGAAGGCAGATTCTCATTCCACGGCTGTACTCTCAGTCTACAGCATATGTCAGACAGCGTAATCGCTGTCATACGTGCCTCTGTTACAGGCTGACCTCCACTGCTGAAACCATTACAGCTGCGACATTTCTCTGACAAAAGGTTAATTGGCTTCAAAATAAATGTATCGCCTAATGACTCCATTCTAATGCAGCTGTGTTTCTCTCTAAAAGGCTTAGTGATGTTATTTGTAAAACTTGCCAATCTTCTAAGTAACTACCGCAGACTTTTAAATTTAATTTAAAAAATGAATGCTGATCTTTAACCTGCTCCTGCTATTTAATTATTTTGGTTATCATGAATTACTTTATTTCTTTGTCTTATTTATTGAACTAGAATAAGATTTTGCTGGAAGCAGTGATAGTTACAGAAAATGAATACGATATCCATGAACAAAACATGTCAGATTTGTAGAATGTTTTAAATTGTTCATGTTAGGAACATTATACCCGTTTTAAATGTAAAGCTGTGTTAACTCAACACTAAAAGGAGAGATTCTGCAATCTTATAGCCGATTCTACTTGTAACGAAGCCAACGGAGTTAGACCTATAGTGTGGTAAGTGCTATTGTATTTGATAGTGACTAGATTTTCAAGCTAACTTTTTTGCTTATTAAAGTATGGAAGAGAGGTTTGTACAACTATTTTATTGCCTACATAACAGTGTTGAATCAGCACAATATAAAAATAATAGTTTTTGTAGCAAAGGAAACCTCTATCTTTAGAGATTTTTATCCATGATCAAAATGAGATTCCAGTGCAATTGGGCTTTAGACAATACTGGAAATTCCCTTACTGGGCTAAAACTCACAGACTTACAACACAGCACTCTGATCTTTCATCACCCAGTGAGACCCAAAGGTGGTCTTCAAGCGACTGCAAAAAAGTCTGCACAATTTAGCTTTTATTTTGAGGCTTTAAAATTTCTAATTTCTCAAAATCAGACTGAGAGGTACAGAAAAATGACCTCATTTTATTGCATTTTGATACATGTGTTTCCCTCATAAGGACTGTCATTCCACTAGATGATGCTAGTGACTGCTTAGTTGACTTAGGACATGAGGAAATGGAATGAAACTGCTTAAGAAGTTCAGATGGTATGTTAGGAAAATGTTTTTCACTGAAAGGGTATTTGGTCACTGAAACAGATCCCCCAAGGCAAGGAAGTGGTTGTAGTACTAAGCCTGTCAGTTTGTGGACAATGCTCTGAGTCATATAATTTAGGTAGTCTTGTGAGGAGCAAGGAGTTGGATTCGAAGTCCTTATGGGGCACTTCCAACTTGCTATCTTGTTATCTATAAGCCTTCCAACCACAGATGAATGTCTAAAGTAAGTGTTTGATTCCTGTATCTGACATTTTGAGTGGTTTGAAAACATTCTACTTTGAACAGTCACAACAGCAGAGTCTCTAGTCAGAGATCCAGCACATATTTTTTCTTAGCAAACTTTGCAGCCTTGTAGACCTAATGTTCACAACCACAGTGAAACACTGTCATTTATCTAGTACAGTGTAGGACTGAGATGTCGTGCAACAGTTGGTTTTGCTATTTCCTTTCTTTTGAAACAAGTTACCGGGACTTCGTCATGAATGCAAGTGGCAGAGTATTCCATTGGAACATTAGTATGGCCAGGTCCAGCCTTATTTCCTTTATCCTGTGCTACTTCATTTAGTCAAAAGTCAATCCAGACTGAGTTCTGTGGCAGGCAGACTGAGGTAGTAGCTACCTGAGGCTGTTGTTTAGTTTGACACGCAACCATCAATAATTGTTGTGCAATTTAAGTAGATGAAGCAGGCAAATAGAAGTTTTCTAGTTCAAAGATTACATTAGATATCTTCTAAAGCCTTAGAGGCTGCCCAACATTTTAAAAGGGGGAGAATGTTCATCCTTAGCTAATATTTAAAGATACAGATTAATTAAGGTCTGTATTTTTCACTTGTTCTAAGGACATGCAAGTATTTAAACTATCCAACAGACATTTGATGGCTAATTTTGATCAGTTCATCATATTTAATTGTAAATCTGATAAGTAATTTTTTAAAAAATATAATTTACTCTATACTGCTTAAATTCATGACAGCAAAAAGATATTTTGCTAATGAAATGTGTCTAGGTAAAATGTCCTGTAAAAGCTTGGCTGAACTATATGTATTTGCATGAATCATGATTTAGTGAAAGAAAAAAAGATTAAATAAATGATGACAGTGGTATTTTAATCTTACTATAATTGCACAATATCAATATTTTTTTTGAGGGGGTTGGTTTTTTTGCTCTGTTTAGTTGTAATGTATATCATGCTTCATTTCACTCTTGTTAGTTTGTCTACCAAGTGATGCATGAGAGAAAATGTGAGAGGGTCTCAGAAACCTGATTTTTTATGGCAAAATAAAATACTACAGGATTTTGGTTTTCCTGCAAAATACAGAGGTGTTTTTTTATTTGTTTCTTTGTTTTCATAATGACTGAAACAAACCCATAACTGTCAGACATTAAATATTTAAATTTTTTTGAAAACATTTGGAGTTTTTTTTCATTATGTTGTAATTCTGTGGACAGAATATAGTAGTTTTCATCTAGAGCAGGAGAATCTGAAATGGTTTAATATCCATTAATTGTGTTAATACATACCAAAAATATGCACAAATGACCCTTGGTATTCTGGCAGTACTGCATATCCCTAATTTTAAGCCCATCATTAATTTCCTGTATGGGCTTGTTACATATACTTATGGTTGTAGATCTAGATAAAACATAAATTTAAACTTTAGAAACTTCACAGAACTGTTACTGAATAATTGCATGTGTTGAATATTTAATTATGAAGTAATAGTGCTATGTTTTTGTTAAGCTTAATTATTTCCAAAATGCATTAAATTTAGAAAGAGTCATTCTTGCTCCAAATTAATCCTAAGCATAGGCACGATTAAACTGTGCAGATAAACCCTGGTGTTTACCTTAATGCCTTTTCTTAAAAAAAAAGGATCAAAGCAAATTAGATCTCACTGCTAGACCATTATGCAAGATGTGTGTTCTATATGAATTCTTAGACTAAGTCTTTACATTTAGACAGGCATCTGAATATGTCTGTAATGCTGGCATTCTACTTGGTAAGTTTTACTATTATTGCAAGTTCAAATACACCTGTTTCAGCCTAATGAAATATGTTTACAACATATTACATACAAGAATGGGAAACTGAAACTGGTTTTAAAGAAGAACATCCAGAGGAAAAAAAAGGGACTAAAAAAAAATGACAATACCAAACAAAATGTACATGCTACTAGAGGCTATAATCACATTTATTTCTAAAAGACGCAGACATTATTGTGTTGGTGTTCCTAATGGTTGTTTTCAGAACTGAAAAAAAGTTGTCCTTTTGTCATTTTCAAAAGGTGAATATAGAGAATGACTTGTTAATTATGTCTGTGAAAACAAACCCACCTTCTTTCTAATGTAATACAGAAATTTCTAGCTTTGATTTGAATTAAAG
>VWZD01009326.1:201982-215312 GCA_013396695.1 Sakesphorus luctuosus | reverse complement strand
AACTGGAAGGAGCTCATTTAGCTGGCACAATGACCCCATTATTACATTGTTGTCTTGCAATTTATGTAATTCAAGATGTAATTCAAGAAGTTGAGGGGTTTTAATAGTTTATTGCCATCAAAAGGGGAAGGTGCAGCTTTCCTTCGTGTTTTCTGCTCTCTGTTACTAAAGCATACTTGACCCTGGCACTGACACTTATCAGAGCCCTCTGTGAGTAAATTTATCTTACTAACTCAGGAAAACAAAGTAGACTTGTTTTTTCTTGTTTAGCAATTTGATTCTAGTCCTGGGAACTTCGATTACAAGACTGCCCATGAGTGCTAATTCTGTGTGTNAACATACTGAGAGGACACTCAGAGAAAACTTGTGAATCCCCCTGAAGTATTGTCATGCAGAATGAAAGCTTTTTGAAATATTACATAGAAAGAGAAGCAGTCATGTATCATGCTTAGGCACAGTGAGCGCCACACAGACTGGTGTTGATTTATATTTTATTTAATATCTTTGTTAGTGTTTTAAGAAATAATTCCATTTTCTTCTGCGATCGACCTCTGTTTGCCTTTCCCAGAGGGTTCCTTTTTTAAAATTATTTCAGTGATCCTTTATAAGCCGGACGCCAATATAAATGTGTTGGTATAAAAGAAAATTGCAGTGTGGCTTCAAGAGAAGGCAACTGAAAGCAAGAATTTCTTAAGTCAGAACTTATACATAATAACTTTGAGAAAATAGAAATGTGAGCTGAGGTAAAGAAATAATCTTGGAGAAACAAATTCTAAATGCTGCCTGTGGAAAAAAACTACTACAGTATATTAACAGTTACAATATAAAGGAATCTTTTGGAAAATAATATTTTTTCTTAAATGACAGTAAAAATCTTCATTTTATGCGCAGACAATAATACAGCAAACTGTGTGATGTGGTAGCAAGAAAGAGGTATTCAGTTTTAAAATAAAAATGTAGCAATAGCTCAGTTGCATCATTTTAAATCAGAAGTTATTACTAATCTTTCTGGTATGGCTTCCTGAAGCAAGCACGAGTAATGCTCATAAGTAGTTGTGTAAAGACAAGTGTCATTCATCGTTCTTTGTGACTGTCATAGTAGTGTCCTACTAATCACTATCAAAGCGTTGTCTTCTCTGATGTGCATGTGACTTCATTTCTTAGAGATTTTTAAAAATCTCGAGTTGGTTCTAGTTTCAGTTTTTAAATGTGTAATACTAAAAAATAGGCACACCTAATGGCACTGATCTAGTTTTCATTTACATGAAAACTCCTTTAAATCTCTTAATCCATGTTGTGTAGTTACTCCACTTATACCTTCTCTATGACCTTATTGCCACATGTAAATGTTATCCAATATGTTGTCCCTTTTGCTTCCTGTGATATACATTTTTTCTACAATATATTATGCTTTTAGTTGATAATGCTCACAAGAATCAATTTGTGATTTGTTGTCAAAGAATTGTGGAATCATAGAATTCTAGGTTGAAAGAGGACCTCAAGGATCATCTGGTTCCACCTGTCTTGTCAAAAGCATGGCCTAGACAAGATGGCCCAGCAGCCTGCCCAGCTATAAATTATAAAGGTTCAGACAACTGGGATTGTTCAGCCTGGAAAAGGAGGCCTTAAATGACCTAATTGTGGCCTTCCAGTACCCGAAGGGAGTCTACAAGAGAGTTGGAAAGGAACTTTGCAAGGGAATGTAGAGTCAGGACAAGGGGGAATGGATTTAAACTGAAAGAGAGTTGGTTTAGATTAGATACTAGGAAAAAAATCTTTACTGTATGGGTGGAGAGGCACCAGAAGTGATTGCCCCAGGACATTGTGGATGCCCCATCACTGAAAGTGTTCAAGGCCAGGCTGGATGGGGCTTTGAGCAACCTGGTCTAGTGGGAGGTGTCCATGCAGGGGGGTTGGAACTAGAGGATCTTTAAGGTCCCTTTCAACACAAACCATTCTATGATTCTATGGTAATGTCCAGAGTTATGACGGTTCTAGAACGTATGATTATCCGTTTAATAACTGCCAGTTTAAATTTCTCTCTTGTATCTAAGAAAGTGATAGTTTGTATCTAATCACATTTATATTTAACAATGTGTAAATTTTATGTTTATATTCAATAGGTTTTTAGTTGTTTTTTGTTGTGTTTTTTTTCAAAATTCACTGTTTATGTAGTTTTAACCATCTTTCATTTATAACTAAAATATGGTGCCAAACTAATGTCCTTCAGATAAGGCAACATTTTTTTAGTTAATGAGTAGCTCTGGGAGCTTTCAGTTTCCATTCCATGACACAATACATAGTACTATAACGGTAGGTTTCTCAAGTTTGAAATTTCTATATTGATTTAATCTCGCCATTAAGTAATACTAATTCCAAATAAATTCATTCTATTAAAATGTTACTTTTTTCAAACCCACTATACTAGATTTAATTTTCTATTGAAAAACATGTCTTAGTAATAATGCATCAACTAATTGCATGCTTAAAACTGTCATTAAAACTTTAGATAGCCAATGGCCATGGAATTTGCAGTTTCTGGTTGGGTCCCTACTTTTTAATATTAATCTACAAATCATTTATGACTTTACTTTTTCTGTGAAGTTCTTTTTCACATCTGAAGAGATGTGAGATTTTAGAGATTAAAAAGGAATCTTATCAAAATGCTACTGCAAAACACTGTAGCAAAACTATTTTTTTATGAAATCTGATAAAAATCAGTGTAACTATTTCAGTACTTAACATTCTCATTGGTTGTTTGTAGTTTGTACATTTAAAATAATATTTCTGGTGAAAACACTGAGTTATGTCACATTATGTGTTAGAGGTTACTCAGTGCAATCCCTTCTTTCTTCCCCCTTGTGGCTCACAAAAATGCAATTTTTTTTATAGAGTTAGGGTTTTTTACAGTCCTCTAGTCTTTTTCATTCATTTCATATTTATGATTTAAGAATTTAATGAAATGTCTCATTTCTCCATGCTCAGAAAATGTCACGTTTTTTAAAAAATATGACACATACGTTTGCGTAACAGCTGAATATGTTTCTCTTAAAAAGTAAAGAAAGTTTTCCTGCAAACATCTGAGATCTCCTTTCTTGTAGCAACATCAATGCTGAATCTGGGGACTAGTGTTGAGATGAAGTCTATAACAAAGAATAGTGACAGTTTACCTGATTCGTGCAGTGCAGAGTGGCCATATTTCATTCATTAATTCCTCTGTGGCTAATTAATAGTTAGAACTTAACCCAAGATTCTAGAAAACAGTAATATTGTGGCAGTTAATTTACTGTTCCTTTTTCCCTGAATACACAATTAAAGCCATTCCTTTATTTGATGTAAATTGCCATCTCTTGAAAGCGTATGGAATGAAAACCCAGCCATGTATCAGAAATAACTTTAATTTAAATTTGCTAAATGACCTCTGTAAGCTGGATGAAAGATTTTCTGCTGAATGGGCTGGTGCTCCCTGCCTGTATAATTTATGTGAGAAATTAGTGTGAATGGTTCACTTTTATGGAGCAGTGCTGCTTGTAGCAAGCCTGCAGAAACAATTTTCCCCCAAGCCTCCATCTGTTCTTCAAACCAGGGCATATGCCATCTCATCGAGCTTGAAAGTCAACTGATTTATAACTCCTGAAAAGTGCATAGATTGAAAAGAAAGGTCGACTGCAGCTCTGTGACAGTGATTTGCTGGGTAGTTGGATAAAGACGATTCACAATACTATGGACCCCGGAGGACACAAGTGATGTTGTAAGCCTTGGAAATTGGTAGATTAACATGTAGGACAAAAACAAATTGCTCCTCCTTCTTCTGTTAAGCAGATACCTCTCTTCTTAACGATGGAAACTTTTGGGGAAGTAAGCAGATAATACAGCCAAGACATTTTGTTATATTGTGTTTGAGGCAGAATAAGCTTTTCCTAGCTATGGGCCAGGGCTTGCTTCACTTTAATCTTTAAGCTACGAGCAGAAACATCTGTCTTTAAAAGTGCATCTTGTTGTTTTGTCAGACAGTTTTGTTCAGTGCCACAAACATAGCACTGATGAATTTTCTCTATCTATGCTGAAGGTGATTTCTGAGCCCTATCCCAATTAATGGATGGCCTGTTCTCTGTCCATTAGTTATCAGCCTTCTCTGTTTTACCCAAATATTGCAGAGTTCTCTGTCAAGTGGCAAAACAAATGGAATTGACAACACAAAAATCAATGTGTGCTTGATGTTTTCATTTCTAGTAGTCATATACTGTGACTGTTCTGCTTTGAGGCTCAGATACTGAATAATTTCTTCAACTACTTTTTCATAACAATTCTGATTCTTTTAAAATGTCATTTCAGGTGAAAAATATCATAGAGTTAAGTGTAGTTTTTATTTAAGAAAGAAATGTAGAAAAGGTGCAGAATCTTTTAGTATGAAAATCTGGGGCAGATTTTATCTTGAAAAACTCAAAAGTGTAGTATAAAAATTACATTTGAATATCTGGAAGAGTCATCCTCTACAAGTATGAACTTCTTGCTTGTTAAGGTATCTGTAGCATCTGTAGCATGTTAGAAAAAAATGGCTTTCTGCAATCATCTAATGTTATGCAGCTGTGGATATCCTGACCTAGCTCATACAGATGAGTATACTTTCTGAACAATATAAAACTCAGTGAAGCAGAGCAGTGCAGATTAACTAGATCATAATTATCAATTATTTCTGTTGTATAATTTTAAGTCAGTACCCAAAATGTTCTAGGTATTCATATATTGTATATGCTATTGATTGACTAAGGATGGTGAAAATGTAGAACTAATAAACTGTGGCAATTAAGTAAAAATTGTAAGTGTCTTATTTTGCTGGAAGAGTTTGAAGAGATGTACTAAACAGTTATAATACAGCTTATAAAATCATAAATTGTGTAAAGGAGAATGTGAGGTGTTTAAGAAAGCCTCACTCTGTCTATGAAATTAATAGATAAAAGTTCACTATTACTGAAAACATAATCAATGAATGTCTCTGCTTTGGAAAGGAATCATGCTGGATGTCTTTCTCATCGGTTTTGTGACAAACAAATATTACTCTATCATTGTTTCTTTTTTGTTGTCTACTATATGTTCGGTATGTGCATGGGAAAAATTTATCTCCCTCAGTTCCATTTCATTTCCTGGATTGCTTTTAAAGTATAAATTAATGATCATCATTTCAGTGTCATTTTCTTATCACTAGCCTCAATTAGCATTTCGTATCAAATTCACATTCACATCTACTATAATAATGGCCAATCTTAGCGAACGAAGATCTGGGAAGGGCTCACCCCACGTGTGCCCTCCGAGCCTGCGCAGTGGATTTTTTAGGTGAGGCTCAGCGTGCGCAGAACTGGCCCCACCGTTTAAGTCCTAAGGTCCATCTGCCACGGCTGAGCAAGCTTGGACAGTGACAGTGAAGTCCCTAGGACTGTCTACAGCACCTGGTACTAACCAGGGCTGACCCTGCTTGGCATCCGAGATCTGACGGGATCGGAAGGCAGGGAGGCATTTAACTGCCCGGGACGGTCCCACTGAGACTCGAACTCGTGACCCTGGGAGTCGGAGACGGGAGTGCTTTCCACTACGCCACGGGACCGCCCCTCACATCTACTACGCTACCAAGTTCTAATCTTTTTTCCCCAAAAAATTACCTCTTTGAAACTTGTTGACTGCTTGGTTTGAGAAAAGTATAAATCTGGCATGAAAGAGATCTGTTCTGCATGCAAAGAATTAAGCATGCACTTAATGCCTTATGATCAAACCCACTGAAGCAAAACTTTTGCTTATATTATATGGCAGTGGTGTGACATGTGCCTACCTCTAAAATGAAGAAAGATATTTACATTTGTCTGTTTTCAATCATAATAATGTAACTTCTATAATAAGTGCTAGTTTCAAATGAATGTTATTGCATCTTTAAGATATTAAAGACCTGAAAAATTCAACTAATTTTAAAGTGTCTAACAAAATCTGTATTGAGGTGATTGAATTGTGCTTTTTAATAAAAAAGTAAAATCGAAGGCTGAGTCTATATTTACATTTCAAATAGCACTGTGAGTTTTTGACTGCAGTAGTAGCATGTGGTAGATTATCAGAGCAAAAATAAATTATCTTACATATTTAAATGAGATTGTTCCCTTTGGCTTTCAGCTTTTGCACATTAGTGCTCAGAAGTGACAATTGTAGGCAATTACAAATACTGCAGTTGTTGTACTAACTGACAGAATCTGTGAGTTGCTCGTGTGCACAGCTGTGGGTTTCTTCAGTACCACACAAAAAAATGTCTTACATTGGCTTTAAAGGAATACCAGCTACACAGGCTCTCTATAATGAAAAAATCTAAATTGCTGTAGGATCTGGTAGAATTCTGTATTTAGAATATCAGAGTTAAAACACCCCCAAACCTAATTGGTACATTAGACTTAAAATAATTAATTTAAATCTCATGCATTGGAACAGATTTGCTATGTTTTTGACTTAATATTTTACTGATATATGCAGATAAATCTATGTCTTACTTAGAGAATTTTTACAAAAAGATAGGCCAATAATGCCTAAGAAATTCACAAATTCTGGTCTTTAAAGAGATGTGAATATTCAGATGAAAATCTCCTCAGCCTATAATGAGGTTAAAAAAGGGTGTTGCTTCCAGTTTAATCACAAGTTCAGCGTAAATTCAGGTATCTTTAGGAATATGACTTACATTGTAATGTAGTGAATCTGGTCTTATAATGAAGACTAAGTGCACTGAAGTATAGTTGTGCTCTGAAAAAGTAACAAAATCAATATTGTTCTGTTCTATTCATATTCAAGGAAATTCTGCTAGGGTCAGAAGCTGGGGGTTGTACACATAAGAATCATAAATACCTATATAAGCCTGCACAGTAAGTGATGTTCCCACTCTGTGCTTCTTCTCTTGTCCTTTCAGAGGACAGTTCAGGTGGGAGACCCCTACTTTGCCTTGGTCTTTAATAGCACCACTGGAACCTTGATGCTCTTAATAATCTGGGGTGGTAGACAGGGGGCCCCAGATAAAGCCCATGTCTGAGGCAGAAACATTCCCTTTAACAAAGCTCAGGCCAGACTATCAATTTTGCACTTGAATTTCAGTTTCCTGTGATTTGCCTCTTACCTTGTGCTTCCCCTGTGTGAAAGACAATATGCATTATTAACTGATCTTACTATGACTTTTTTGCTTCATATGTTCACAGATCAATTATTATACTTGCTAAAAAACCCTCCAAAACATATTAACCAAGTAAAATCTGCAGTCTTTTATATGTCTGTTCTAAAATCTAACCTTATATTCCTGTGCAGCCATTTGGGTGGAAACATGAGCAACTATAAGTTGATAGAGAAGGACATAGTATACATAAGTTTGGGAATTTGGATGCCATAGTTTTTAAGGCTACTTTACTCCTTTTAGAATTAAACTTGCCTGTTTAAAATGCTTGCTGTCATCAAGTTCTCAGGGGTTGATTAATTTTGAGTTTAAATACTAGTTGCCAATTTTCTGATTTAATTGGAAATCTCTAGTTTAAGCTAGAGATGAAGAAAGCTGTGGGGTTTTGTTCTTGTAGAATAAATCTGTATCTTACATCTTCTTTCTGATTTATTAGTATTCATTCCTTATATAATTTGATGCTTCTCTGAAGAGATTGGAAAAATAGCTGTCTAAAATGCCTCGATAACATCACTGAATTTGCCCTATTCTTTCATGTCAAACTGTAAGCAGCATATAGCCAAAGTTATGATACTATAAACCCTCCCCAGAATGAGAAAATAACTTTTTTTTTAGGTAAAGTTTGTATGTTAGGGGAAAACTTTAGTAAATTTACGCATGGATTTTTACTGATTTTTTACCATGAACTTTTCAAAGCATTCCTTCACAAGTTAAATCAGAAACGCATAGCATGTTATTTGCAATATATTTATCATCAACTGTGATAAATTGGATATATTATTTCTGTGAGATAATAAAAAGGCTATAAAATCATACATTTCAGTCCAGCTACAACAGAAGTCCTTAAGCTATGTATAAAGAGCATGGAAAGATGAAGTGACTACTTCTTGTTCACATAGCTCTTGCCATGAGTCCCTCAAAGATCTCTTGTCTCCAGACATTCCTGATAAGAGAAAACAAGGTTATGGTTATGCTTTCTTGTGTACAGAGTTGCAGCTAATTAGGATAATAAATCTGTTTGCTCTCTAGGGCATAGAAAGACAAACTTTTATGGATATAGCACCTCAGAAGGTGATTTGAACTGTCTGACTTTGCATGAAGTTGATTTGAAATGCTGACAGAAATAGAGAAGAATAGAATAGAATAGAATAGAATAGAATAGAATAGAATAGAATAGAATAGAATAGAATGTTTACATTGTAGGGACATACAGAGATGATCTAGTCCACTGCCTGACCACTTCCTGATGCATTACTTAGACACAGCTAATAACCCTTGGTAAGAACAAACAGTGAGAGCAGGAACTTCAGCCCCTATATTTTCCCCAGGTAATTGTTTATTTATGCATTAAGGATCCTAGATCATTAATCTAGGGCTTTTAAACATAACCTAATTTGGTGATACCATCTAATATGGTGACTATAAGTTTAGAGTAATCCATGAAAAAGGGACTTAATTTTTAGATATGCATTACATGTATTCAAAAATTTTGGTTACTGGTTAGCATTGCGTTATTTGATGAAAATTTAAAGGTGGTAGATGTTGAGACTTCTAGAGTTGTGCTGTTCATCTTAATCTTTTATTTTATCACAGAGGTTTGCTGATAAATCCTAGAATATAAAAGTGAGTTCTCTCTAAGAGTGAGGCATGTTTTTTCTGCTTTAATAATTAATTCTGTACCCATGTATATTTCATTATAAAGTGGCAGCCTTTTATACTACTGTTACTTCTGTAAGGAAGTCAAAACTATTCCCCTGTCCTTACATAGCATGTGGGATAATGTGCACAAGCAAATTAGAATGTTTTTTTCTAATTTTTTATGTTTAAAACATTATCTTCGTATGAGGTAAGAAATGTCTTCGCTTATATCCACATTCTCATATGCAGATAATGAAGTTGGTGCCACCAAAGAATGAGCCTCTAGGATATTATCTAGATAAAAACTACTGCCTTTTGTTTCCAGATGGGTTTTTATATGAAAAATTTTTATGTGAAAGTTATTTGATTCAGGTCTTCCATGTCCTACTGTACCTACAATATTTCATTAGACCAGTAGAAATTTTCATGACCTATCTAGAATCCACCAAAAAACACTGTGCATCTGCTTGGAATTATTTAGTCAT
This sequence comes from Sakesphorus luctuosus, assembly GCA_013396695.1. Lineage (NCBI taxonomy): Eukaryota > Metazoa > Chordata > Aves > Passeriformes > Thamnophilidae > Sakesphorus > Sakesphorus luctuosus. The sequence continues at coordinate 206,000 of VWZD01009326.1, read as the reverse complement.
TCAGCAGCACATAATACCTGAGTCCCATTTGGTGAGTCTTTGTTGCAGAATACTTTGAAATAGCTGGTGAAGTTGTTAAATAGTCAGGTTCTTTGTTTGCAAATTACCATTTGAGTCAATCTATCTAAATCACAGCTTTAATGGGCCAAATATTTTGTTTTGATTATACTGACTTTTTCTTCCTATTTATTTCTAATTTTAAATCTGTGTGAGGCTTTTGTCTGATAGAAGTGTTTAGCCTCTTCTCCAGTAAATGCTACTTTTCTATGAAGAACCATGACAAAGCCATTTTCATGACCTTCTAAAGAAAGGCCTTCTAGTTATAGTGCGGCTCATAATATCACATATTACCTCAGTTCCTACAATCTCAATGATTTCCAAGAATTTAAATAGATTCATTCCTCCTTAGCAAGAAATGTTATAACTATATCCTATAAAGTGCTTGTCTTAGTTTTTTGTTTTAAGTTCCAACATTGTTACCCACTAGGGATGTAATAACTATTGTTCTATAACTTCTGGAAGGTTATTACTTCTCCTGGTCTTCAGATCTTTGGGCCACTTGTTGCTGTTAATCGCAGCATGAATGCTTTCTAGAACGTTAACCACTCTGCACTCATTTCAAACTCACACCGTCTGATTTAGGTGGTGGGTTGATTCCAACATCTTATCTTCATCTTTTCCCATTTAATTTAGACACTGAAGGAACTGGTTTGGGTTATCCTGTGCAAGAGGAGGCTAATTGAGGTCTAATTCCAGTCTTCCAATGCCTAGAAGGGTGTTATAGAGGAGACAGAGCCAGACACTTCACCGTGGAGCACAACAAAGCAGAAGAGGCAGCAGTCGCATTTTGCAAGAAGGGAAATTCCAGGTGAATATTAGAAAAACAGTTATCCATGTTTGGGGCAGGGAATTGAATGAGATGATCTCCAGAGGTGCCCTTACAAAGTAAGTTGTCCTTACTGATTCTGTGAAGTTAGATGGATTAGCCTATTATTTCGTGTTTCTGCATTACCTTTCTTTTGAAAATGTCATAACATACTACTGCTTAATGAGTAAAGACTATCCTGTGCTTCTGAAACATGTATGTTTTACAGCTTAAGAAAGTGAGGAACAAAAATAATGGTCCAACTTTAGAAGTGTTAATGGGCTTAATTTGTTCCTTTATATTCTTAACATTCCCTTAACTTAACACCACATAGTTCCCATGTGCAGTATTTTTACACATATATATAGTTTTTTCAGTGCATACTTCTTATCATTTCCTAGCTGTATCTTGTAAATTTATAGTTGTGTTCATGTCTGAGATTTAAATTCAAGTTTGATTTACCGTAACTAAATGATAAATGTAAAAACACCTCCAACTTTAGATCCTATAGCCAAGACACTAGCACCTCTCTAAACTTGTGTCAATCTGATTCTTCATGAAGACTTTGAAATTGATGTAGCTTACTGGGGAAAATCCCTTCTTCATATAGGAAAGTCAGAGAGGTTTAAAATTATTGTGATTGGTCTATTGACATTGTAGAAACTGCTTTGGGCCTCTAGATTTCATGTGATTTAAATGAAAGTAGAAGACTTTTAACTGTACCTGTCATGTAGAATCAGGTTCTAAAAGTGACTCAAGTAGAGAGTCTTATCTGATTTCTTTTGAACTTTAAAAAAAATAATGAGGAGAAAAAATATCTAATACCTCACAAATTTCCTGTTGAGCTATCCAATACCAGAACCTAAAGGCAATCCATAGAATAATAATTAATTTATCTTATAACCATCTTGGTAACCATCAACTGGATCATCTCTCCAGCTTCTCAATGTATTTCTTAAGGTGTGGTGAGGAAACAGGACACAGTGCTCTATATGTAGTCTCACCATTTCTTATTAAAGGACAATATTTTTCTTCTGCCTGCTGGCCACATTCTTTTTAATGCAGCCCAGAGTGTGGTTTGGTTTCTCTGTGACAGGAGCATCCCTGTCTGTTGCACAACACGGCAATCACTGTAACTCTCAATGGAGCAGGACTGTTACTCAGCCAGTCAGTTCCCAACCTGTACAAGTGTAGGAGGCTGTTCTACCCCAGCTGCAGGGCTTTGCACTTCTCCTTGTTGAGTGTAACAGTGTTTCTTTACATTTCTAAAGGTTCCTCTAAATTGAAGCTCTGTTATAGTTACTCATCATTCTTAATGTCAGGCTTTGCCTTTAATGTTTTGAGGGGATATAAAATGGAAATATAAAATCTGAAAGTAGTAAAAATTCACTAGTGACTTTAGGTGTAGCAACAAAAATATCTTCTCCAAGGTCTATGGGTGTGCACATAGGGGGGTGTGTATACACACATAGTATCAGAAAGGCCATTTGTGTCCATTTGTGGTTAAAGAAACAAAAGATTGATTCTGTGAACTTCTCATGTCTTCATTTGTTTATGTTCTGTCTCTGCCAATAAATGTTCTTGGTTCTGGTGTAATGCCACATAAATCTCAAATTTTCATTTGCTTTTTTAACAAACTAGAAAATGCCATACATCACAGTCAACCAAAACTATACTTTGATTCATTGTTATACACATTACCTACAGAATCATATATTTTTTCCTTAGGATCTGACTTGATCTAGTATGCAGGACTAATGACTAATAGTTCACTTGGGATAGAGCTACATGAACAATTGCTGTTGCATTAGGACCAGATAAAAGAAGTTCCATCTGTTTGTTCATGTGCTGTGGCACACTCAATGCTCCCTTAGTTGCACTTAGGTTTCATTCTATGAATCAGATCACAATAATGGTAAGATCTTAAAACCAGCAAAAATTCATTTGTGGTGGACTTGGTTTTGGTTTGATTTTGTGGATTTTTTTTCTCTTATTTTTATTTTGATTTGGGTCATTATGGTAATCCGACAGCAACCACACAGACATTTGTACTGGTGTAACTGGAAGGAGTATGAAACATGACAGTAGATGAGGAAGCAGAGGGAGGGAAGGAGGGCAGGCATCTTAAATCCATTTTGCACATGTATACAATTTTAAAAGATAAAATATCTAATCATTGGTCCCTAGGAATATTGCATAGAGAATATTTTGGCTTATATCTTTATAATCTGTGGGGGTTTTATAGCTGTCTCAGTGCTATATCAGATCAGATCATAAATGTTCATCAGTTTATTTTACACAGTTTATGTTACTAAACCTGTCTTGCAGACAAAGACAAAGGCCACAGAGGGAGACTTTGTATTAGATTTCTAACTGTAACTTAACCCTGATAAATATTTTAATAATTTAGTGATTAATTAGAAGCTGGTAATTTTATTCTAAGACCTGACTATTCAGAGTACTTAATTTTATTTATTTTATCTGTTCAGCTCCTACTGACTTATGCAATATTTATGATGGCTCTAATTGAAAAACTTTAGCAACTGTTCTTCAAATCTTTAAATTAAATTATTTTAAATTGCTTAGAACCAAAATACATTATTTCAGTAAAACAAAACAAATGTTTCAGTTAAAAACCTAGAAAATATACTTTCCAGACAGAAATCAAACCAAACCAAACCAAACCCTGTTTATTTTTCTGTTTGTCAATTCTACAAATCACATCCAGGTCTCTGAAGTGTGGTTGCTGGAAAACAAGGAGTGGACACACAAAGATTTTCAAGTAAAATAGTCTTAGATGTTTGCTTTTTCTCAAGAGGCAGAAATAGGGCACCCAGAGGATCTATCATTTATTCTTTCTTTTCCTGAAGTTCTTCTTCCATAGTAAGAATACACCTTTCAGCTTTTTTACTCAAAGAGTCAAAGGTTTTGTAGACACCAAGCTGCTAATAAACTTATATCATGTATCTTCTCTGAGTAGGATCTTTCTACAGAAAGGTAAAAATCAACACTAATGAGAGAAGGAAGGTTGATTCTATAGCTAAAAATTTTATGGCATCTTTGTAAAAAACAAAGATCAGATTTTAGATTGTAAAGCAAGTGCAACAAGTACTTTGCTTAAGATTATAATGCTCAGTGATGCAACTTCAGAAC
>VWZD01009326.1:177498-201964 GCA_013396695.1 Sakesphorus luctuosus | reverse complement strand
AAAAAAAAATCAAACCCCAAAATTGAATGTTTCTATCTTTCTATTAAAAATCTTAAGATTTTCATAAAGCTATGAAGCCATATGCATCAATCTGTATTGAATAAAATACCTTTCAGTATGCGGCCATTATCCATGCCCTTTAATAGTTTGAAACCTAATCTTACTCCAGTGATATCAGTGGGAATATTTTGCTTTTATATTACAATGGCATCAAGGAACAGTACATTTTTAATGACTAGTTATTCTCAGTTGCATGCATTTTAGTAAGAAATGGAATATGTTTTGTATGTGATTTCTGTCTTGAGTGGTGCAGGAGGTGGCCAATTTAAAATCAAGTACTCTGCTCTAACTACAACTCTGTGTAACACCAATCTAAGCTTCAATCACTATTGCTTGAATACACAGGTCAGTGAAGTGCATTGCCATATGGAAATCCCACGGAAAATGATCAAAAGTCTGATTTTAGTAGACAACAAAAATAAAATGGATGCCAAATCTCATTTTTATGAAACGCAGTACAAAGTAAATATTACAGGATTGTGTTCATGCAACTAGAGGGCTACTCAAAAGTTTAGGTCATAAATATAATCCCATGGAATCTCTGGTTTGAGAGAACAGTTTATCTGAAATAGTTGTAACTGAAAAGAGACTCAAATAATTAAACTTACATTTAATTTTTACATAAACTTATATACTTATGTAAAAATACATATACTTATATAAAAATGCATGTTTTACAGCAGGCCCAGAATATCATCTCCATTCTGTTTTTCAGACACAGCTGCATGCTCTCAGTTGGCTGGACTTATATTAGAAGTAACACTGAACAATAAAATGAAGTTATCTAATTTTCACGAATTTTCGGTAGCCACACTGTGGTGGGACAAAAAGCAATGGAGTAAAAGTGAGTCTGTCACACATAAAGAAAAAATATATTGAAACAGCAGAAACTGTTTCTTAGTGAGCTGATGTCCATTGCAGCAGAATCTCAAAATTTTATGAGAAGGTGATTTTCAGTGTAATTCAAAACAAGTATTTCATGTTTCTGAGCAAAGTTAAGTGTCGGGAAAGATAGGAAGAATCCTTTAGCATCTTCACAGAAAGAGGAATAAATTTAAGATATTCTTTTCCAAAGAGTTCACAAACTTGGAAACATTTTTTGTTTAATCGTTACTGTAATCTTATTTGAATGGAATATACAGATCATGCCATACACACTTTTTATTTAGATTGCATGGAAGAGGTACAAGCATTCATTCTTCATATTTGGATGACTTTCGATGCAGAAAAGTGTTAAAATATTTTATTGAAATATTGTAGTGATATATCCATATGGAATACATTGTAGTAAAATGATCATTCATCAATACTTTACATCTTGTTCCATATTGCTATAATTCAACATTGTATGTATTACATAATGAGCTAAAATATTTTCTTCCACTTATTACCTTTCAGATTTAATGGAATATGTTCTTACCTGTACTGATGTAAAGAATTTAAAGTGTTTTTTTCTCTAGTGATTAGATAAGACATCAGTCAAACATGGAGGATAAAGTCCAAAAATCTAAATTAAATAGTAGTCAGTGACATAAGTCTCAATGAACTGAGAAGAATCTCTTTCACCTATTTCCTTTACAAAAAAGATATTGAAGAGACATGCTGTAAAAGTATCAGAAAGTCTTTTTTGTTTTCTTCAACTGACAAACAAAACTGAACCCAAGGAAAGTAGCAATACTTCCTCAGAAAGCCTGTCTGAATTGTTAAATGTTTTGCATATGAAGGTAAGGACTTTATTCAGCATGGTTGTTTACTGAAGGGCAGGAGGTGATCTTAAATCTTGTTAGGTTTCCAGTGGTGACTTCAGAACACAAATACCCTGACAGAGTGTTTTTAGGAACAGCAACGTGCAACATAGCAAGGTGTATCCAAAGGCATGAAACAGGACAGCAACTGCTACAGCTACTGTCACAAAACTTTATATCTGTCTGTTTGCTTCCATGATTTCTGTTTGTTCTAAGGTAATGGAGGTGGCTGAGGGACAGAAACTTCTGTGTTACTAGTTGCCTTTATGTGGCAGCTTGCTGAACATTGTTACTTTAAAAGTGTTGGCTCTTCTAATTAAAACAGTACTGGTTTTTTCAGCATCTGGGGAAGACTCTTCAGCCTGGACTGTAAGAGTTGACAGGGAAATGGTTGCTATGGAACTATTTTCTGAGCTATCGTGGCAGAGCAACATTAGGCAGGATTTAATTTGCACCTTTTCCATGCTGGAGTCTCTTCAGGATGATCTGATCGTAGATTTCACCAGTCTCACAGAAAGCACAGCTCATCACTGAAAGTACCCTACCACCCCTACATTTAGCAAGGTTTCTAAAAGCAGTAAAGACCAATCCACAAAATTATTTAATATGTGATCTAGTTCATTAGTTGCAATAAATCCTGAGCTTCCCAATTTTTGTCATGAAGATGTTAGACTTATGAGAGAGAAAAGGTGTTATGTTAATTACAACAATTATCAATCTCTCACTGAAAACTCTTAAGTTTTTTAAAGACGTGGACTTGCCATTTCTGCTATATATGTAGAGACCTATACATAATAAATATTTTATGTCTTTATCTTCCATTGAAATTATGTTTAATATTGTGAACTTGGTTTTCTGCTCATTTGAAGGGACTTTCTACTTAAATTTTTAATGAATCTATAGTTTCTTATTCTAATTGACATTTATTACAATTGATGTTAGTTGAATAAAATTTGTGTGAATAAAATACTATTGCATGAGTGCTCTCTTAGTTTGGAGGATCTGGAAACAAGAAATTGTAGCAAGGAAACAAACTATTGTAACATATTGTATAAGAATATTATAATTTCAAAATTACATATTAACAAAACTGCAGGCTTGTACGCTGTGATATCCCAGTCTCTATTTACGTGTCATTATTTCCTTCCAAACAAAGAAAACAATTCATAATCATTATACAAGAAAAGCTGTCTTGGGGATTGTACAAGTCAGATTTTCTTTTCAGCCCAGGGATGTGTGGCAACTTCAGCAGTAATTCTTGTTATTGGACATTTAATACTCCTCTGAGACTTCTTCCTACCGAAATACTGCTAAACAGGTTAAACAATTCACTAGATTATCGTGGCAGGGCTGCGGTCGCCAGGACTGCATTTTCCGCCACCGTGTCGGTGCGGCAGCGCCGGAGCGCGGAGCGTGTGCGGGCTGTGCCGGGGCGGGCGCCGGGCGAGCGAACAGGAGCGCAGCGCCGGCAGCTCCGATGGCTCCCGGGCATCCCGCGCCGCCTCTCCCCAAGCCTGGGCGCTGTGTGTGTGAGTCATCTGCTGCAAAGCGCAGAAAAGGACCCTGTCTTTGAGTCCCGGAATAGGCGAGACCTGTGTCCTGCTCTGGGGAAAGGGTCCCCAAAGTGCAGTGTGAGGAGAGGTCTCTCTGCCCGGCGTGACTGCCTGCCCCTTTGTTCCCTGTGTCCTTGGCAGGGGCTGAAAGAGCTGGGCCTGTAATACTTGGGCCCTGCTGTGCCACTTAAGCAATAATAAGCCATTGTCTTCATTAAGCAAGCCTTGTTTTAGCAAACAGAATTCAAATACTAAAAAGGGAACATTTTTGAGGGGGGAGAATCAGAGACAGGGATGCTTTACAAAATTCCCTAGAGAAACTGCTTTGTTTCCACTATTTTATTGCTCCTTACTGAGAAGATTCATATTCAAATAGATTGGGGTTGTGAATCGGTCGTTTGCACATTCTCATGCACCCAGGAAGGCTATGATTATGGCTAATTACAATGACGAATGGAATCCTAACAAGAGTGCTCAATCAGATTGCTGCTCATGCATGAAGCAACTCAGACCCGCCAGTGGAGGTGTGATTTCGGTAATTACAAACAATGGGTCTAAGTTGGAAAAAAATCGGTAAATCTGCTGGAGACAAAACAAGGTCTAATTAATCACTTTAAGTTCTCAGTTCTCCGGATGATCTGTGTGCTCAGTTGTCTTAAGCATTCTTTTAATAGACTTAGTCTAAGGAGTAAGAATGCTTCCTTTTTGCTCATACTTTCACTGGATAAAACACAACTGTTTCAACATATTCTGACTTTCCCTTTGTGATGATCATGTTGCAACCTGTTTTTCAGGCAAGTAGATGGAACAGTAGAAAAATAAACACGCTGTTGTTTGCCTTGCTAGCCGTGCCATTATTTACGTTGAGAAAAGCGATGAACCTTCTTTAAGTTGTCATAGTATTACTGACCTCATTCCTAAAGTTAATTTTACTGAAGTAAGTGGGAATTTTGACATTACGTCCAAAGACTGTAGATCTTAAATCTGCCTTTAAAAAGTTGTACTGGGGCTAATGTAAATAAATGACTAAGAAGTCATACATTTTTTACTGCTTTATTTTTTAATAAAGAAATATTAGGAACATATACATAAAGTCAAATGAAGGTTAATATTTTAGCGATGAAACTTTGAGGGCAGGGCAGTTTTTCTTTGTGTATTAATATTGATTCCAAATTTCATTTTGAACATTTTATTACATGATCCAATATTTTTATAGCAAAGCAATCCTTAGATTAATTTGTCCATAAATAAGTACTATACTGAAGATAATAACCTAGCTCCACTACTTGAGGTAACATTTGAGGAACTATTTTTTCTTGTAGATTCAGTTGCTGTGAAGGGATCACCTGTATATTTGACTTCAGTGAAACCTTGCTTTGACTTAGACTCTTTCAAGTATGAAGGTATTATGTATTTAGGATACCTATAGAATAAATTCCTTTTATTGAACTACCATGTGAACAAACACAAACAATAAAATAAATAGCAATTGGTTTGGACCATTGACATTTGTATGTATGTCTTCTCTAATTTTATTGTCTAGTCATTTAGACAAGTCAACACTTTGTCTAAAGGCCTTTTTATAATAGAAAGATCTTTTAATACAGGAAATATCTCTTCCTTGCCAAAAATGTTGATGAAGTTGATGCAGAGGATCAGATTTTTACTGGATTATCATGTTTTGGCTACAGTTTTAAGCATTGGTATTTTGTGAGATCTGCGTTAGAAATCATAAAACATATTTGAAGTGCTAAATACCCTCAACAAATTAGACTAAGGGTTGTATTGGTGCTTGCTTCATGTGATCTTATAGATAGATTTGTTAATAACTTTGTCACTAGTAGAAAACTGATTCTTCTATCACCTTTATACCACAAAATGATGCTTTGCCCATGTTGCTACACATCTTTCATTATCAGTTTTCTTAAAACACGTGATTTTTGTTGTGAGGTTTGGCTCTGGGGAGGCCTTGGTGGCACCAAATAGGAACAAATAGGAACTTCAACTAAGCTGGTAGGGATTCTGTCATATCATGAACTGTGTGTGATCTGGCAGTGCAAAAACCTGTCATTAAGGTTCATGGAACCATTACTTTCAACAAGGCCCAGACTCGCAGGCTCCCCTGCATCTACAGTGCCTCATTAAATGGTTGAGCCAATAAAATAGCTTGTTGCTGCCAAAATGGTAATTTGTCCCTGCTCTCTCCTGCAGTTTCCCAGGGATAAATCCAACTGCTCAGCTAAACCTGAGGCAGTATTGCTCACTAAACTAACAGTGGATTTAGTGTTATGCTGGTTTGGTGAGCTGAATTGATCTGCAAGGGATCAGGACAAGAACAGAGCATGCAGAAGGACAGAAAGATGGTGCAAATCCAGACATGGAGATGGAGAGAGGAAGTGAGACCTCATTGTGAGTGTCAGGCAGCTAGATTGTTTTAGTTATCTCTCAAAATGATGTCTATGTAGGCCTTGATTGTACTTAGTACCTTTACTTCAGTTCCCTTCATTAACAAAATTGGATAGGGAGTGTCCTTCAAAAGCTTTTTACCTCTTTTGATTGTATCCAATATGTCTGAAACACTTATGCTTTTGTATGGAAACCTTTGTATAATCTTTTCCTTTGATTTGTCAGTAGTCCATCAAATCAAAGCCATCTAAGGTCATATGCCAAACAACTTAGATATCTTAAAATTAATTAGATAACCCAATTCATTGCTCAGTCACATGCACTGTATTTATCTAACAAAAAAATGGAAGTAATCACTTTCCCTAGTTGCAGATGCTCATTTGATGTAATATAAATGAGAAACTTACTTGAATATGGCCATGATTTTAACTTGAAAATCTCATGAAAACTTCTGCACGGGATGCACATACAGTAACCTCATCTGTGAATTTACACACTGGAGAGACCAGTTACTTTTGTCCCTCCTTCTGTGCGTATTCAAATCACTAGCCCTTATTTTGATAAAAATACAGGAGTAGGAGTAAGAGGAGTATTTAAACCTTTTCTCTCTATGAAAGGAATCTCTATCCTTCACTGATAGGATATCTTCACCAAGGAAGGAAACAATAGTTCCTACATCAAAAAGTCCAGCAGTGCATAGCTCATTGAGGCAGGTGGGAATAAGGTTTTTCTGCTGTTAGATAGCCATAGGTATCTGTCTGCTCTATTCCAATGGATTAAAAAAATTTTATCCTTGCCAGACTGTGATGTTTTTAATAAAAACATATACAGAAAATATTTAAAATGTATTTGGCTTAGTTTTTAGAAGATCATTACATTTTTTTAAGAAATTATTAGTCCTAAAGGATGTTATAATTGGAGAGGTAATAAAATTAAGGCTAGTGTGTTTGTATTACTAGTCTATAATTAGAATTTATTCAAAGTATGAAACATTTATAGAATACACAGTGGTATGATGCAATATTAAGGTTTAACAGGCGTTCATTTCTGATGGCCTACGTACTGCTTATAAAAACTTTATTTTCTTAGTGTAATGTTTTTTCACTGAGCCCTGCATTTGGTTTTATCCTCCATGAAGTCTAAGAGTCGTTTAGAGAGCTTCTCTAGTAAATAACTTTACAGTGACTTTTGGTATTCCTCATTGAGTTACTGTAACACAAAAGTGAAGCATATTCTGCTATATGAAGTTACTTCAGATATAAACTAGATCCCAGAAAAAAAATCCACAGATTCTTTAGCTAGGCACTCTGACTTAGTTAATTTATTCTGCTTGTCAGAAACTTTTGGGATGTACAAAATTCAGCTGCTCTCATGACATCTCTGACAGCTTATTTCCACAAGAATCAGCTGGGGTATTTAATTTTTGGAACAGGAGGCACTTAATTGACAAAATATCCTGAAAAACATGCTGAGTTTAGAACAGTACCCTATGCTCTTCAGTGACAGAATCACTTATGAATCAGGGAGACTTATCAGTTTGCTGCCTGTCTCAATGACACTTAGGGTAGGAGGAATAATGGACCATAATATCTCTGTAGGTTACTGTGCATTATTCTTATATTGTGTAATGCAGCATGTGAAAGATCTACAGGTAATGAGTAAAACTAGTCATTGCATCTTTGATGTTGCCAACCATTTCCTTCATAATTATTTTTTCATTGTTACAGCAATATTATTATTTATTTTTCATTTCAGTCTAATCACAATACCAATGCCTTCTCTTTTGTTTTTGCTGGGGCCTATTATACTTTTGTTTTCTTTTTCTTGAGGTATTTGCAAGTCTTAGCAAAAGTAATAATGTGACAAAGTTGGAAGGTGTTGCTAATGCAAAAAAAAAAAAAACATAGATAAGAAAAGTTAGACAAGTTTCTCAGATGGAATGTAAGAAATAGATTGAAACTTAATACCAAAAAGTTATAGAGAGTAAAAGTTACTCAAAGTGATATTAACTTGATTCTTGATTTTTTTTTCCTCAGTGATGTCAGTGGGAGTTTCTGCTTAACTTACATAGAACTTAAAAAAAAAAAAAAGATTTTAAAGTTCTGACAATGTTGGCTGATGGAAAGAAGGCCATGGGATACTGGTATGATGGACATCTAATGCAATTTTGTTAATCATTAGTGCATTTAGGAAAGACAGGAAATGTAGTTTTGGGCAAGGCATTAAGAAGACCTGATCCTGATATTCCATAGTCATCTATGTTCAAGAAAAATTGGTTTAAACAAGTACAGAGAACTCCAAGGGTGACTATGAGAATGAAATATCAGTTGTACAGAGAGATATTTAAGGATGGTAGTGTATATAGCTGATCCAAACAAAACTGAAGGAAATACGGCTACTCAGAATAAATGCATGGTTATAAATTGTGACTAGGGATTTAATCAGGAGTGAAAATCTGGAATAATCTTCCAAATTGCATGGCAGCAGTCACTTGAAAGCCCTATGGAAGAATTATATGGCGAAATTGTAATTCCTAGAGATAACAAAGTCCTGTAGATAAGAAATTATTTTGTGTATGTCTCCCTAAGTATGGTTATCTCAAAGGGATATGAAAATAAAATGTTTACTTCTTATTTGCCCTTTGATATGTGATTATTTTATAATTGTTTTAGTATTTAAACTTGATGTGTGTTCCATTAATTTATAATAACTTATAATAAAATTTTGGAATGTCATAAACAATCAATTTAGTGTATAAAATTATCAGAACAGCTAAATCTGTATCCTTTTGCTAAAAAGGACTTTGTTTATCCTTTACATAATAATGTTGCAAGAAACTATTTGAAGGTTTTCTATGACATATGCTCTGGTGTCTGTTTTTGTAGCAAATGTAATCTTCAGGCAGAAACAATTCAAGTATGAAGTTTGTTTGTAATTAGGTGCAAACTTGTCAGCTGCTTTTTTAGGACTTCATGTATAGTGTCTGCATTATGAGTATGGAACAACAGTATTTCTTTTGAAAGAGTTTAAAAGAAGGAAAATAAGAGAGAAAGACAAATAACTGGTATCTTGCTCTTGACAGAGGACCCAACTGGAATTGACACGAACTGATTGCTGGGTAACCTACAGCTGCTCCAGTAAGAATATCTTACAGCAAGCATTCCTCTGGGCATTGATGTTTAGGACCATTTCAGGAATTAGCAGAAATGCAACCTAAACACAAGTACTGAAAAAAAAATCCCTTATTTTTGCTGGAAGTTTTACAGGACATGTTTATATTTATGATTTTTTTATTTTATTATCAATTTTCTATTAATAGATTTTAATTGAACAATTGATATATATGTCATCAAGTTGTGCCAAGGTGGTTTTCAGAAACAATATTGCTATGTGAAAGCATACAGGCGTGGCCTAATTACCCTCTTTAAGATAGTTTTAAAGTATTCTTAGTGATTAGCTAGAACTGTCACATGACAGTAAATACTACCTTAGCAATCGCTACTATAGAGTTTAGAAGCTAAAGTAATACATTACAATCAAACCCAGAACTGTATATCACTTTGCTAAGAACATTTTAATGAATTAAATTTAAACCACAAAACTGCTTTTATAGTTAATATCCTGTTGTGGCTGAGGTTTTTTTTTTTCCCCTCCATCCTGTTCAATATCACTTCTTGAAACTTCTGAGAAAATCTTGCCATAAGAATTACTTTTTAAGTGGAAATGAGTCTTCTTGACTTGTGAGTGAGAAGAAGAAAGCAGACCTCTACTAAGAAAATGCTTTTACATTTCACTTTTAAAATAATAATTTTCCAGATATTGCTACAAAACACTTTCCATGCAACTTGGATACAGTTAATAGTACAAACCTGATAGTGTATTCAGACATTAAATCAATAGATTAAGATAATTGGCATTATAATAATGGTCATAACATAGAGAATTAGACTATTCTAAAAGGACACTGTAGAATCATGTGTACATAATTAATTTTATAATGTCTACATAATTAAATCTAAAATGTGTGTTCTTTAGTGGAAACCCAGGAGGCCAGAATGCTTTTAATAAGATTTAAAATAGTGGCCAATCTTCGTGAACGAAGATTTGGGCAGGGCTCTCCCCACATGGGTGTGCCCTTCCAGCCTGCGCAGTGGATTTTTTTTTTTTTAGGTGAGGCACAGCGTGCGCAGAACTGGCCCCACCGTTTAAGTCCTAAGGTTCATTTGCCACGGCCGAGCAAGCTTGGACAGTGACAGTGAAGTCCTTAGGACTATCTACAGCACCCGGTACTAACTGGGGCTGACCCTGCTTGGCATCCGAGATCTGACGGGATCGGATGGCAGGGAGGCATTGAACTGCCGGGGAGAAGATTTAAAATAGTCAGGAAGTATATATATATATGACAGGAGAAAAGATTTTACAAAGTACTGGGCTGCAGAAATGAGTAGCTGGAAGAAGCCAGCACTGCCTACTGTTCATAATACATAAACCTATTTACTGTTTATAGAATGTTAGCAATGCAAAAGAAAAAGCCTCTTGAAATGAGAATGAGCATTGTAGGGATGGTCCTAATGCCTTTTTGTGATAAATATAGCTGTGTAAAACAGGATTTGTTTCATGTTGCAGTGAGTTAACATGTTCAATATCAAATGAGATAGATTTTAGTGCCATACCTAAATTTTTCCCTTAAGCAATGTTGCATTGTTTTTTGAAAAGTCTTATTTTTCTTACAAAATAGGCTTTATTTATCTTAAAGTAGGGATATTCTTAATGGTTAAAACAGTTTCCAATCACACTTCTACCTGTTAAGTAATTTTGACAATCATTCTTCTGGAAATTAAAAAAGAAGTGTATGTTAAATAATACCATTAACGAATTTTGCAGTCAATTCAGTATTATAGCACCATTAATGTGTCCATTATTTTTTCCATCATTTCTTTTCCAGTGATTTTCCCTCATTTTGTTATTCGTTTCAGAGTGCAGGGTAGTGAAGTGATGCTTGTGTTTTCGATTATAGAGAGAGGTAAATAAGTTTTATTGGTAGTCTGCTTCTACATTCACTTTTTGGTATATTGTATCTTTAAAGTTACTTTGACATGTAAATAGATATCCTTTGCCCAGTTGCAGGGGTAATACCTGTTTTATTTCCACCACTAAATTATATGGAGAAAGAATTGACCTTCTCTTTTTAATTTTTCATGTTCAGTTCATATATTTGACTGACAATTATACATGTCACTTCAAACTGAATTTCAGGCCTTTTGCTGAAGTTGATATAAAGCCTCCCATTCATTTTAATAAGCAAAATTCCAGCCCTGAATGAGAACAAAAAAAAATTACCCTTGAATTCTGTGAATATTAAAAATACAGATTCACAATTGTTACTCAAAGTAGATTTCAAATTCCAATGATCATGTTCTCCTTTGACTTCAGAGCCCAAGAAAATTTTAAAAACCTTATTATTGATAAGAACAAGACACTATCATGCTCATTCAAAGGTCTATTTGACTCATTTGAAGGTAATGGAGATGCAACAGTTAGGGAAAGTACAATCGACAGGGTAAATATTTCTTCTATATTCTCCAGTATACCCTCCCAGTTTCCAACTATCAGTGGCTTAAGAGCTTCCTAATGGGGATGTTGAATAAAATATTTTGCATTTAGGAAGACTGGATGGACCTTTCTTAATCCTTTTAAATGTATTAATTGATCTTCACAATATACTTTGTCAATGAACTCTGCTATTTCCTTATGCATTGTATGAAAAGAAATTTTTCCTTTGATTTTAAATTTATACCTGATTCTTTATATTTCACTCATATTACCAAAAAAAAAAAAAAGAAAAGAAAAAGAAAAGTTGAAGTATTGTTCTTGATTCACACTTTTACTATTCCTGGCTTCTGGTGCACGCTGCTCAATCAGCACTTTATCTAAACAGAGCAGTCCTAGCCTACTTAAGTCTTTCCACTATGACAAAATGTTCTGTACCTCAGATAATCCATGCTGCCCTTTTATCTTCTTGACTCCTTTCACACACTCTTTAAAGTCATTTGAGTACAAAATTTTGCAGTAGCCAAGCATCATGGGTTTGTCATCTGATATAATGAAACTTTATGACCATTTAGTACTGTTAAGTAATAATTGCAACCATTCTATTTCCCTTTCTGACTGTTGCCAAACACTGTTCCAACATTTTTAGGTAACTCTGCAGAGCCTTCAAGATCTCTTTCCTGAGAAATGTACTCAGGACTATATAATTTTATTGTTTCCTCTCATATATATCAGTCTGCATTTGCCAATAAAGAATTTAAACTGTCATTTTACCTCCCTTTTCTATTTAATTTTTAAATATAGTGAACAGCATGGGCCAGCACATATGCCTTTGCAATCATACCAGTATCTTCTCCACATTACGGAAAATGAATGCCCAGTTCTATCCACCATTACTGTGCTTCAATAAATTACTAATATATTAAAGGACTTTCTCTGTTACCTTGATGCTCTTCGTTCTCCATAACAATCTTTTGATAGATTTGGTGCTCTATGTACATCTACAATTTGACACCTAACTTAGTCAAATACCCTTTGGAAGCATCTTCTGTAGAGAATGGAGAAAGAGGAAACAAACTCAAGGTATCACCACCTTAGCAAACAGTAAGGCACAATAGAAACAGGTCTATAAAGAAGTTAGTCATGATAACTCCGCATCCACATATAGGTTATGGGAGATATAGTTGTGAGTACCTGTGGCTTGATTTTGTGTGTTGAATACCCATCATCAGCTGGAATAAACTAAGTTAGTTCCAACTTTGCATGTTCTATATGCATCGTAGATAGTCCATCTTTGCTTCCATCTACTGTGTAGTTCCTTTTTGGTGTTTGAGATCAGACAAGAATTTTACATTCATCTTTGCTGTCCTTCTGCCATGCATGCTTGACTTTGAAGAGGTTGATGTGCTTTGAAGGGGTTGTCTAGCTCTTTTGGCCCCCTTTGTCCTGCGTGGCAGTTTTTCATTCTACTGTATTGTTATTAAAATATTTGATCCATCCGTGATGGCACACAGATTCTTGAAAAGTAGATTGGCATGTCTCATCAGAAAGAACATTTATACATACATACATACATACATACATACATACATACATACATATATGTAGTCAACATAAACTCTCAGCTTGTACAGGAGAAATGTATTGTAGGCAAAACTGGAGTTTGTTAACCTCTAAGGCCTAAGAGATAATCCAAATTTTAAGGAGAAAAATGGAAAACTAAAAAGAGATATTAACTTGAAAAATGTTAAAAATCACTAAAGGCAAGTATATTCTTTTCATATAATAGTAAAAGAGTCCTGTGAAAATCAAACTTTTTGAAAGCTACTGATAGTTCTGACTGTACTGAAAGAATGGAAAGGTGAGTACACAGGCTAAACTGTTGCTAATTTTTACTTTCAGCGGGTGTTAAAATGTAGCTGTCCATCTTTGTGTAAACTGTGTTTAACAGATGATAATAAAACTAAAACACTGAACTTTCTATCACTGATTACCAGGCAGCTGTCATCTAATTTGGGATTTTTTTTTAATTTAAATTTTTATTCCGTGAATTGTTTTACTGCCACATTGTTAATGTATTTTTCAACATTGACTTTTGTCTTTCATTGTTCTAAATATGAAATCTTTTAATACTACCAGTTTTATATTTTTAATACTTTATTTTAGTTGGGTCTATTTTGTCAGTAATGGATAGTTCATATTCAGTAGCTGAGTAATATATAAACCCTTCCAACTTCAGTTCAGCTATTAATTAGTACATTATTTTTCAAATTATTGAGATACTCTACTTTTACATATTTTACTTGGTGTAGTGGGTAAAACCTGAACCTTTTTTCCTATACTCAAAGAAAAATGTTGGTCTTTAACAGCACAAGATAGAATAAAGCTCATAACTGCTACCAAAGTTCATTCCTGTACAATGATTGGCTTTTTGTGATGGAATAGATATTTCCCTTTCTGATAGTAATTGTTGATGTTGTAAGAGATCATACTGCATTTTTAAAAGAGAAGTTAAAAGGTTCTAGGTGAAAACCATCTACAGTTTGTAAAAGGCTGCAGAAGGTCAGTTCTGTTTTGTTTTGTTTTGTTTTGCTTTTTCCCAAATACCTTGAAGACTACATGAAAAGCAAAGACTCGGTACTAGCTTACCATTGTTTCTTTGTCAAATTCTTCATCCACACTGTAGCACTACTACTGCACCACAGCTACTAAACACTGACACTGTTATACTAGATCAAAGGAAGGCCAGTCGGGACCTGGTATATTCTGAGTTCTGGTTCAGCCAGAACCAGTGGGCAGAAAGGGAAACCCCACTGCAGAAATGCAGAATTATCTGAAAATCTTCTTCTTGTAGTCTCAAATTGACTGAAAATCTGAAGCCCAGGACATCCCATACTCCTAAATTCCCAACATGCTTTTTAGAGGACTGACTTCTGTCTTTTTTGTATTATTGTGTTGTATTATTAAAAAGATATGTTTTCAATAAGATAGTCTAAAGATTATTCAGTCATTTGAATCTCCCTTACTTGTTTTGAACATTGTTTGATGAGTTCCATGCATTAATTGTGCATTTATAAATCTTTACTATCTTTTTTCTTAATTTCACTGACTGCCCTGCTGTTCTTTGCAACACAAAGAACAGAAGTTCCTAATCGATTTCAGGTATGTTATTCATTATTTCATGTACTTCCAGTGTAACTAATTTTATTCATCACCATTTTGAAATAATCAATTTTTCAGTTCCTCAGATTTTTTTTATAAATCCCTAATCAGTCTCACTGTTTCACTATCTCTGAACTCTTATTAATCCTGAAATTTCTTTTCAAGAGAAGTGATCATTACTTTCTACAATATTTCAGATTATTTTCATTACTTTTCTCTGTTTTTCATTCTATCCATGTTTTTCTAAATTCTAACTTTTTGTTTCCTGCTTAGACACAGCAGCTCCCTGGTGAGCTTGTTTTGCATTTAGTAACAGTCAGTGCATTTCAGGTCTTGTGTTCCTTCAGTTATTTCAGTAATAAGCAGGGAACAGGTTATTGTTAGGATTTTGTCCTGCCGATTTTGTAGAATTTTTGAGGAAATTCAGTAGGAGAAGGATGGCCCTTTTTCTGGAAATTGTATGAAAGTCTGTTATGAGTTGAGCAGATTAGACTGTGGGACATCCTGCATCTAGAAGTGCGTTTATACGCAAATTGGAAGAGTCCTTTGCCATACAGGCAAAGCAAATTTGTATTGGAAACAGGATCTTTACACAATTCATTCCATAATTTTCATTTTGATATAACTTTTTGTAATCTTTCTCAAGTAATTATTTTCTTCAGCACATGTTTTTATTATGTCTTTGTTATTGTCCATGGAATCATGGACCAAAGCATGCCCAGAATCTTTATTCTGTTGGGAAAAAGAACAGCATATATATATTTTAGGGTATGTGGATGTTGTGTTTGTATTTCTGAGAAAGACCTGAAACTTGCCAATAGTAAAACTAGAGGTCTGTAACCTCATATTACTCTCAGCTGCTGTATTAACCAATAAAAAAATTGATTTATTAGTTTTTTACTTAGATCTCATAGATATCTTTCCTGCAGTAATGAATGTAGACCATTGTTTACTATCTAAATCAGCCTTGTCAGTGAAAAACTCTCCAATAATATTTTTAAGTCAAAATAAACAGATGAATTCTTTTGTGGTCTGTGATCAAACAATCATGGATGGCTGGGGTTTTTTCATATATTGCATATGGAATTTGAATAAGACACAAAGCAATCTAGGCTGAAGTCCTTTTATTAAAAAAGTATATTTGACTTGCACTCACTGCTTTAATCAGTATCTCCCTAATAAACTGATAGGACTTCTATATTCTGATTTGTTCCTGTTTAAGTTTTCTTTAAGATGTTTGAAGTTTGTGTTGACAATTATTATATAAAATATTTATTGTAACCTTATCTGTAAAGTATTGGAAAGCAATAGCAATGTCAATATATTCTTGCATATTTTTGAGAGCTCAAAATATAGTAATAAGCAATTTCTTCTGTGTTCCGTAATTGATGTGATATGACGTGAACAGCCAATTTAACATTCTTCTGATATTCCATGTGCTTTCTGGAGATAATATTATAAAAATCTATTTTGGTAGGAAAATTCACATATCATACTTCAATTGTGAGAGCTGGACAACTCAGTGCAAGTTGCCATCGTGCCACAGGTAGAAAAATGTTTGTAGAATAATTTCTGGGAAGAGAAAACTATCAAATGGATTGAAATGCAAGTAAAGCAAATATTTCAATAGTAGAGTAATAGGCAACAAAAGGATTGGTTAATGTACTTGTTTCTTTGGAATATTTTGAATAAGGTACATTAATTAATTTGAAGATATGAAGCCACAACAGGGTTTTAGGCCTAGGATTAAGACAGTATAATGGGTTACAAAGTGACAAGTGGTATGACAATGAATATTGTTTTGTATTTCTGAATTCCAATTTTTATTTGAATGGAGAAAATAACAGTAGATGAAGTTAATATTTGGAGAGAAGAGTAGAAAAGTTATACAGAAAAGAGTCTGGAGAGTAAAAATGGGCTAGTAGAAAATGAGAAAATAAGTTTGTAGGAAATAGGAGATTTAAAACTGCATTTTATAAAGTAATGAAGAAGAATAAAGAGAAAGTAGAAATAGATTCCTGGCAAAAGCCCATCCAGGAGAAAGGAACTGCAGATGAAAGTGGTCTGGGGTTTTCTAAGAATGGGTATAGGGATGACCTTGGACCTATAAATCTTTTATTTTAGTTCTTAATTGGAACTGAGACAGATTTGATACAGAGAAGGGGAAAAAATCAGATAAACTCTTACTGAGTTGTTCCACTCAAGAATTTACTGGGTTTGTCTCAGCCGACACAAATTTTAGTTATATTCTGATCATTATATTGTTATTCATATTATTACAATATTCAGTGAAACAAATTTTTACATTAAATATCATAGAATTTCTCAAATAAATTATAAAAAAATATTTGTTTGAAGCTGCAGGAAGTTTTTATTTATCAAAATCTAATGACACTGGTTTTTATTTTTCAGGTAATCTTTGAAATAGTTGATAAATACTGACAAAACATATATTTACATAAGGCTGGTTACTAGTGAGAAAATTGCCTACTCATATGAGCTATTGCTCTGCCAAAGGGAGAGGTCTTACTCTTAGACACATATACATATATATGTATAATAAATGGGTGTTTGTAGAAATATAAATATATTTTGTTTAATCATTTTCCAATTAATTATCTAACATATGTATTTTTCCTGTCTCAAAACATCTTTCATATAAAGTAGAAATATCTCTTAATAGCATCAGAATAAAATTACTCTGATAAATCATTATATAAAAGTGTCACCTCCTTATTTGGGAGATCTGTTTCTATTGCAGCATTTGAGTGCTATCTGACACAAATGACAAAAATATTTTTAATTTGGTTACCTCACTTCAGTTACAGCAACAGGGACCAGACAAAGAAAAAAATTGATAACTTCAGTCTCCACATTTGTTTCAAAAAGTCAATATTATTGTGGGGTGGTGATTGATGAGATATGAAAACAGATGAAACTCAGAATCCAGATCACATTATTTTCCTCTGGTAAACTTTATAATTTAGGAGAAACAGGAGGGACCATAAACTTTGAGCATCCTCTGAAAACACCCTCATTTGAATGGAGTGAGCATGAAGAATCCAGTCATGAAAATAACAGGAAGTTATTTATTTTTATTTATTCAAGTTATTCTTTTAGAGAAAATGGGTGCTCTGTCAGGTCAGGGAGAGGCAGAGCTTGAGCTTGATGAGTGTAGGACACCAGCAGAAGGGGCTGTTTTAAATGTTTTCCTGAGATGTTGAGGACTGTGCTGTTTGAGATCTGCTATGGTCTGGCTATTTCATTCTTTTTGAACACAGCCACACTTTACATGGCTTTTACAATAGACGTAGAATCTTCAGTGTTAAAGGTCCTTTGCATGTGCAGTTTATTTCCATATGGACTGAAGTTGCCCCTTGTGATATTCCTAAAGGACAGATTTGATTCCATTGACACTTCATTCCGTTATGCATGACCTCTGACCAGGATTGTCTGATGGCTCTTGGAGGGCATTTCATAGCTAAAACTTTATGATCTCATGTTATAAAAGGGTCTTTCAGTGGGAAGGAAATAATTTCATGTGGATATTTCTTAATTTGCCTTTGTGCTCTCTTTATTTTAAAGTTTTACTTAAAAGAATTTTGTGGAAGCATAGTCAAAAAGTTACTGTCAAATCACAATAAATTCCCACTACAAATCCGAGACTGCTACTCCAGCTTCCACATCTTAACACACTCATGTCATGTGGACTGTGTAACAAAATCTTCAAAGACAATTGAAACAATGCAACTATATTCATTGCTCTGGGAGTAGAGATTTGAAGCTTCCAAAATCTACAGTTGCTTGTTGGCAATATTACTTTTGTTGAGAATGTTAGTTTTAGTTACCAAATAGCAACAATTGTTGTTAAAGTAAAACATCTTTCTGATGGGTAAAGAAGGCATTTTTGCCTCACTGAAAAAGTCAGCATTTCTCACAAACTGGAAATGCACTCATTCCAGAGAAAATTTGTTAACTCCATCCAAGTTCTCATTTCAGTCTCCCCAAATTTCCTCATAGCAGGATTCTTCTCCAACCAATGCAAATTCCCTCAAGTTTCTTCCCATTAGTTTTGTCAAACATTCTTTTACTTCGAAGCCTCATATAAGATATGTTAGGAAACGCTATCTATTCCTGATGAAACTTGAAATAACTTCTATCTTTTTTACCTATAGTAATTGAAAAATTTGTAGCAGAGTTGAATTTGTAGCAGCAACTGCCCAGTGCTTAAAGAAAAGTTCAGTGAAGTTTTTATGGATCATTTAATTCCCTAAAAGGCAATGATTCCCACACTTTGGCTCTTCATGAGAGAAAAGATTATAGCATTTAAACTTTAATTTTTCTGTCATTTCACCTCAAGTGAAGAAATTACTTTAATAATCTACCACTGCTCTGCTTTTCCTGGATCTATTTGAATTTCAAGGGGTAGTGTATTTGCCTGTTCATGCACTGTTCACGCTTTTTCAGCATGCAGTTAGAGTTCCCTTATAATGATGCAAAACGTTAATACACATAAATAGAAACAGGTATCCACAGAACACTTTTTGTCGTGGTCCTTCATGATGTTTGCTTACAACCATGTTTTGTCCTTTTTTAGTAAAATGTCCATTCTTCATATGTAGATAATTAAAGAACTTTATGAGTTGCTACAATATGGAATCATGAACAATAAAAATTCTGGTACTAAAAAATGTGATAGCATGACAGCTGTGCTAGAAGAGCATGATTTGAGATGTAACTTTAAGAACTTGAAAGTCAGGAATTACCAGACTTATAGCTGCCTGAATAATTCAAATTCTGATCATTTGCACTTTCTTTCTTTGCATTGAATGTAAGGTTTAAAGTCTGAAAAACAGTGTTGAATGTAGTGGTGCAGATATACAAAGGGGGAATTTAACATTGTGCCAACAAGTGAATGCAGTGGTTTTTTGAGATATTGTCTTTTCAATCTAATGATTTTCCAAAATAAGTTCAATATTTTTAAAACTAAATTTTTAGAGTTGTGAATTTACTTTCTTTCTTTCTTTCTTTCTTTCTTTCTTTCTTTCTTTCTTTCTTTCTTTCTTTCTTTCTTTCTTTCTTTTTTCTTTCTTTCTTTCCCTTTCTTTCTTTCTTTCTTTCTTTCTTTCTTTCTTTCTTTCTTTCTTTCTTTCTTTCTTTCTTTCTTTCTTTCTTCTTTTTTTTTAAGGGAAGAGGTAATTTTTTTTCTTTTTCAAAGAAAGTTTTACTTTACATGTTCTTAGCATTTACTGCACCCTTAAGTCTTCAATAACATGTTACAAACAGTGGTAGGAAGACAGTCTAATACAGGTTATGTCTGCTCCACAACACCTTCTTTGATATTTCCTCAGTATGTCTTGTTTGGCAGCTTTTTCCCAGACTCAGAAAATACATATTCAGCCAGATTGGCATTCCACTAAAATTTGTTTGTACATTGCAAATAAGAGAAAGGAGTTTATCATATTCAGTGATTTTGATACCTTTGCTAAAGCTTTAGTTTTTCACCACAAAGAGAAAGTTCTTTTCCAATCTCAGTGAGTTCCCTTGTTAAATAAGGGAATCATGGAATCATAGGATAGTTTGCTTTGGATGGGGCCCTTTAGGGTCCAACCCATTCTAAAGTGAGGAGGGACAGCTTCAACTAGATCATGTTTCTCAGAATCCCCTTTCAGCCTGACCTTAAATGTTTTCAGGGATTAGACATTCACCACCTCTCTGAGCAACCTGTTCCAGTGTCTCACCACACTCATCATATTTCTTCCTTACATTTAGTCTGACTTTGCTTTACATTAGTTAAAAACCATTACTTTTTCTCCTGTTGCTACAGGCCCTGCCAAAAAGTTTATCCCCATCTTTCTTTTATGTCCCTCTTAAGTACTGGAAGGCCCCAGTGAGGTCTCCCAGGAGCCTTCTCCTCTCTGGGATGAACACCCCAACTCTCTCAGCCCTTCTTTGTAGGAGAGGTTCTCCACCCCTCTGATCATTTTTGTGACCCTTCTCTGGACCTCCTCCAACATGTTGGTGTCCTTCCTGTGCTGAGCTCCGCAGTACTCCAGGTGGGGTCACACCAGGACAGAGTAGAGGGGCAGAATCACCTTCCTCAGCTGCTGGCCATAAAAAAGTCACGTATGACACAGTTAGTGCTTTTTCCTGCCTGTATGGTCTTTGATGCAGCATTCTGCGTTAAGTGTTATGAGGCAGTAAAATATTAGTCAATTACTATTCACCAGCAATCATGTTCATTATAGGTCAGAGTGTATTTCCCAAAGTAATCACCCTTGCAAAGTTGTATTTATGGGAATAATTCAATAGATCTTTGGGAATCGTGCTTGCAGAAGTGTGTAAACACATTGGTTGATTATCCTCTTCATATAAGTCAGCCTTGAGAAGATGATCATTACTAATTAGAATGATTTTAGAACCTGTTATCACTAAAGATAAATAGATACTGCAGAGGATACCCCTCTCCCTATAGTTATGTGTATATATCTAAAATTACCACTAATATTTGTTTACTGATTAAAGAAATGTAAGTTACTGATGAAATAATTATGTAATTTTGAAACATTAAAGCTGTGTATATTTTCAAACACCATCCTATTATTCATTTGATAAACAGGAGATTTGCAGTTCAGACCACAGAAAGTAAAAGGAAGTCTGGAGTGGCAGAGGCAAAGGGAAGCCATTTATAGGAGTGAAAATTACAACAAGCTCCCCATTGCCTAATATTAGGGAATATGCACTTCTGTTATTTGTGTTTGTTCTTTGATCTGTCCCTTTCAAAGCTGAGGCAGGCCTGAACTAAGAACACAGTGATTAGCCACATTGTAAGTCTAAAATCATATTAGGAAGCCCAAGCAAAATCTTGAAAACTGACTGATTCAGTACAGCAAGGGATTTTTATAGAACTTAGACATTAACCTCAAAGTAAATCAGTTTGACAATATCATGGAAAAAACCAGAGAGGGCAAAAAAGCATGATTTTCTAAAAAATAGGTTGTTAGACTAGATGCATGTTTTTCTAATTGAAAATTATGAGATTCATTAGCCTACAACAACAAAAGATGAAAGAGTATATTGATAGTGGGATATTCTCAATGATTGTAAATATAGCTTAGCAGTTGGTGCATCATCAAAGTCTGCTGATCCACTTAAAACTTGAATTGTGTGAAATTACAGTGATTAGGAGTGCTAAATTTTGTGTCACCTGCAGATTCTTCACTGATTGGTGCTTATTTTCACATATCACTTATCTGTCTCATTGCCTGCCTAGAACTGTCTGAGTGACTGGCAGCCCTCACTGTCTCTTATTGTCTCTTTTGTTGTTCCACCAATGAACACCAATTACTCAAGTTCCAAAAAGGACGAGATGACACCTTCTGTACTGAGGTCATTGCATGAGCAGTTTTTATTCTGTAGTGCATAATTCTGCACTTTCAGAGGTAACCTAAACTCCATTAGAGAATTATATTTCCTTAGGATTATCTCATAAGACAATGGGAAATTGAAGTGTTTCAGTTACTATAGGGAAAGATTGAAGAACAGTGAATATTAATATAAACAGATCCCCATTAAGCTACCCAAGTATTGTTGAAGCAAAATTCAAAGATTTCTTATTTACTCAAATGCCAAATATATTTGTATTTTTAAATATATTATTTCATTACATACTGGTCTTTTTTTGACCCAAAATCTTAGTAAAGGAACCAAAAATAGAACCTGGATTCAATGCACTGTTTTCTGAAGGAGTGAAAGAAAGGAGTAATAAAATAAGGTCACCTTACTTTCTTGCTTGTTCAAAGCCCTTGGTCCAATTCCAGAGAGCTGATCTTCAAAGCCATTTTTTGAATTCTGTGGTAGACATTGCTCCATAGGACAACAGTTTTGGACACTATGTTCTAATGTGTTGGATGAAAAAATACTACATTTCTAGCAGTATCTGTTCTTGTCTACATAACAAATCCTAGTATATATTCAGTTGTTAGATCTCCACAGTAAATTTATTTTGTTTGGAAAACAAATGTATTACTTTTCTAAGTATTTGCATAAATGGCAATAATGTCACATTTTCCATCAAACTCATTAGAAAGTACTTTATATAAAGAGCAATAAACTTTTGCCTTTTCTTTTGGCAGCTGCTTGCTTTTTCACAAGGAATTATTTCTATTCTGTACCAAGTTCTATAACTCTCATGACCTACATGCCCAAGTTTAGTTCACTGTCAATGAACCAGTTGAGTACTGGTGTATGCTGGCAATTTTTGTGATATCTGGCTATGCCCAGGAGATGGACTTCCATTGGGCTTGTTCTAGTCAAGATATTTTCTGTGGTATTGCAGTGTTCCAAGTCAAGTTGTCTTGTTCTTTTCACAGTCAGTAAGTAGGGTTATGCATTATAGAAACCTGAGAAATGTGACTTTAATAAATAAATAAATAACAATGGAAGTCTTCACTGGGTTGACTAGGATAAGGAGAAACATTTTCTCTGCAGAGAAAAGCTTCCTTAAAGTGGAGACGATGCATAATATAAAGGAACATTTTGTGTCTTCTAACTCAAAGATTTATTGTATCTATTCAGCTTAAATATATATGAATCCTTTGATGAGTGCATTGCATGACAGTACGGTGTTATATGACTGTGAAAATCACTGGGCTATTTCATTTGCTTATGAGTATCCTTACTGTGCTCCTCTTTGAGGATATTTGCATATCACGTAAAAATAACTGTTTCCATTAGACATTACTTGTTTGTTATGTGTTCTGACCAAATTGATTAACTTGGGTTAAAGATTTTGCACATCTTTCCTGCTTGGAGGAAAAAGTGTTAATGGACCTCATGTTTTTAATGCAATTTTGTTTATTTACTGAAAAATGGCAAGTCCTCCTCTCCTAAACACTAAGGGAATTCAACAATGAGAAACAGCTTCAAATCATGACCCCTACTTTTTTAGTTCTCACTCTGCATTAAAAGCCTAATTTCAAGCTTTCTCTGTGGAAGAAGCTTTCTGGCATAGAATGTATGCCCCAGAGTTTTTGTCCTTTTTCTAGTTCATTATCTCCTTCAAAAACTGACCTGCCTCATTCACACAGAAATGTGAAACATACTCTGCCCAAAATGATGCTCACAAAAAATGTTACTTCCACAGAGATTGTACAGATTTTTCTCAGACGTGTATGATAGAAGATCAAATTATACAAAATCCTTTTTATATCAGTCAAAAAGTCTCATTAAATTATGGATTCAGTGAAGAAGGAAGTGTCTTTCAAACATTGTTAATACAAATTAAAAACACATGAATCCTTTCTAGAAAGAAAACTACTTCAATCCTTAGTGTGTTACTGACAATTTCATATTGAAGGTACAGAATTTTTATTAACATCATTAGCAATGTTGTTTGTTTGGTATGGAAATCACATTTTGCAATAAAGCTGGCTATTTAAGATGTTCAGATTTTCAGAATAATTTTAGACATTCAAGAGTTTGATGTTTGAAAGTATTAATCTCATAATCTGATTTTTGTATTGCCACATTCACTGTCTGCATGCTAATAGTTTTAGAAGAATTTTATTAGGATGGATTAAAATCACAAACAGAAGAGAATTAAAGGAAAAATTAGAAGAGAATCACAAAGTATAAAATCAGTTTTGTGGAGTTCTACTGTTTGAAGCATTGAAGCCAGCACCTTTCTCTACAAACTCTTGAATTTCAAAGGCATAAAAAATAAAGCTGACAATATCAGCTCTCACAAGGCATGAACAATTAGATGCCAGTCACCTAATATTTGCATCCACAGTGCGTAGAATAAAATTTATTGGATTATTCTATTCCTGAAAAAATCAGGATTTTTTTTAATGGTTTGGTCAACTAGATGTGTAGTGCTCAGGTCTAGATCTTTCTAGACTCCATGGTCTTAAGGCTATTTTCCAAACTAAATGATTCTCTGATTCCATGCAGAAACGGATTAATAAAATTGAATACTCTTGACCTGGT
>VWZD01009326.1:154154-171908 GCA_013396695.1 Sakesphorus luctuosus | reverse complement strand
GGTTCCCTGTCTGCTTTTTTTTTTTTTTTTCATTTTCTCTAAAATAAGTGCAGAATTCCTAGTAAGATTGCTAGGGCTACAGTATACTGCATAGCAAACACACCATGTTACAGTGATTGCTAAGGAAATAGATCTATGGAAGAAAAAGCACTAGGAATTTCTTCATTGTATGACTGTTTTATATTGAGTTTCTAAAACCTGAGATCCTCATTGCATTAGTGAAGCCTATTTACATTTCTCATATATTTATATTCTGTAATGCCTTTAAACCATTTCTCCAAAGAATATTTTTAAAACACATATCTTCCCAGTCTGAATATACTGCATTTTATTCAGACTGTAGTTTGATTAAGAGATATTCATAAAGCCAGTATCTGTGAAGCTTCTACACCAGGTTATGCTAACAGTGCCTACATTTAGGGCAACTCTATCAACAAGTTGTCTGTAATTTTCACCTATTTTTGAGAAGTTCAGCTTTGACATTGAATTTCTGTGTCAAAACCTATCTAGGATATCCCTGTATTCAAATAAAAATTCAAATTTCCTAGCCAGTTTGGTTGTTTACTTCCATCCTGAGACCTTTTTTATCTGTTCATTGGAATCTGTCTCACTGTAGCAGTGAGATTTTCTGCTGGTTTCAATGATCCTGCTTTGCTAGTCAGAGGTCTTTACTGTCATCATTAACTTTATTTTACTCTAAAAAAAGGGATACTCTCCATTTACTTTGCCTGAATAATTCCTACATTTTTAGGATTTAATGACTTCTAGATATTTCTGTTAGAGAAAAATTACTTAAATGGGTAATGACCAGATCTTAATTGTTGGTCTCTGCTTTTCAAAGTTACCTTCTTTTCCCTCTAGAGACTGCACAGGACTGGTTGCGTTAATAGGGTTACTCCAAACTCTATAGCCCTATTAACCAACAAAATGTACATAGGCACTTAGAACTGAGAAAATTACTATTAATTGGGCATAAAGTCATGCCAACCATAACTTAACAATGAGTAGTGACGTGGCAAACTAGATACAGGACTTGCACACAAAACAACAAAACCTAAACCAAAGACAGTGGTTTATTTTTCCTGCACTGACTTCCCTTCTCCCTCTGTTAAGCAGCTGTATTTCATATGACCGGGAAACACTTGCTGGTGTTTTTTAACAAGCTTAAAAAAGACCAACTTGGTTTTTAAGCTCTCAGAAGTGTCAATCAAAAATCTTATTAAGTAAACTTATAAAGACACATACCTAGAATGCACATCAAAATTACAGAAGCATGCAACATTAAGTGTTGACCTCCTCAGTGTATTTGTTTTGTGGAAAGTTTGCAAATCCAGTGACCTGATCTATAGGGGGAGCCCCTTATACCGAGCTAGGGCGCTGGACTGACAGTCAGAAGAGCTCAGGCCCAGCAGACATCAGAAAGCTTGATTAGAAGGCTCACAACTTTGAGAGTTTATTCAAGATAGATTAACAGACAGTTCTCATAGCTCACAGTAGAAGTAGGTAGTTCCTAGAAGTTCCTGTGACATCATTTCACATCCTAGTAAATCTAACTCTCACGCAGTAACCTCCAGACTTCTTACACTCACATCCAGCATGCTTCCACATAATTGGTTACCAATTCACCTTACATTCACCACAGCCTCTCATTGGTCACAAACCACACACATACTCCAGGTAGCTCTGTTCTCTTTAAGGCTGCACGCCAAACAGCTTTTCTTAAGGGATGCACTTACTGTTACCCCCACACTGATCTCATTTAATCTAGTGAAAAACTATTATTATAAAAATCTGTTTGTTTCAAAGTCAGATTGCAACACTCTGAAGAGCACAGTTCATCTTTCACTGATAATTTAAATAGAAAAGACAAAGAACTGGGCAATGATCCTGTGAAACATACTCCAACTCACTGTACTGTGTGATAGTGGATTTTGTGTAATGTAATTCTTGAGGCTTGTAAAGATATTAAAGCTAGCAACTGTTTTTCTGCTAGTTATTTCACTTTATTAAACTGATAGTTATTTTATATAAGTTCAATTTACTTTCCAAGACTTCATCCTTGGTTTATACTTTTTATTACCTTCAAAGAAAATAAAAAATCAACCAGAACTATCATTGCCATAATCAACTATAGTTATTTATCTGAGCCTCTGTGGTAGTTTGTCCTTTCCCATAATTTTCATCTAGCCTGAAAAAAGTCCTTGAGTTAGGCTGCTGGATGGTTAATATTTAAAGCAGTGCTATAGTGGAATGGTAGTACACTAAATAACCTCGATAAACATGATCCCCATTTTCTTTTTTATGTGCAGAAATCTGATTTTGAGCTGAGAATGCTAGATTTAGCTGAATTCTTAATGACTTCTGGTTTTGAAAGGAGTTGATTAGAATTTTTAAATTTGATATACTAATTCAAAATATATAGTTTATATATATTCAAAATATTATTGTCTTCAATTTATTGTATACTTATGTCTGCATGGTAGGATTTTATAGTGGCAACCACTCACAATAGCTGCAACATGTTCAGACCTTAAGTGCATATGTTTTTAAAAGAGCATTTTACTGATTTCCATAAAAACTATAGATATGACTGCAAAGTAGATCCACAAAATGTAAGAAAGATTCTGGGATCTTTGGAAAATAATTTGATATTGTTTCTTTGTTGTTTCAAGAATTAAAAACACCATTAAAACAGAACAATGCACTGATACAATGATTTATTTTTTCCATAAATTTATCTAGAATCTCAATAATATGGACTCTATTAAAAAGAAATTAAAAACTTTTAAAACTATACATTTTCAACATTACAGGGCATGTGGATTTTCAAGATAAGTTTAGTGTTGAAACAGAAGTACAATTAAATAACATAAAATGTATTATGCCAGAGAGAAAAAAAAAACACATACTCTGACATTGAAGTAGGATTTCTACTAGTCATGGTTTTAATTAAAAAATAATCCTTTATGAACTCACTCAGTTGCTAAGTCATAAAACACATTTTACTATAAGAAATTTCACTTGAACTTAGGCAAATGACCACAGGGTTCACTCACAGAAGCTTTTTTATTTTTTAAATTTCAAAAATGATTTTGTTTGTTATTTCTCTAATGCAATAAAATAAAGCCTTGAGTATTGTAGTACATTTTAATATTTCCATCCAGATTTCACCAAAACTACTCCTTTCTTCTGAAGACTTAGTCTATTTTTATGGAATGGATAGAGTTTGGAAAAAGGTTTTCTTGAAGGACCAAATAAATGCTTAATAAAACAATCAGAACTACATTGGGAAGGGTTTCTAACTTCAGTGTCTTAGGTCAGTTGACCTATTTGAAGTGCCTATTTTTTTAATACCTAACAGGATTTGTTATGAGTACCAAACTGAAAAAGATCTTTTGAATTACCTGGCTGCTATCCACGCACTCAGTTATCATAACATAACATTGTATCAAATATATGAAGGAAACTGGGACTAGCATGGCATTTTGCACAGAAATCTCAAAAAAAAAAAAAGAAAAAAAGCACCTCAGCAAAGGTCATATAGATGTATTGACTGAAAGTCATCTGAAGACTTATTTCCAACTGTTAAATGCCATCGTCAGTGACACTATCAATGTAATAGTTATGTTCAGTGACTCATTTCACAGACATGCATGTCAGATGCCACAAGAAACTGTAATCTCCTCCTAAAGCTGGTTTTATTTTTAACTTTTTGAGAGTCATACTGTCTCAAATCAGCTCAACTTGTTTGTCTTGATTGATGTGTCTGCACCAAACATTTTTCTCATATTTGCTTTTATATGTTTAATATAGTATTAAAAAGTTATGCAAGGCGACTATTATTGATTTATTTTTGCAAATGTATTTCTGCTCTTCACTCCGCCTCAGTTTGTGTAAGTCATGCCCACCTCCAAGTTTATCCTAGAAAACTAACAAGGTTGTATGATAGTATGGCCTTGAGCATTGACACTGCACTGTTTAAGTATGCAGATAGCACAGTCCCTGCTATGATTTTGTCTAGGGCTTATTTGCTTAGACAATGCTCATCCGTGATTTGGGATAAGCAACTATCAAGACTATTCACAGTATGCAATTTAAAGGCAACCCATCCTGTTTTGTACACCAAAAAATTTAGCTTTACAGAAATTACCCTCTTCCACACTGCTGTGCATTGGACTCAGAGAATGACTCACACCCTGTTTTGGTTTTAAGCAGAGATATAGTTTATGAAAACATCTGTTAGTCATGCTGTCAGTTACCAGTTCTGAAAATTAATTTTGACTTCTTTGAAATAACACGAATTTTCATAAGGGGAGGATTTTAACTTCTGTGTGTTAACCCAGTCAATTTGTTCCAAAATCTGACATTGAAATTTGCAGTAATATCCTTCCTATCTTGTTTCATAGTTCAATCTTGAAACAGAACACCTTCACACTGTTTGGTGTCAGCCAGCAGATGGTGCAGTATTCCCTTCCTTTTCAGGGCTTTGTCAATGTCTAGAATTGGTTCATTTAGCTTTTGGTTCACCTGTCTGCAGTTTATCTCTGGGGACCTTTCAGCATTGCTAGCACATTGTCTCTGGTATTTCATTCCACCAGATCATGACTGAAAAATATGGAGTAACTTCAGAGCCATCTTCCAGGAGCCTTGGAGGCCATGGGACTAAGGATTTCTGGTGGTTGACCTCATCTTTTTAGACAGTCCACTGCTCCAAAATGCTCTTGGTCCATGCTCCTTCTCAGACACACTTGGAGGTGGTGAGAATGTTTTGGTTTTCCTTTGTACTAGTCCTGAAGTTAGGGAAGATTGACACGTTGTGGCCCTGCTTTCTCCAACTTTTTTTCAGAAAGATGTGATTGCATAACTTCTTTGTTGGTAAGACGCAAGACTTCCTGATATACAGCGTTCATGGCAACTGTCCCACTATTTTATAGTATCTTTCTGGATTCTGGATGGTTATTTGGAAATGTTCAAACATTG
Organism: Sakesphorus luctuosus; assembly: GCA_013396695.1. NCBI lineage: Eukaryota > Metazoa > Chordata > Aves > Passeriformes > Thamnophilidae > Sakesphorus > Sakesphorus luctuosus. The sequence continues at coordinate 166,928 of VWZD01009326.1, read as the reverse complement.
CTCATTCCCAGGGAAGAAAGTAATTTTCATATATGGGAAATTGAACCAAACAAGCCTATTGTACTGGTGAACAGATTCACAAATGGATATAGCACTTTAAAAGCTGGGGAAAGATTTTAAAGAATTGCCATTCACAACACAATCAGTTGTGCAATTATTTTGTCAACGTATGCAGCTTCTTGGCATTTTCTGAAAGTACCTTGGTCTTAAACATCAGTAAGGGTTTAACCAGTTTCCCCCTTGAAGAAATCCTGTTAATCAGTACAGAGCTTAATCTAGTTCCTGCGGCTCTGAACAAACCACAAGATAGGTCAGACACTTTTTATGCATGCTTGACTTCAGCTTACTGAAATGTGGGTTTTTCTACTGTCTGTATTCCGGAAGAGTGAAGAATTCATATGTTAAAGAAACACAGATCTTAAAATATCCTAGTTACTGGAGTAACCTTATCCACTATTCTGGAAAAAAAAAAAAAAAAGTGATTTTATATATTTCAGTACATGTACTATCCGAAGTAGCATTAAATGTTGATGTCATGTCTTTCTACATGAAATATCACTAAAATGCTTATACTGAGCAAAATGTGCTGGGTGCAAACAAAACAGTTTCATAACTCCATTGATATTTGGGTTGTTACTTAGTTATATTACTTCTAGAGATATACAATTATTTATTTATTCCTGAATTAGGCTTAATCAGTATAAAAATAAAGGTCAGTTAGGAACTCTGTGCTAGATCTTCTAGGAAATCAAAGAATGACCATTAGTTTGTGCATCTAACATTTGTCACTTGATTTTCAAAATGGATTAGTTTAGGTCTGGCAAGAAATTGACTAGATGTGTTTTGAATTTTAAATTGATATTGTTTTGTTGATTTCCTTTTAGTAGTAAGATCAGTAAATGTGCTGAAATCACAAACAGCAAAAGTAATCACTTCCTTTGTCGTATTTTATGTAACATAATTTGCTGTGACAAATTAATCACTCATTAAACCAATACATTAATTTAGATTTTACTATATGCATTTAATATACTGTGGATCTCAGCTTCTTTATATCCATTGGATCAATGGTGGAAGGAGTATAACCTAAAGTAGCAAACTCAAATTCATCCAAAATTAGGGGAAGTTGCCCTCCAATGATCTGTGAGGAGTACTCTCTGTTGTGACAGCTCAGATAATTCTGTTCAGTGAGCAGAAAGTCCCTATTTAGCCCCAACCAAGAATTTCTAAGTAGACCAACCTTGCCTATGTATTTGCATAGTCATTGATGTGATTTGGCCTTAATAGGAGGTAATGCAATTACCAGAAACTGCAGCATTTTAAGTTGCAAAATAATCCATACTTTTTACTTATCTATCTTGCATTCTTTCTTCACCGTGTTAGTAAATCATTTCATTTTGTCAGCCAATTTCAAGTCTTTGCAACATTCCACAGTATCTATCATTCTGAGTAACGCTTTTCACTTAAAATTGTTGTGGCTTATGATAATATACTAAGCAGTCCTGTTCCCAGGACACTCCACTATTAGCCTTTTTGCTACTTCTACTATAACCTGCTTTTAATTCATGAAAGAACTTATTTTTGCCTCCTCTGGCTATTAACTTCTCCTGAAAAGGACTCTATTGAAAGCTTTTTGAAATCCTAATTCAATATCTACAGAGCCAGATATCCTTTATCTATTATTTTGTTAACTTAAAACGATGCCTGAGATTGCTTTCAGCAAACTAACTGAATCTGCAAAGTACAGTCTACAAATTTCTGCTCTGAGTCTAGCAATCTTGTTTCATAAGAGCAAGAGATATATAAAAACTTTAATTTATTGTGGTAAACTAGGTTCTCAGTTCTTGCTAAATTTATGAGACAACCAGTTAAGTCACTGAGACCTTGTGCATATAGGAGAGAAGCAGATTTCTTTTAGAAAATTAGAAGCAGATTTCTTTTAGAAAATCAGCATGAACAGTAGGTTGTTCTCACTAAAGGAATTATTCAAATGCTGTGTGAAATCAGTAAGATTAACTGTATAAAAAACGAATAGACTATGCCTTCCTGTTTCATACAGTTTTCCATGGTTAATAGTGATGTAATCCACAAATACACAGTTGCAACCTAAAAACTTGCAGATTGGAACAAGTGTAAGATAGGTAGGATGTTGTTTTTCCTCAGACAATGCCTAGAAATCCCCCATGGCTGTGCATTTTTGGAATTTGTGAGCAACATGTCTATTCCTATAGGAAACTATCACTAAGCCCTTACCTGTGCCTTACCTTAGAATAAGGAATAATGGGAAAGGTTTAAAATAAGAAATAGCTTAATCTCATTTATATACAGCAACACTTTTGCTGCTTTTGTTGCAAAATGCAAATGTTCCCTGTTTGGATCAACTTTGAAATTGTGTATCATTTCCAACATAAGTTATTAATATAGATACACCTTAGATAATTTGAAGAAATATCTCCTTTTCTGTTGGAGAGAGTAAACATAATACCACTATTTTATTCTATTTATTATGGCCATTCTGCCCACTTTCCTGCCTAGAGATAAATGTCAAGATTTGGAAGCTGATAGGAACTGTATCATAGAATGCTTAGTGTAGAAAAATCACTATCCTAATTTGGTTTTGTAATTTCTATTATATTTTTTAAAATTCTTATGTTTAATGACATGTTTTGTAGATTACGCAATTTCTAACACCATAAAACTGCCAAGTTTTCACTACATGTATCAATCATGAAAAAATTGGATGGATGTACTGTACATTACACTGTAGAAGGTTTTATGATATATTATGCTGTGGTTTAATTATTAAAACAAATGAAATCTTCGGAGAGTTGTTTTCTCACAGACTTTGTCCCAGCTGGAACCAGTTTATCACTGTGTAGGTGTGACCAAAGCTGTGTATTCTAAACACTCTATGTAATTTCTCATGAACTGTTAACAATGAACCATTTGCAGCAGCTGCCCAGGGCACACCTGACCCAGCTGTAAGCTGGGTGTTAAGGAAGCCTGTGAGATAAGTGCTTTAATAACTCCCTTCTGGGGAGTCGTTAGCACCTCCACACCCAGCCTGAGGGGGCATGTCTGCTAATGGGCCATCAATGATTTCAAAATACCCCATGACTCACAGAGTGAGATCACCCATTGTGGAACTCCCCGCCTGGGGGGAGGTAGTGGGTGCTCCCACCTGAACCTGAAGGTATATAATCTTGGGATTGGCAACCTCTGGGACCATTTTCTGGATCCACAGGAGGACTAGAACCTTGACAGGGGACCACTGCTCTTGACCAGACTGCGACCATCATCTGCACCAACAGGTTTTTCTCTTCCTTTTACTTGGGTCTCGGGAACCATGGGGGTCTCAGCACAGGGACTAATAAACACCATTCTGTTTGTGCCCTAGGTTGCTGGGTTATACTTCTGGGTTTTATGAGGCAAAACCAATTTCTCTTTGTATCATTGCATTCATTGTAATACTTTTATTAAATTGTAACTCTGACTTATAATCTCTTTTGTCTTGGATTCACTTCTCCTGCTGGTTTACCTTTAAACCAGCACACACTTTTTTATGTGTGCCTTTGTCCCAGTGCTCTTTATCTCTGATTTTGGAACTTTGTGTTACTTTTCATTAAAACCAAATGATTTCAAGTTAATTCAACACACAGCTTTGCATGAACAATTGGCAAAGAGAAAGGAAATTAATGCCAAAAAGTAAGAAAACAATTACTTGGCCACAAGCTTCCTTGATGGGATACAATCAGTTGACTGTCTTTTCTGATTTACCTTCACAAATCTTTAAAAATAACATGAATATTAGGCTTCATCGTATTGAAACAGTAGCAAAACTTCTTTGAGCAAAAGAATATTTATTTCCAAAGAGGCAATTTTAATTTAGTTCTTTACTAACATACTGCATTGTATGTGTTTTGTGAGGGTCAACAAACTGGTTTACTCCTCCTCTAATGAAGTTTAAAATTACCTTCAGACTGCACAAAGTAAATAAATGAAGACAAGTATATCTTCCTCAGAAGATAACTGGAGAGTCTGGCAACCAGGTCCTTATTGTCCTTGTACCTTCAGACTCTGCCTTGAAGAGGGGGTGTTAATCTCTGCCTTGCCTCCTCTCCTTGCCTGGGACAGTTTTACCATTTTTGCTTTTCTTTTCTGAGAAGAGTTGTCCACTGGTTTCCAGTAAAGTGTCTGAAAATGGCATGTTTCTTCTTCGCCATGACAATTCTTTGCATGTTCTGTAGTGAAAGAATGGGGCTTGTCCTCTGATTGTTGCTGGTGCCTAAGTGTATCNGGGGGGGCTCTTAGATGGTGCAGCTGGGATTGGAACTTAATCCACTACTGGGCTATGGACCCCAAAGAAGATATTCATTCCCATTCACCCCTCAGAATAGGTGTCTATAATACATATACTAGCACATGGCTATTATAAGTGTGATTTATCTTTATGCATCATGTAATGCTCATATTAGGCAATCGCAAATAAGAGAGACCAATAAAATGTAGATAATGTCCCTCTATGGTAATTGAAAATTTCACATTTATTGTGCTTATGAAAAAAAAACAACTGGATGTGTCTGAAAATGTGTCAGCAAGCCTTTGAACAGTAAGAGGAATGTAACTAGGTAAGCGTCCACTCTGATCTAGCAGAAATACTTGCGTCTGCCACTGAGGTAATCCTGTGGTCCATTGCTCACTGCACACAAAAAGTTCTCAAGTATATTTAGCATTTGTCAGAGTCATGTTTACAGAGCCCTTTTCTCAGGGTGCTTCATTTTCTACTTATAATGCCTGCCATTAGTTGAAAGAAAGCAGTCCTTGAAGTGTACTCTACAGCTCTTTGCCATATTGAAAAGTACCATATTTTACATGCTTATTAGAAAACAGTTGACTTAAAGAAATTAATGTGATCAGAATCCAAATAAAGAAGAATAAGGTAGCGCTTAATTTTCTGTATTTTTTTCCTGTTTGGTATATTCCTATACATCAGTTTGTCCCTGTTCTTTCCAATAGTGAATCAATGGGAATAAAATCTGTGTATTTTATTTTAGGGCAAATTGATGATTATAACAGGTAAGCTCTCACAACTGCCTTGTGTAGTAGCATTAATGTTTTTCTAGCTATACTAGAAATACCTCATACATTTTAAATAGTATTTGCCCTTTTCACATCTGCATCATATTGGTGGCTCATAATGATTAATTAGTCAGCTCAACTCTCTTTCCTGTCTTACTATGTCACCCTGATGAACTCCTAGACTGTAGCAGAAGTCCTTACTGTTAATCTGTCCCTTCAACATTGCATATCATACTATAAGGCCTGTATCCGGGGAGGGGGTTGTGATGTTGCTTTTCTCCTCTGGGATACACTGACCCTCCACTATATTGGCAAGATTTGCCTGCTCTGTATTATCAACTAAATGTATGTTTTTAAAATTTAAATCCAGACAGTACAATTAAAAAGATTTATGAAAATGCAAGATTAGAATCTTCTCCTCCCCAAAATGTGCTAATTATCTTCTGAATGGCATGGCTCAAAGACTTAGAGATTCATGTATGTAGTCGAGAATTCATTTCTTAAATAAAAGTCAATTATATTTCAGGTTGATTTTTTTACTATCTTTCAAGCTGGAAGGGATTCTACAGAAGTTCATATCTTCCTTCTCCTTGCCTCCATTTCTGAGCCAGTCATTGATCCTCTAGTTCTTTAGGTAATGATTTGACTTTCTTGTTGACTATTAATTTTCCTCATCTCAGTAATCCCAGTAAGATTAGATTGTCACCTTCAGGTGTGGCAACTGAAAAGGAAGTGTTTTGGTTATCATATCATGTTGGTTTCAGCTGGGGTAGAATTAATTTTCTTCACAGTGACTAGTATGGGGCTATGCTTTGGATTTGTGCTGAACACAGGGTTTATAATATGGAGATGTGTTTGTTATTGCTGAGCAGGGCTCACACAGACCCAAGGCCTTTTCTGCTTTTTGTACTGCCATGCTGGCAAAGGAGTTGGGGGTGTGTGAGAGACTGGGAGGTGACACAGCTGGGACACATGACCAAAACTGACCAAAGGGATATTCCACACCATATGACATCAGGCTCAGTATATCAAGCTGGGGAAAAGGAGGAAGGGGAGGATGTTTGGACTGATGCTATTTGTCTTCCAAGTCACTGTTACATGTGATGGGACCCTGCTTTCCTGAAAATGGCTGAACACTTGCCCATGGGAACAGTGACTTAATTTCTTGTTTTTCTTTGTTTGTATGCACAGCTTTTGCTTTCCCTGTTAAAATGTCTTTATGTCAACCCCTGAGTTCTCCAGCTTTTACCCTTCTGATTCTCTCCCCGATCCCACTGATGGGGGAGTGAGCCAACAGCTGTGTGAGCCTTGGTTGCTGGTTGGGATGGAACAATGACAGATATGCAGGACCATCACCATTGCTAGTAGTAGTTCCCCAGATAATATCTATGGAGTACTTCTGCTGTAATTACATAAATTTGAGTATTTGTTTTTACAGAAGTATTAATCATATCAAGTTCTTGCCAGTACTGCTTAAGAGCGGGTTAAGAATTGACTTTGATTGCCATATTGCCAAATTATTTTGATCAAACCATTTGTTTCAGCCATGCTTCTAATTCATATATAAAAATAAGTGGATGCATTTTATTATGAGTGTTTCCTCATAATTTGAAAAGAATTCACATGGATGAGGCAGCAATGTCAGCTGAGAGAAAGCAGTGTAAAAATGAGGGAGGGAGGCAATTAGTCTGCAGAGATAAAGAAATGTATTGCTTCGTTTTGGACCTAGGAGTCGAAAGAGCCTCATGGTGCAGATAGGAATAATAGCTAGAAAATCATTATCAATTATGCCCCTAAAATTAGAAAGAGAAGAGAGTTTGGAGCTACATTACTTTAAGATGTGCATCATAGTTGGAAACCGTTTTATATCATACTCCTCTTCAGTGTTTTCAGAACTTGTGTTACCATGTCCCAACTTCATACATTAATACATGCTTTTGTATGTGTTAAAACTTTACTCTTGTAGCTAACGTGGAGAAAGTAGGGAATGCAGTAAATTCAAAATTATTCTTTATGTAACATTTCTGTATTTTTAGTTTTTTATTTTTAAATGAGGAGTTAATTCAAAGCTGAATTCAGGTAGCCAGTACAGTAATACTCCAAAGACACATCTTGTTATTGCTTCTCTTTATTTATATATAGGAAGCTAATAGTTTCTTTTGTTATTTAACTTTTTGTGGGAAGGTTAAATATCTATAGAATATATTGAAAAGGCTCTGAATAAAGTTTGACTGAGTTAAAAGATTTGGGTTAGGAGTGTTTATCTAGCTTCTCTCTTGCCATTATCTATTTCTCTTTGACTCTGATAATCTTCCACTTGTTTTTAAGATAAGTATTTTAGCATTTAATTGCAGAGCACAAAATATAGTCACAACTTCCACCCTTTTTTTATGTAGAGAACCTATGTAATATGACCCTATTGACAGGTGAAATATAGCAGATTAAAGAGAGACTAATTTCTTGCTAGAAAACTTGTAGGGCCCAAAGGTAACAGCAGAATTGTGTTTTGACCCATAAACAAGTGACCATATTGAAAACTCCATCTAGTCAAGTCTGGAAAATACTAGTGAGCATCTTCATAATGAATATTAAAATTAACATGCCATCATGGATCAAATATACTAAAAGCAAGAAACCAAAAACTGGGAAATGCACAGACTTCATCTAGGCTGAGTAGGGAAACTGGCAGCAAAAAACCCAAAAACCAAGCATAAGAGAAGGTTGAAAGAAACCTTAGAAGAAAAATGAGGAAGTTTAAATTGAGACTGCTTGAGAACGTTTCTGCTTTTCTCTTTCCATTAACTTGCAAACTAGAGATGAAAATAATCCTAAAAGGAACTATTATTTTACCAAATACTCCTTACAAAATCTCTGCAATCCTTACAAAAACTCCTGTTTGTCCTTATCAAGCCAACAATTCCAGGGGGTTTTTACTATAGCTCATTTTAATGCCTTAGAGAAAGACATTAAAAGAGTACATGCACAGTTAGGTATAATGTTTCTAGAAGATCAAATCCATTTTTTGGACAATCATATCAAAGACATAGTATTATGTAATCATTTGTGTGAAATGAGATGGAAAATTAAATTGGTTATGTAGCTTAAACACTGCCTTCTAAAACTCAGGTTTGCCTTTTAGTTTAGTAGATTATTTTAAATAAGATTCTTTAGGGAAGACCAATGATATAATTATGGTCAAACTCCTTCTGTATGTTAAGTTCTGTCAAATAGTTTGCTTTCTTCATCTAGCAGGCAGGTTAGCCACAAAGCTTATTTTACTATTATCAACTAAGAATCTTTATCTAATTTTTCACTGTTTCAGCAGACTTGCCTCTCACTTTAAGAGCTGCTTCATAGGACCAGATTTTCTCCTGGATAAATTAACTGTGACACTGCCATTAGTTGCCTCCCATCTTGTACGTTAGTTATATGTATTGATAAAGCAACAGTTCTTAACTGTAGATTGGTTTGCACCTAGTGAGCTTTTAGGATATGTAAGGAGCCTGGAAATTTCATGAAACAGATTTTACTCATTATACTTTGCTTGCTTTTGTTGTGTAATCATATATTATAGATCAATTTTTATTGGCTGACCTATTTACTGTAAGTTCAGAGGCTGTGTCTGCACAACATACAAACTACTAGTAAAGAAGTTCATAATAATTATTGTGAGATTTCTTCTTAAAATCCATAGTTGCAGCACTTTTGTCAGATGTGGACAAGTTTTGCCAAGAATTTGAGCTTTAATCAGCATTTTTTGTGGGTGGATATAAAAAAAACAAAAGAATTTTGTGGGCGTAAACAGAAAAATCAAATTTTTCTCTGAACAGCTGTATAATAGCCACTTTTAAAAGCTAAATAGTAAACACAGAAGGAAAGGGTTTCACACCATAGAATGTAAGGCAAAATATTTCTGGCTTCCATATTGTAGGAGTTATTATAAAGCAAAAAATGCTAAGTAAAAATTGTCTGTATGCTTGGACGGCTGACACTTCAAGAAATAAGTTAGAAATCAGAACCCTTTTCAGACCCTTGCTATTTGCCAACCACTTACAGCTTTGGAATTAATTGAGTAGGGAATAGTGTACACAAATGCTTCATGATCTACAGCTTGTCATACCTATATTTTGTAAAGGTTTTTTTCATAATAAAACCTTGGTGCCATGTATAAAAATCAGCATTGTTTTTAAACCCTGAAATTGTGTTCACTGTAAAGCTGATTTATCATTCCTGTTTATACACAGTGTATAACCATAATACAGAGCTGACAGAGATAATATCTTTTTTTGACCAGTGATTATCACTGAAAAACATTGACAGAAGCTTTCTTTATATCTGAAACAGAAAAAAACATTTTTCAAGGGCAAAGAACATCTGAAAAAATTGCTTAGAGTATCAGAAATATCACATCTCTGAGAAGAAAGATAACTGGTAGATACAGTTAAAGGAGATACTATTGAAGAGTGGAAGAAAATAAATGAGACATTCTACTATACGCATTTGGAACAAAATGGTGGCAAATCCTGATTCAATAATCTAATGTGGATTTGTATCAGGCATATTTTTTCATGGAAATAGTTTGTAATTTTGAAAGAGTTGTCAAAACCCCATATATGGAATACATTCTAACTGAACTGCCCCACTCCCCCAAGGCACAGTGTGCTAAAGGTGTTTTGGCTTGTGAAACACCCCCCAGTTTAAAAAGAAAAGACCATGCGTTGCTAATTGTATCTCCCTTTTTCACACCTAAAGCTTTCCCCAGACACAAGTAGCTGTTGTTGGTTTTGGTATTGATTTTCTGAAACTAGAATGTTCAATAAAAAAATCTAACAAGATTATAAACTACAAATTAAGTGCTAAAAAGAAATGTGCTAAAGGAATTTTTGTTGTCCTACTGACAGAACAGGGAAAAATTGCTTATTCTTGGTCCTACTTTTTGTCAATGATTTTTTGACCACCTGATCACTTCTTACCTGATAGAGCTCTCTTGCTGTAATGACAATTTGGCCTTTGATTTAGGCTTGTCACCAGAAGGCTGTAGTTGCTATATTGTTGTAATTTTTTTCGGTGACTTTTGGGGCAGAATTTTTTTACCATCTCAGTGTTGCCAGTATCATGCTGAATGTCCTCAGAAATTACAAAACTTATCAATTTAGGAATTTGAATGTCTTCTTGTTTTGTTAAGATCTTCATACATAGTTGCTTAGTAGAGTTATTTTTGAACTTTCTCACAAAGTGACCCTGGGATATTCAAAGAATCATTAAGGATATTCAAAGATCATTTAGGCTGGAAAAGACCAGGAAGTCCAGCCGTCCATCCAGCACCACCACCATCAATGTTCACCATTAAACCATGTCCGCAAGTGCCATGGCCACACATTCATGGGTGGCGACTCCACCATTTCCTTGGGCAGTCTGTTTCAGGGCTATACCACCCTTTCTGTGAACAATTTTTTTCTAATAGCTAATCTAAACTTCCACAGGAGCAACGTGAGGTCATTTCCCTAGGTTCACATTGACCCTAAAGACATCTGACAAAGGCATTTTTTTCTTGTGAAGCAAAATGCCAATGAGAAAAACTTAGAGAAGCAAATCATATATGATGTGAAAGTAGGAGATGTGGGTTTCCCTTGTTCCTTCCTCTGCATAGTTCATTATTGGGCGTTGTTTTTATTCACACTGGTGAATAGGTGTTATGCAATTGCTCTTTTTAGTGCAACAACAACAATCAGTGCATGTGACACTACGTAAGTATGTAATTGGCACTGTGTCTGCCAATAGTGAGATGCACACAGCAAATGTGAAATACTTTAAAGTATCTGTTCCAATTTAATTTTGATTTATCATGGACAGAGGCATTTCAACATGAAAGATTGAAGCAGTCAAGTCAGTAGCTAAGATGTGCACAACCAGGATTCAGATGTACTCAGAGTGAAGCAGAGAGGAAAATGAATAATGGCTGCAAACAGAAAATGGCTGTCTGCTGCTTTCTGACTGTGGGATTTACTCAAGAAGTGTAAAACCTGAATTCAGTCCTTGGCTGCTTTAGATCAGACTTCCATAATGCAAGCGAGAAGGCTCTTTCTCTCCTGAAATCAATGAATGGGTATTTGTTTGCTTAACCTGACAAATTTTATTTAGGATGTTTGGAGCTTCAGCTTGGTGTATATGACAAAGCTTGTTAGGTGTGAAGCATCTATCTGGAGTCTACCTAATCTCACTGAAAAAATAGGGTAGCAGCTAAGCAGTGTTTTAAAGATGGGAGTGGATTCTTAAAGAGATGGATTGGTCTCCAGGTGATTTTGAGGATCATGTTCTGTTCAGAGAAACTTAATTGCTGTTGAGTCACTTCTTAGCTGTATTCAGAGCTTATTCAGGCCATAAACAAACTTCTGACTCTCACTGGCCAATCTGAGTGCATGTGGTAGAGTGTTTATGACTAAAAGAAGGAAAAGGGAAGAAAACTAAAGTGCAAAATCCCTCACAAAATTCGTAACTTGTTAAGATTTACACACTTTGTATTTTAGGATTGGGGGCAAATTAAAAATAGTTACCTTTTTTCTTCACAGTAGATAATTATGGAATTTCTTTATAATAATTTTGCTCCTAGTATTAATAGGAAATAAAAGGGCAATATTCTAGAAAGTTGGGACATTTGTACAAGTACTGATATTTGTGCCATGCTAGATACTTGTTGCTTGCAGGATTCTTTTTCTTGCTAGTTGTTTTGAGTGTCCAAAGGAAGACATAATATCAGATTTTTCTGAAATAAGGTATTATTCTTAAAATGACTGGTTTGATTCCTGTGAGGAGCTTGCAAAGTAAGGTACAGAATCTGGTACTGACTTATCAAAAAGTGAAAATATATGAGAGTATATTAATTTTTGTTCTTTCCCTGAGGTCTAATATTTCTGTATTTTAATATCTGGTCATAAACCATATTTGAAACTCAATGATGTTCTACAGTGATAAAAAATGAATTATTATTTACTAAACAGGCCTGTGTGGATGACGTGAATTATCTGTTGGTCTGATCACATTGTGTTAGTGCTGAAAAATTGCATTTATTTGTTTGTTTATTTTATGTTTTCAGGTAGAGATTGAAAATCTGGACTATCATTACTTTCTGCCTTTGTTCTTTGATGGGCTTTGTGAAACGAAATTTCCATATGAGTTTTTTGCTCGTCAAGGAGTCCATGACATGTTGGAGCATGGTGGAAACAAGATTCTTCCTGTCGTTCCTCAGCTCATTCTCCCAATAAAAAGTAGGTGAAGGTATAGTGGGGTAAAAAACCTCTAAAACTGTATCGATAAGGTGTAGATTTTTGTAAAGTTGCTAATTAGCCCATAAGACATGACAGCCTGTATATTTCATGAAGATTATTGCAAACGAAAGTAAATTTTAAGATATAAGGCCAGAAGGCTTATGTCTTCAATCACATGAGATATGAAGTAATCCAGAAGAACAGACTGTCTGGCTAGTGTGTTGGTTTGTTTGGTGGGGGGTTTTTGTTGGTTTTTTTGTTGGGTTTTTTTTTTTTTTTTGTTAGAGGTGGTTCTTGGTCTTTGTAAATGTGAAGTGATGTTTTGTTAGCTGATTTTGTATATTTATGATGTAAATCCATTACTGTATAGACCATTTCTTCTAAAGGGACAGGAAAATTCAACAGATGACATTTTAAAAATATTAATTTT
>VWZD01009326.1:132155-154141 GCA_013396695.1 Sakesphorus luctuosus | reverse complement strand
AATTGTATGTGATACAGAATGAAGACTCAGACACAGGTTTGAAAAAGGGGAAACAGATGTGGTTTGGAGCCTGATAATACTACAATAATATTGTTGAAAGGTTCAGAATTGGGGAGAGGGGGAGGGTTTCATTCAATTTTTTTCTCCATTTAAAAAAGGTTAATTATAGATGCCATTATCTCTATCTTGCTGTAGATTTTGAAAATGTCAAAAGGAATATATAATATTCAGAATGGTTACTCTGTGACACTTGAGAAAAGGTTATGAAAACAATGTCACTGGTTTTTCTCTCTAAAAGGAAAACACATAGAGAGGAATCATGTCATTTCTATGGAACTGTACTTTCAACACCACACAAACATTTATAATCATGAAATTTTTTTGAAAGCTTGAAATCATTTCTTCAGAAAAGACTGCGAGTTTATGAAAGCAACTATTCCATTAGGATTTAAAACTTTTGCTGAGACCTCTATCTAGCTTAGAAATAATTACCTGGAAGCTTTAGCTGTTCCACAGCATTTAGCAGTAGAACGAGACTGATAGGCAGGGGTATTTGTATGGGTTTGATACAGAGTCTTTTAAATCAAACCCTAATTTATGGTGTTGGAACACATTCAAGAATCTACCAGCTAAATTTGGGTGTTGGTTCTACTTTATTATGTTCTCAAGTGCTTATTTTTTAATTTTAAAAAGTCTTCAGTATCAGCTTTAATGTGTGAAGAGTCTAAGTATTATCAATGTTAAAGGTTTCTTCCTAATTAAAGCCACATTAATATTAAAAAAAGACACTGCCAAATTCAGGAATCTGAAAGTGCATACTCTTAAGGGTTTTTAAACTTGCTATGACTGTAATCTAGCAGTGTAGTCATAGCTATACATTTCTGTGACTCAGCTGCATCCACAGTAGACTCAGCTATATTATACACAGGTTACTGTCCCTGAAGTGTCCCTCTGGGTGAATTATGTCTGAATAACCAGTCTCCCAGACCACTAACATATTTCTACTGTGAAAGACTGAATCAATTTATTGTTAGGCAAGGTAATATATATGATGAAGGAGAAAAGGTTAAAAGAAAGACAAAGCCCCCAACTTTAAAGACAAAATGCTTTTAAAAGCAGTTCTCTCTCCTGTGTGTTCATTAAAGAAAAATGTTAGCAAAGAGCTGTTCTTTAAAAACATTTTAAATTAAGTGTTAGAATTATGTAACATATTTTAATGATTTAAGGAGAAATCCATCCCCATCCACCCTTGCTTAAAGTTCATACTTTTTGAACACTATCATTAAAGATGAAAATGATATTATTTAATTAATCTGTGGGTTATTGCAAGCCCAAATCCTTTCAACAATTTTTTTTCTGGTTTTAGAAACAGGCAATGGTTAAAAAGAAAACCAGACACTTGAAATTTATGGGCTTGGTTTCTCTTCCAAAATACCTGAAATACGATTAAAATAGTAAAGAATGGTATTTGGTTGAAAAATAATTTCTTCTTTTTGCTTTCTTTTGGACATGCACTCTGTTTTATTGGAAATTAAGAGGAAGAAATTAGTTTCTCAAAGACAAAAATAGTCAAAATATATTTTGATTTCTCAAAATAAAAATTACTTTGTGTACGTTGCAGTGAGAAAAGATGATAAAATGGTTTGTGAATATAGTCTTTGCATTACATAAAATGCAGGAAAAACAAATTACCTGTATTTGTTGAACTTGTAAGGAATTCAACTAACACACAAAATGCAAAATAAGAAAATGGAATTAAGGTTTAAGGCTTTTTACTTCCTTTCACAGAAGACATAGGCAAACCCATTGTCTGGGTTATCTAAACCTCAGCAAAGACACATAAAGTGAGATATATGGCCCCTAGCAAAGTACTTTGGAGCAGTGTCATGGAAGTTCTGATGCACAACACACAAACAAATATCTTCTTTGCCAGGAACACCCCTGTCGATACTTTCATATTGCAGATGGGTAGAAAAAACAGAAGGTGGCTAATTTTGCCCCACATCACAAACTGTATTGGTGGCTGAAAGCGGGACAGAACCCAAATACAGCCCCCTGGGGTGACAAGCAAAGATGCCTATAGGTTATGTGAGCTCCCTTAGCTTTAGGGAGCAGAGGGATCTGTCCAGCCATGTCTTTTAATAATGCACTGATGTATCTTAAAATTGGTGTGTGGCCTAACGTTGATTAACCAAGAATAACCTCGAAGTTGCCTATTCTACCATGTGCTTGCCAATGGAAAACTCCTGTTTTTTTCCTTCTAAATTCTGTGTGATAATTATGGGAATGTAAAATTCATTTTGATACTCATTTTTGAGGGAAATTATTGCTTTTAATGCTATATTTGCCATAAAAAATGCCAGAACAGAAAAGCCATTTACTTGCTTTTATTAGTCTTGTGCAACTCTCGGATTCCTACTGCTGAATTCCCTAGTGTTCTGTGCATGAGACACACATGCAGGCATAAACACTGAGGGAGCCAGAAGTTTCTACACCTTTGTCTAATATTTCTATGAGTAACATCAGGGACATCCTTTACAGTGTGTGGAAGCACCTCCTCTCCTTTCAGAGGCAGCGAACATGCTGCCATTCACATTTGCTTTGCTGGCAGTGCAGTTGTAGGAGTTTTCAACCCCTTCATGCACAAAGTCACCAATTGTTCCAGCTCCCACACTCTGACTTTTGTTAATGCATTTTTTAGTGGAGCAACTCACAAAAACTCACATCTAGATGTATCAGAAAAAAAAAAGGGGGAAAAACCAAATCTGAAATAAACCCAAAATATTTTCAGAGTGAGATTACTTTGTAACTCAGATCATTTGAATGGTCTAGTTTATAAGTCCACTGTCACAAATGAGGGACTTACACCCAGTAGGACAGAAGGTGGAGAAATGGATAGAAATAAACAATAGGAACATTTTGATATAGCTTTGCTAATGCAGTAAATAATGTGAAATTTAACACTGAAGTGTCTTGGTTGAGCCATTTGACAGAATTCTTTTCTGCTCTGCATTGTGAATCCTTTTTGAGGCTTTTTCCTGCTGTTAAAAAATTCATCCTGTGACACCAGATCAAGGATACATTAAACTTTATTTAAAATGTTTCATTAAGGGAAACAGGCTTTTTGTGAGTCAGATCTAGAGAAATGAACCGAGCTTTCCTCCCTCAGTGTCACCTATATAGTCCTTTTTAATGTTTAATAAATTTCTAAATTAAACTGATTTCTGCTTTCTATTTGCATGTAAAATGTGGATTCATGTTGTCTTAGACACAATGTAGTTAATTCCCCTTTAATGTCAGATCAGTGTCACTGTTGCATTCAGATAAGTAATATTGAACACGTTGCTAGCACTTGTTCTAAGCTCGGTTAGAGTTCTTCTCATATATCTTTACTGTATTTAATAGTCATTAAATGCTTTTCATGCTGCAATGTTTTTATGGACTAAATATGGTTTTCTGCTCTGTAGTCTTTTTCTTTCTGTAAATCATGTAAGTTGATTTCTGTCATCTAAAGAAAGTAAGTTAAACCTTTGATGGAATTGTTATCTTCCTCATGACTGGCTGTTGCTCTTCACAACCAGTTCTGGTTGTTAAGATCACAGTCTGAAAAATAGCTGTAAACAAACTTGCTTTTATAGACTTAAAATGCTTTTAAAGACAGTAAAGGTCCGATCTGTTTTGTTTTAATTTTCTTGATACTCAAAGACTAAAGCATCTCTCCCCTATAGGTTTCATCAACCAGTACAAGTGATTGTAATTAGGTTTATGTTAGATTCCTTTGCTCAAAACCGGTCATTTCAGGTATTTTCAAATTATATAGAAACATAGAAATGGTATAGGTTCTTTATTACTCCCCTTTACCCCTATCTGAGAAGAAACTGAGTTTCTCGTTCCATAGAAATAAACCTCATCCATGTTTGCAAAGTGAAATCTGCAATTAACATCTCTGACTTTTGAAGTTTGAGCTAGTCTCTCCTAAATTTATTAAATTATTAACGTTTAGGATTTTTTAGTGATTAGTTTAATCTGCTATTTTGTCATCCAATTGTTCTGTACTGTAAAACCCTTCTACATTTCCTCAGAGTGAGCTCTTATCTTTGGCATCTGGAATAACTTGGTATCATCAGAAATATTTATTATCATTAGGAAAAAACTCTTCTGCATCACCTACCGATCCACTGAAAAACATGAACTTATGCACGGCCTCTGCTAATGGTACTTCTCTGTGACCTTTTATTGTTGCCCTCAATTCCTATCTCTGAGCCATTATTTGTTTATACAGAAGCCATGGCAGTTAGGCTTTTCAAAAACCAGTGAGGGACCTTATGAAATACCTTTTGAAAGTCTAAGAAAACTGTACTGTCAAGCTTTTCTTGTCCACATGCTTCTTCTTCAAGGACCAGAAGTGCATTTAGAATGCTATATTTTTGCAGCACAGAGGACAATACTATTGGTCTTTGATTCCTCAGATCTTTTCTGAAATTAGATGACAGATGTGTTTTCATCAGGAGCGTGGGTGGCAGTTTTAGTAGCTTTAGACAGCACAGAAGAAGGACATCTAGGAATGGATGGAAACTCTGCAGACTGGCAGAGTCACTGAGAAGTTTTTTGCGACTCTCTGAGTGTGTTCTTTATACTAGATAATTAAACTGGGTCCATAAATGTTAATAGAATTCAAGATTTATAGGAGCTGATCTAGTAAAGTGCCACAATTACAAGCACAACTAAAGCTGGAAAAAAAAGGTATTGACATTCTCTTCCATATTCTGCTGCATCCTGTTTCTGGTAAACATCAATGTTTCACTTATGGATCTTAGCCTTTTCCGTGCCTTAGGTTTTGGCTTTACAAAAATTAATCTTTGATGACAAAATTGTCCTGAGGTTTTCATGCCTTGCCTCCTATTGCTCCTTCCCATCACTTCACTGCAACACATCACTCTTTCAGTTGTATGGGAAGAAACATATGTGCATCTATATTGTTATTTGGAGCAGGATCTTACTGGAATTTTAAAAACTACAGAACACAAGGTTGTTACTCTGGTTTTTATTCCCTCTTGATTGAAACATTGTATTTCATTACTAAACATTACCTTCCTTACCGTTCTGTGAAATTAACATAATACTATTGGATCAGTTCAGGTAGTTAAGTATTAAGCATTTTGAAAGCTTTGGACAGAATTCTCTCTAAGAGAAGTATTTATCACTAATCAATTGCATTTTGAGAACACTTCATGTTAGGAGTTCTTTATACCTGACTGTGTAAATTTAAAAGAAGCCCTTGATCAACAAGATTAAGTAGATCACAACAAGTGAAGCATTTTTATCCCAAGTGCTTGTTGCCCTTCAGGAGACCTACTCTATGTATCTTGTTCTGCTTCAGGCAAAGAATTTTATAAAACAGTTGCCTCATTTACCAGCTGAGTAGGAGATATGAATACCAACTGCATTGGTTTTAATCTTTGCTTGTGAGACCTAAATAGAAAAAGGAAACTGTCGGTGCATTTCTAAACATAGATTCACAGGTGTTTTTGAAAGAGAAGTTGAATATACTTTCAGGCCAGTGAACATTAAAGGGAATTAAATTATCCACATAACTTATAATATAACTACCCAAATCTAAATTTGGTGTTTAGAGAGAAGATGTTGGTTTGGGGAAACTTGATTTGATTCTGTAAAGTTCAGGCTATCAATGTGCTGTCTGGGGAGGAATGTTCTGATTTGATCTGTTCTGTGAAGATACATTGTGTTGTGAAATAAATCCACTGTGTACTGGGAGAAATGCTGTCATGTTTCCAAGTTTATAAAGTCTATCAGTCCCAAAGATGAGAACTGTTTCTATTATAGATAACATCTGAGACTGAGATAGGATTTTCCAAACTGCCACATAAAACTAAAATATAAATATAAGAAATATCAACTTGCATAACTTCTAGGTCTTTTCTTTGAGATTTCAAGGAAGAGACTTGAATGTTTTAAATTAATTATTGCTATTGTAAAGAAGTGGCATGTGTCTTAAGAAAAGTTTCTGCTCTTAAAGGAAATGAACAAAAGAAAATTCTAAATTTACATCAATTGCCAATAACGTTTAACTGAAATTAAAAATACAGTGAATTAACATTTACTGAATTCAATGAATTTGTATTTTATATTGAATCATTTCTAACAAGCTTTAATAAACAGTGCTGTGGAAAATTTCCATCCCAAAAATGTTCAGTGTTTCAAATATGTTTCAAATTTCATAACTACTTGTTACCATGGCTTTTAATGGCAGAAACACAGAGCTGACTCAGATACTGAGCATCATATATTTAACAAATACATCAGATATTTAGCTTGCTAGCATTGTAAAATTCTCTTTTATTTAAGAAAGTTATGATCAGCTTCATAAAGTATTTTTTGGAAAAGCTGTAGCAGTACAAAATAAAATATGTTTTCATATACTGTATTAAAATTCTATTCCTTTAATTCACATAGGAGAATGGTCTGTGATGATGGTGGTACACAGGAAATAATTACCACATTTTTAAAACATAAACAGATACTTGATATGGGCGTATCTTTGGGGCAAGGACTGCCTCTAATGGAAGGTTTATAAAATGCCTAATACAATCCAGCCAGGAACTGGTTGACTGCTATACAAGCCACAGTCCAAATATTTAATAAGCGTAACAGTTCTGTAGTCAGTTTGATCTTACTTTTGATATTTACAAGTGTTTTCCTAACACACACTGCATATTTCTGCCATTTGAAGGGATTCAGGCTCAAATTCTCAGTCTGTTTCATCCTACCATATCCATCTGCATCTACATCCCTCCGGGCTGCAGTGTGTGCCTTGCTCTTATACCAGTGCTAGGCAGCAACAGTGAGCACGGCTGTGGGAGGTGTGTCCAGGTGGAGGAACTTCACTTTGTGACAGAGTTCCTGAAGCAGGTGGGTAGGTTGAGGAGTATCGAGGAGAGCAGGAGAGACTGCTAGAATTGCATCCTACCTTTTCTGAAACAGGCACCACAGGCAGACAGGATGTATGATATGGAAGATTCTCTGTCCTTTCTCCACCTGGGAGAAGACGGTGACTCAAGGGATAGGAGGCAATGGTGATATGTTCAGCTGGGACTGCGCCACTTCCTGGATGCTTCTCTACAGTAGGATAAAAGGCTCTGGAAGAGGTACCAAACAATAACAAGGATGATGGTTCATCTAGCACAAAGGTGTCATGAGTTGACCTGCACCCTGCATCAAAACTGCTTCCATAAAGAAAAAAAGAACTTGCCATTGTAATAGGATTGTAATCCCTTTGGCAGGGAACAGAAGGCTCGATATGCAGAGTGGACCCACATTTTGGGACAGCCTGATGCCTCCCTAGGGCCCAGGTTAAAGATGTGAAGAGAAAGCTTCCTACCCTGGTATGGCGCTCAGATTATTATCCATTATTTATTTTTTAGGTAGGCAGTGATGAAGTCTAAACAAGAAGTCTTAGGACAATCTTGAGACAGTTGATTAAGGATCAGAAGTGCGAGTAGTTTTCTCGTCTATCCTTCCAGTTGCAGAGAATGATGAGGGAAGAAGTAGAAAGGGCCAGCAGATAAATACCTGGCTCTATGCCTGGTGTCATTGAAAGGATTTGGAGTTTTTTGATCATGGCTCAATTTACATGACCTGAGACCTGCTGGTACCTGTGTCAAAGGTGAAAAAGGATCTTTGCTCAGGAGTTACAGGGCTCACTGAAGAGCTTTAAATGAAATTTTGAAGGGCAATAGGGATCAAACCAGGCTCACTTCAGATAGGCCTGGGTGCAGCATGACACTGTTTGAGGGATGGTGTGCCAGTGAGGTCCTTCAGTCTTCCGTCTTGGCAGTGGTAGGAGATAGATATCTCTGTGATGTGATGGTTGTAGGTCAGCATGGGCACAGCGTTCATGAAATGATAGTTTCAATTCTCAGAGCAATTAGGAGACAGGTCAGCAGACTCCTGCCTAGGACTTAGGGAAGGCAGACCTGTTTAGGAGCCTTGTTGACAGTGTCCTGAAGGGTACACAAAGGCTGGACATTCTTCAAGAAGGAAATCTTCAAGGTGCAGGGGCAGACCATACCCATGTGCCAAAAAATAAGCCAGCAGATGAGCCTGAGTGAACAGTGATATTTGTCTGGAGTTCGGGGGCGGGGGGAAAGAGTTTATGACCTTTGGAAGAAGGAGCAGGCACCTTAGGAAGACCAGAAGGATGTCATGAGGTTATGCAGGGAGAAAATTAGAAGGTGCAAAGCCCAGGTAGAACTTAATCTGGCTACTGCCATGAAAGACAACGAAAGTGTTTCTGTAAATACATCAGCAGCAAAAAGAGGGCTAAGGAGAATAGTTGGAAAATCTCCATCCTTTATAGTATGTAGGGAGAACCATAGTGACAAAGGATGAGGAAAAAGCTGAGGTACTTAATGACTTCTTTACCTCAGTCTTGAATAGTAAAACTGGTTGTTCTTGGAATACCCAGTCCCCTGAGCTGGAGACATTGATGGGGAGCAGAATGGAGACACTATAATCCAAGGGAAAAAGATCAGGGACCTGTTACACCACATAGGCAGAGATAAGTCTATGCCATCAAATGGGATCCACCCAAAAGTTCTTCCTAAGGGTAGCTGGACAGCCATTTCCACTTACATGACACACTCTGCATGCCTCAAAATAAGGCTTCTCATCCTCCAGGATAGATTCTACAATCAGGAAGAATTATTGCTGAAAGTGGGTATAATTTGTTGGTTAAGGATTAAGAAGCTCTGATTTCTGCCGATGATTAATCTTAATGTCCTTTAATTCATTATTAGTGTGTGCATGAATATTCAGTTTTATTAATTTGTATTAATTCATTCATAAAAGTGAATATAAATATTCATTTATGTTTGTGTGAATGACATAATTATTGTACTTAAAATACAAGTGTTAATGATAATTTCCCTATTAGTTCAGTTAGCTACTCTTTATGTGTATGACAATTTAGTCCTGAATAAATCTCTGTGTTGGAACCCCAGACTTTCCTCTTCTAGTCACTCCTTTATGAAAATGAGTTATACGAGAATATTTTCCTACCTGAGTCTTGACCTATCTTTAAAATTGTATCTGTGGAGGAGGTCTGTCTTTGCTAAAACAGCCTTAGAACATCTACCCCCAAAAGCATAATTTGGAATAGCCAGCCCTTTTGTTGGCACTTAGTGCTAGCATGCTGTGTTGGTGGGCTTCATGTCTACACATTGATATGGTCAGGGACAATATGAGATTAATTGTAGGCTGGTGGCTACAATAGGGACTAGCAAATAAGAAGTACAGAATGTGGTCTGTATTTGCATTTAGCAGTGTTTCTCTAACTTGGAATCTCTATGATGTGCAATAGTACTTTTATGCCTTGGGCTCTCTAACTGTTGTCTAACAGTACTTTCAGTACGTTGGTCACAAGCATGCTAAGAGGCATAAAGGAGATTATGTGCTAATTGATTTTCAAGAGTTGTCTCTACATGTTCACGCAACGTATCTGCCCTGCCCTTGCTTTGGAGCTCTGATTCTGATTTCTAACACTCTGCAGACATGCAATAAGAAGCAGAAGTGGGTGTGGTACAGTGCATTTGCTTAAAGAGTTGGAAAAAACTGACATTGCTCCCATGTGAGAATAAATACCGCTTCATTCCATATGAAAAGGCATTCTCATGCCATGACAAAACTCACTACCAGAAATACTGAATCATAGAATTGTAGAATCATAGAATGGTTTGTGTTGAAAGGGACCTTTAAAGATTATCTAGTACTAATGCTCCCAGCGACATCTTCAATCCAATTACTTCATTTTGAAGAGGCAGTTCTTGAAGCAGTTGTTAATAACTCCTCTTCAAATTTTGGTGTGTTCTTTACTACAATTTTTTCTAAATGCTTATAATTAATTTCATGTTATGGTATGTTGAATCACGTGTTTATATACCTCTGTGATTACAAAACAGCAACGAATACACGCTTATCTTTTTCAGTTCTTTCTCGCGCAATGATGTAAACATCTATGGAAGTGGGCAGAACACTGGAGAATTGGACCAATATATAATAGCATACCAAATTTGACAACTGCTTCCAGCTGCATAATTTTTTTATAAAGTGATGGATTTTGCAAGGAAAACAAAATATATTTCAAGCATGACTCATTTTTAATTACGAGAGAGAATGCAAAGTACTTGCTTTTAGGAAAATTAGAAGAGAAACAAAAGGTATTTGTGAAATGTCATAGTGTCATAAGATTAAAACCATGACACTGAAAGCTAAGAGGAAAATCTAAGTAGGCTAGACAAAATCTTTTTTCTTTCTAGAGTGTTTTTCTTTTGAAAAAAGACTACAAGGTTTTTTTTGTGTGGTTTTTTTTTCTATAAACATTTGCTTCATTGTACTGATTCTCAGAATAGTAGGAATTGTTAGTTGAATGAATAAAATGATCGTGAAATAAATGAGTACAAACATACAAACACTAATTGTTGCACTAGAATGTATCTGTTGTCAACCTTTGCAGGTTGTCTTGCAGTTGTACAGTTCCATTGGCCCCAAATGGTACTTACTGAACATTTATTTTTCATTTGTTTGGACCACACCAGTGTAACACAGGCAGCATGAGAGAATAATGAGCTGCATTCTTTGGGTTACTGAAGAGTCAGCACAAATTGTGGGAACAAATAACAATCAGACAAGGCAGTGTTTTATAACATCAGGACTGCAATCCATCTTTCAAAGCTTGGCTAATAAAGGCCCACTTACAATCCCCAGCAGAGTACAGTTTAATTAAATTTGTCCATTAGAGGACTCCTCCCCCTCCCTCTACATTTTAGAAATTAATTCTTCTTTCTGCCTGTTGTTCTTTTTGCATCACAGAAGCGCTGAACCTTCGTAACCGAAAGGTCCTCATCAGCACACTGAAAATCCTCCAGCACCTGGTGGCATCAGCTGACATGGTGGGGGAGGCCTTGGTGCCCTATTATCGGCAAATTCTCCCAGTCCTAAACATCTTTAAGCATATGAATGGTGAGTTATCCTAACAGACACTGTCTTTCAACTCCTAAGGTAAAAAAGGGGCTTGAGGCAGGGTTAATTAACAATGTACTTAAGATTTATTACTGTATATAAACTCAAATCCATTTGGAGCTCTAAATAATGCAAACTCCCCCTTACTATTCCCTAAGGATGCACTGAAATTAACAATTTCATTTATTACTCCTTGCACGTACAGTTTATTTAACACAGTACAGAAGCACTGAAGCAGTTCTATAATCTTCCAATAATTAAATTGTAAAGTTTTGTAACAATCTTTTTAATACATTAATAAATTGCAAAGGTTTCTTCCTCCCTCCAACACAGTAGTTTAGTCCAGCTGTTTTATTCCATTCTATGCTCTCCACAAGCAATTCACTGCAACCAGAAGGTTTAGGAAAGACTAAAAATAAAAGTAGAGATCAAACTAATTAATTCGAGGGACAAGAAAACTCCTCTTTAGAAAATTTCAAGTTACATAATACCTAGCAAAACAGTGAAGTTTGAAGTTATTACTGCACACTTAGCTGGTTTTATTTTAGAGAAATTTAGAACTAATTTGTACTTACAGTTAAGCGTGTTGTTTTCTTTGTGGTGCAGATCTCTATTGCCAATTTCAGTCTTTAATAACTGGTACTATGAGAACTATATACTCCGAATGCATTTGCACCATGGTCACCAGCTGAAATCAATGTGATGTATCTTGCTTTTGCCAAACTAATATCTAAAGTATTTTTTGGTAGTAACACTATCTACACTTATCTGTTCAATTATCTACCGAGTTACTGTATTTAAAATTTCTGTTCCTGACTTGCAACCATGTGGATGAAGAGAACTTAATTCCTCACAACCTTTCACTAGAGGTTTTTCTTGGAATTCATGGCATTTTAATAGTTCTTTGCAGAACTCCTTCCTATTATACTTCCTGTTTGCATTACTACAGAATATAATACCTTATAGTCACTCTTCAGTGAGTATAAGATTCACCTCAGATTGAAAAATGCCTGTTCAAAGGCTGACTTTAAGGTGCAAATGAAATTTAGATTTTAGATCTCTTTAAATACATTTACATCTGCAAATTTGTTTTTCTTAGTGAGAAATGTGCAGTAACATGGAATTCCATAAACAAAACATAGTTCAGATGACAACTGTGGCTTTCTAAGAGTTGTAGGATGAAAGATTATTAATAAAATCTGTAGGCTGAACTTAAGTAATTTCAGTAGGGCTCATTATGAGTTGGAAGATTCCCCCTTAACTGATCTAATTTCAGTATCTGGCACAAAATAAAACTGTTAAAAGGACTCTCATTGATTAATGAATATAGCACACATGCTTTTTTTCCAGATTTCAGTCTGACATAGCCCATAAATTCTCTTGACTCGGCTTTCCTACAGTGATTTCAGATGAATAATAGGGAAAGCTCATGTGTAACCAGGTACATAGCTTAGCAAGGCATTAAACATAATCTAAATATAGCTTCAGTTTTGATTGTATTGTGAGCAAAATAAAACATATTTTCAACATATTTGCACAAGATCTGTACTCTGTGAGTTTGTGCCTGTATAAAACTACACTAAATCATTATTTTTGGCATTGAAGACCTAAAATCTCAGGAAGAAATAAAAAGTAATAGCTCAAAATTAATTGATTTTATTAAGGCATTACTTTTCTAGAAATAAAAGTTTTGAAATGGCAGTATTACCAGGAACGAAATTGACACTATTTGCAAGGCTGACCATATGAAACTGTTCAACTTATTCAGTATTTGCATGTGGGTGATGAGGAATATCTGTGTCTCCTCCTGCCTCAAGCAGGTTATATTTTGTTCCTCCTTCACTGGTGGTTGACAAAAAAATGCATGCTCCCTTCCTCCTCCTTTTTATGTCCCATAAGCTAGTAGGCAACTGAGGTGCAGGTGTTTGCTCTCAGTTATAAGAAAGTTGTAGAGATCGATCCACGCTCTTTTCTCGACCTTGTGTTCATACAGGTGAAAGATGAGGGAGTGGAGTGTACACTCTTTTTTCCTCTTTTCTGTATAGCTTGAGAAGGCAAAAACTGTAACTCATCTTCCAGGAGTTGTAAGAATTGCAGTCTATTCAGTCAAACACTGCAGAAGTTTGTCCAGAATTAAGTCAGCTCTAAGAAGCCACTTCTTAGTCATTGCCATCTCACTAGAACAGTATCTATCAGATGAAAGGAACTCTCCTGAATTCAGCATCTGTGAATATCACTTGCACTAAGCAAGCTTTTAGTCAAGAGAATATTAAAAAAAAAACAAACAGAACCAAAAGCCAAACATATAAAACAACCAAAGCAAATCAACCAACCAACCAAACACAACAAAAACCCCAAAACATAAAACCAACAAAAACCCAAAATCCAAACTGTCAACAACAAAAACAAACAGACAAAGGTATTGTTACCAAATTAAGGTCAACTTTAAGTTCAAGTTACCTGCTGAACAGGTCAGAACAAACCAAAATGATTCTTCATGCAGTGGTGTGATGTGAAGCTCTGGAATCTCCAGCTCCAAATTCTTTAGATACCAAAGGTTTACATGGGTTCAGACATGTCATTAAAAAGGGTCTGTTGCCTGTTTAATAGTACACATGGATCATTGTTGTTGGTAATTTTTGTAAATTCTAAAAATAGGAGAGTGTTGATGAAAAATAAATTAAAAGTTTTCAGTATTGAAAACATCTAGAACATGTTCATCTATCTGAGTCATAAGATACAGGTTTAAAATAAATCAGTGCAACCTGTGTTATAAATGCCAAGGGGAAGAGCCAAGCCTTCTGAGACAGTCTGCGTGAAAGCCGCAGGAGAGAGTTCAGTGAAGTTTGGGAGAGTCTCGTTAGTGAGCAAGAGGCTTTTTGGTGCACAAATCATGTTTGGTGTGTTTGAATTTGTGCCTTCACTGGAACTCAAACCCTGGCCTGCAGTAGACATTTCTTTTCACTTGGGTTCCCCTGTGCCCTGTTGCAGAGCATTAAGACATCAAAGAGCAAAGTTCTGTTGGTGATGCTGCCGATAGTGTCTTTAGTGGTGGAGACAGTGAGAGCATCCTCACCAGCTGGCCAGGGTGTTCTCCCAAAAAGGGTTAAAGCTTTCCAGTGATTGAGGAAGAGGAACACTGCTGAGATATAGGAGTGTTTGCCTAATCTCTACAGACTAGGAGAGGACCAGCAGTCTCTAAGCAAGCTTCCCAACATACAGAACTATTATGCACTTTTGCTGCTATGTAATATAAGAAACAAAAGAAGTCATGATCATGCTTACTAAGTTTTATTATAAATGCCATAATGCCACTGGAGTTTAAATGTGTAAGGTAAATGTACTCTTATGAAACTCATTTAAATCTTGTGAAAGGGAAAGAAAATTCTACATACACTCACAATGAAAGCATTACCCTTTTGCATCACAAACCCCTTTTTCTGTGTGCCTTACTTTCTAAGCTGTCTTTTATTAATGTAGTAATTATGTAGTGTAAATAGAATTTTAAAACAAATAAAATAGCTTTGTTCTTTTACAAACGCAAATAGAAGAGAAAAATAATTAACAAAAAAAGAAAACCAGGAGGCTTCAGAGGCTGGAATATGCTATTAAGGTGTGTTTATATGAGAGTGATATCTGAAGCAGAAACCTGTTCATTTAAAAGATTAGACTATTAGGAAGAGCAAAATTCTCTTGTTTAATTTACCTGACTGGTAGATGAAGATTTCATTGACTTAGTTTAACAACTATTTTATGCTGTCAAATCCAAGCAGTTTTAACAGTTGTACTACATCAATTCATGTACAGAATATTTTTGTGTGAACAATTTATATTATGCAGTAGTGATCAAGAGCAGTTTTGCAGATAAAATAATGTAGAGTAGATGAAAACAAAATATTTTTAAAATTTACATGCCTCAGAGAGAGAAGTGTGGGGTGAACTGTAGAAAGTACCTCTCTAGCATGATAATTTTGTCTGTGAATTGCTTCAGTCACTGTAAGGCGAAGGGGGTAACAGGGCAGACTGAAGCCCAAGTTTCTGTTGGCTGCAGTAAAAATGCCTTGACACTATCAATAACTTAAAGCTAACATAAACTTCTGGCAGCTTCGACCTATGTAGTCAGTCCTTGAAAATCAGATTTTGGAGTATGACTGAGAATACCCCCTGTAGCTGTGTCGTAGCATTCAACCAAGTGTGAAGCCACACAGAAGAATTATACTGCATGCTTTACAGCACCTGCACTTCACTCGGGGGAAACGTTCTCTTGTCTGAAAGGTACTTCACATACTTCGGAGAACTCTGTTGTACAAAATGCAGTAGTACTCCACAGATGCTAAAGGAAGGACTCATGTTTCATGGCAAAAGCAAAACATTGTACCCACAGGTACAAGAGCTCCAAGTGGTGGATTTTGAGTATTTTCAGAACTGCTTGTGTATTCCAGAGGCAGTGACGCTCCTTCAAGTGGTTCATGGTTATTAGTAAGAAGCAGCAATTATCCTCTAATGTGATTGAATATGCTCTCAAGAAAATTTCTTGACCAGAACGTTTCAACTGTTTGCTTCTTTCACTGGGAAATATAAAAGTCCTTTCACAAGGATTGTCAGTCCTGTTCGAAAGTACTTTACATTTTGCCATCAACTTTTGCAAAGCAATGTATTTGAGATTCTCTCAATTTCTCCTATGAAGTTTGAGGTTTCAGATTATTCTCATACAACTTTTCTCAGGGTTCCCTGCTAATAAGAGAAGATAGATGCTGTAGCTTTTCTTTTTCTTTTTTTTTTCTTTTAAAGTGAAAATGGAGATTCCCACAGAGTTAGTTGATTCATGGTTGAGATTTGGATAAAAGAAAGCTAATACCATAAGGTTATTGCTAAATTAATCCATGTTAGTACACTAGTCCTATCAGAGCAGGACCATAACCTGTGTACTAAATCAAAATTTCAAACTGTTCTTATGCTTCATTGTGACACCTATTCTTCCTATTCCTATGCATTTTTTTTCAAGCTTTTTCATTATTTCCAAGCTTTCTTTGAATTCCATCAGTTATAAATTCTGAAATTTAAAACCAAAGATTCTGCTGTGACTTACGGATATGTACTTCAAAGAAATAAAACCACCATGAGAACATAGATCTGAGTGAATACATTAGATTAGATACATTTTCTGGGTTTTTTTCAATATATAACTTTAGCACAAAAGGATTCAGAATGTTCTAATTCATCAACATTTAATGAAAAATATTGTGGTTTTCCAAAAATGGAATCTGCCAGTAAATCAGCTTTCAAAGCAGATAAGGATAAATTGATCGCATTCCAAAAAAGTTATTATCTTACTGGTGGGAAGTAAAATATATTTTTGTAGTTCCCAAATGTAATTAATGATATTATTTCAACAGGCTTCCTGTGATTTATAGTTATACAAATATTTATTTAACAAATATACTTCAATGTTTTTAAGAACATGAAAAAAATTTTCTTCTATGAAATTAGTTGATGGTCTTTCAATGATGTTTTTCAAAAAGGTCTTGCGGGTTTTTTGTCAAGAATCTCGAGTGCAAAAGTATTCCAAAATAATGTTTCATATTCTAATTAAATATACAGGAAAATGATCCTCAACCATCATAAGCTGTTGTCTTACATGGTTTTTTGCACACTTGTCAATCTCATTTTGATTCAATGACCACTCTTGCACATGGAGTTACAAAAAGGCCATCGGAACCCTGAAGAATAGAAATTAGAAGATACCAAGACCAACCTGTATTGGACCATTTGTTGATTCGGTATCTTTAATAGGAAGCATGTGATTTTAAACTGATAATATAGAAAATTTCTAATGTATAATCACAACTCTGTCAGGTACTCTGTAACACATTGAGTTAATCATCACACTTAGATCTTAATTGCTGAATAATTTCTAATTGCTATCTAATTTCTTAGCTGAAAATATAGCACCAGTTGTGGAAAATAAAACTGACTCAGCTGTGATTAAATTGATGCTGTTCACACTTAGCACTTACTTTTAATGTGTTAATAGTCTAATTAATTCAGCATCTTGAATTTTGGATTAAAAAAAAATTACAAAACTTCCCATGTCAGATGGTGATACATTACATCCTGTATTTTATTTTTCCTTTTTCTGGTTTTAATTTTTTGAGTGTGATGACTCAAGGAAATGAGAGTTGTCTATTGAATGACAAACAGGCTGCGTGTGAGTTCAGACTTCTGAATTCACAGAAAATTCATGGACAAGTGAAATAGTGAAAACATCAAATTCTTCCCGTGCTTCAGGGCAAACACCTGTAAAATGGGTATAACCTGAAAGGGTTTGTAGGCTTCAATCAGCATTTTGTTTGACAATTAATCTGATCTTTCACTATTTATCAGGATTGTGGGCATGTATGTCAGTGAAACATAATTGTCACTAAGGGTTCATATCATGCTTTGCTTTAATACTTTTGTCGGATTTGTGTTTCTACGGGAAATTATTACCTTTGGAAATCCTATGTTTGGGGATGATTTGAATATTCAGGACTAGACTTATGTAGAATTGCAGTAGTATCTGTAAGTCTGCTTATTCTGGATACTTATACCTATCGTAATATCAGCAGGTGTGTATCTGGCCTCCAAATGAGACAGAGAAGTGTTTAAGTTACTGAGAAGTCCATAGTGTAGGCATGCTTTGAGCAAATCCAATGCATAGCTGCAATATTTACATCAAAACACAGCAGGCATAGTCATTCTAATTTATTTTGCTTGCAGCTTTGTCTCTGGCCTGTTTGGCATTAGTTGGCCAAGAAGGCCAATGTCATCCCGGCCTGTATTAGCAATTGTGTGGCCTGCATGGGCAGGGCAGTGATTGCCCTGCTGTACTCGGCACTGGTGAGGCTGCACCACAATTTCTCTGTTCAATTTTGGCCCTCTCACTACAAGAAAGACATTGAGGTGCTGGAGCATGTCCCGAGAAAGGCAACGGAGGTGGTGAAGGCTCTAGGGCACAAGTCTGACACCGTAAGACAGCTGAGATTATTTAGCCTGGAGAAGAGGGGGCTCAGAGGGGACATCATTGCCCTCTACAACTGCCTGGCAGAAGGCTGTAGCAAAGCAGATGTCGGTCTCGTCTCCTACGTAGCAAGAGGAAATGGCCTCAGATTGTGTCAGGGAAGTTTAGACTGGATATTAGGAAAAACTTCTTAATGGAAAGGGTTGTCAAACATTGGAACAGGCTGCCCATGGCAGTAGTGGAGAAACCAACCACAGAGGTAGTTAAAAGATGTGTAGATGTGGCACTTAGGGACATTGTTTAGTGGGGAACTTGACAGGGTTAGTTTAATGGTCTTACAGGTCTTTTCCAGCCTAAACTATTCTATTGTTCTATGTTCGGGTTTTTTGGGGGGTTTTTGGGGTTTTTTTTTGTTGTTTTTGGGGTTTTTTTTTAATAAAATGCTTGTGCAATTGTGCAGCTTGAATTAGAACTCACAGTTCTCAACTGCTGTCTGACTTGTGTTACTGCTTCACCTATAATTTCTTCTTTGGGTAGAAGTTCTGAACTCTGCTGAACCAAACTGAACGACACCACGAGGGATGGTGCAGGCTGGCACAGATTTATCTAGGAAATGCAACCCACAGAATCAGCTAGTTCAGTCCCAGTTTGGTGGAATTACATCTGCATAGGTTCACAGTTCTCCAGCTGCCTTTGGTAGATCAGAACTTCCATTTTGCAATTCTGATTAAAGTCCTGTAAACTTTAGAGGAGTAGTTTCATACATGTGCTTCTCATTTTCAGTTGTTTTGCTGTAAGCAGGTCCTTAGGAACTTCTTTGTCACTCTTCTCAGTCTCCTGATTCAGTTTGCAAAGTCGAGACACCTACAAGTGCCTTGTAGGTGACCAGTCTGCCTCTCTAGACATTAAGGCTTTCTTTGGATCTGCCCTTTATAATCGAGATTGTTAAAAATTTGACTACCTTCTGAGTTCTTCCTTTCTTCTGGGTAATTAATTTCTATGTTTTTCATGTAGTTGGTTTGCAGTTGGTTGCTGGGTCTGAGAAGTGATTTCTTCAGTTGTACTTGCACTACCTGTTTCATTTAGAACTACTTTTAGAGCACACATTAGGTAATTCTTAAATAATATTTGTTTTCTATATAATTCTTCTATTTTTATGTGTTTTTGCAAACAATTTTGCCTAAGTTTGAGGAGACATATGGTTTCAACTTGTCACATTTATTAAGGTTGCATATTTTTTTATTTTAAATATACGTCTGAAATCTGAGTTCATTTAATAATTTAAAGCTGATTTTGTTTGTTTATTGCAGATATTTTTAATTTGTGTGCTCAATTAGGATACTTGCTCTGAGAAAACTATTTCTGTGAAAATCAGTATGAGGTTGCCAAAATTGCCTAAATTGGCTCTGCACCTGGCTTTCTGTTTTTATATTAAATTAAGAAAAAAAAAAACACAACCCCCCCAAACAAATGAGAAAAACAGGTAATGGGGAGAGAGAAGCTCAGGAGAGAGAGGGAATTCCTTGTCTGGATGACAATTTTTCTTGTGGCATCTCTCCTTGCCCTCAAGAAAAACAGATTAAAGCCCCATATAATGGAAAGATACCAGTGGGAGCATAAATATTGCAGAGTGATTAAACCACCAAAATACTCATGTGATTAAAGTGCTTGAGGTCTTTCAGTTATTATTCTGATATATAATTTCATCTCATTTCACGATGTTGCTTTTTTCATAGTTTTTTGAAGAACACTCTGGGTAACAAAATTGATTTTGTGAAGCCCATAGCTTTGGACTATTGATTTTTTTTGTTTTTCCTTTTTTTTTTTTTTTTTGTATTACACATCCATCATTCTCCTTTTCAGACACACCAGTAAAAATATATATTCTTGTTATAATATCATCTGGTCATTCCCATGCTGATGCAATTAGCACATGGAAATCTTTGCTTCTTTGACAGGTCTATACTAGCTCAGAGATACCGTTTTGACTTTTCTTCTTTGAGAATTAGGTCAAGTAGATTAAACATTTATCATGAGAGCATTTGCTTACTAGCCTCTGCATCTAATTCAGAAACTAGGAATTTCAGCTAGGAGTTATATTTTCTTAAATTTTCTTTGGTAGGGGGGAGTGGGGAGGAATGCCAGACCCAACCTGCCAGCCAGACCAAACCAAACCAAACCCCACCTTTTTATGTTAAGACTTTCAACTTGTATACTCTGTTAGGTTCCCTGTTATTTTGGCTTTTAAATCTTAATTAAGCATTTAGTAAAAGGAAGGAATGCCAAAGCTAACATTCAACCCTATCACTTCTCACTTTGTTTTATGTATTATGATGCAGTTTCTAATAAAAAGATTGACACAGTACATGAGAAGAAATTAAATCAATACATACTTAAGGATGTGAAAAATTTTTCAGATTTAGTAGTTGTCAAGCTGCCCTGTAGGTCAGTTGACACATGAAAGTGATGGGGTTACCTGTTGCTGCTGTCTGCCTTTTTTTCTTCAGTCCAGTGATCAGAAACCCATTTATGGCTGAAGTATGTGGGCAGGAACTTTGGCCAATATACAGAGCAGAGGTTGTCAAATGGTACTATACTTCATGTCTCACTGCAAAGTGCTCTTTCTACTTTCATAATGATGGATTTTGGTTAAGACGTTGATATTTTGAAGCCATTTCCTATAGTGTCAACAGTAATTTTTTTATTCGTTCCCAACAATCCCTGGGTATAGTATATTGTTTCTTGTTTCTTGTGAATGATTTTGTTGCTTTGGAATACTTTTTGTAATGTTTTTTGCTTTGTTGTAAACAAATAGTTGTTATAGGGAGACTACTGTGTCACAGACCCCCACAAAGAAGAGATGTATCCAGCAAACTTAAATGATCAGGAGTGATTGGCATACACATATTTGTATGTGAAAAGGAAGATTGAGAACCTACCATCTGAAAAACTGCGTGCGTACAGATGGAACCAGAAAACGTGATGTGTGTTTGTGTATGTGTGTGATTTTTTTTTTTTTAATGAAGACAGATCTACAGTGAAGATCCCCTCAAATTATTCTTATGGGTTTAGCAATTCAAGATTCTGTTGAGGAGATGCAGAGATTATTTCCTATCTTCTTGAAAACTAAGTTCTTCATATATCAACTTTGTTAGACAGTTGGGACAATAGGTCAAATACAACTAAATTTAGGGTGAGAATAAATTTAGACCTTTAAGGTGCTCCTTCACAAAGGACTTCTTCTGCATACTTATAGAAACTGATCAAACTTACAGAAAGTATTCTTGCTACCCTATCTGAAACTGATAAGTAGTGAAGTATCATTATTTCTTGTAAGGAATCCCAAAGAAACTCATGAAACTTGAGGTAAGAGCAGAGATTTGTTTGTGGGGCCAGCTGGAGGATAAGAATTTTGTTTGCAACTTAGAAAAAACACAAGTCCTTGATAACTAGGTGTCAAAATATGACATATCTTGAATGCAATATATAGTATAGCAGATTTAAATATAAATAGTAGAGTATATTTTCATACAAAAAGAGTATTCCAAGTCTTCTTTTTTTTCAGATGCTTTTCTTTTTGGAAAATAATAAGATGAAAAAAGCCCTTACATTACCATGATAATACTCTTAATCCAAGACACATGCAAAATACAGATTGCTATTTGTTTCCTTTTCTGTCCTCTGATGCAATCTAATGTAGTTTCAGAATTTACTGTCCTCTTTCCTGGGGCTCTGACCTATAATTTCAGTCATGTCCCAGATCTTTAGGATATCTCTGGATCATATACCGCATGTGAATAATACTGACTAAGGACTCCAATTTGTCATCATTATGCAGATACTAAGCTATGGAGACCTTACTTGGAACTGAGGATTGTGAATTGCCCAAGTGTCAAATTCTCAATATGAGAGGTTGAAATCACTGAATGCAAGTAGATATTTTCTGTTT
>VWZD01009326.1:84839-132144 GCA_013396695.1 Sakesphorus luctuosus | reverse complement strand
GTAGATATTTTCTGTTTTGCAGAGTCATATTCCTTTTGAGTTGAACAGCATGTTTGTCAGCTGTGGTCTGTGTCTATATCATTCTTTGTATCATTTCTTACAGGGAGCAAAGATATTCGTGAACTGTAATTAACAAAGCTATCTAAAGAAATAACATAGAAATAGAGTCCCAATTGCTATGAAATATGTGCTCAAATCTCTGTTTTGATGAAAATAACTCTGAGGAGTAGTACATGATACATGGGTGCAAAATTGACCTTTTAATATGTCGTGATGAAATGTAATATAGTTCTGTTCAGATTTTATTCAGCAAAAATCATGCCACTTTACATGTTAATTTTGAGTTTTTCTTTTATTTACTTCCTAACCCTCTAGTACATGAACTCACCAGAGAGTTCTGAATTGGAAGTGAACCAAATAAGGTCTAATTTTTGTGAATTTTTTTCTTAGGTCTTAATATATAATGCTTGAACATATTACATTACATTATTTATGATTTATGGTTAAAGGTTAGTTGTGTTTTTCTCTTATCCATTATAGCTGTTCTTGTGTCTTGTCTTAAATATTATTATCTTTTTATCTCATTTTTCATTACTAAATATATGTCTTAGCTCCATCAATTAACATAAGCATTTCATATATTGCACAAATATTGAACGTGAGTTATGTGAACAATCAATAACTTATTAATTTAAACACTCTAAAATGGTATGTCTCTTTAGGAATATTTTTTCAAGTCACACTTCTAACACTAACAAGATTTAGGAGAGTTAAGAATGTGTATATACCTACATTGCTGACATCAATGTATAATGTTACATATCTAAATGTCCAGCATGTGCTGATATGCAAAGCCAGTGGGATAGAAATACCCTACACTAAGTATAGGCTGTGTACCCCAGCAAGTCTTTGTTGTATGAACCTAGATTTGGTTAATCTATACTGCAATAGAAACAGCAAAACCTATCAACACTGCATATGATTTTATTTTACGTGAAATACTCAAAATGGAAAGCTTGAGTAGAAGAGAGTTACTGTGAAATCTATATCTTATACCATATCTATCCTGTCATCTCTCAAGGGATTTTGGTTTTTTGCAAGGATGACTTCAGGGTTTCCTAGAGACTATTTTATGTAAAGTTATTGAAGATTACAAAATAATCACAATAAATAGATATACTTTAAGTCCTAGCTCTTAAAAAAAGGAAAATCTGCCATTCTAAAATCTTAGCGTTACAACCATGTGTTAATAGCCTGGAAATGAGTAAATAGTTACATGTTCAAAAAATTAAAATTAGTGAATTAAAAGAAAGGGGATTTTATTCTGTCTTCACTTAACAGAGAGCTGATGCAGCTCTACAAAGAAGGATTTAGGGTGCTATCACTACGATTATCTAGGGTACTTTTGAAAACAGTAATAGAGGCATTGTTGTTCCCAAAGATGGATAGATTAAACACCTGTATTTAAGCATAGGATTTTTTAAGATAGCAAGACATTGTTGATGCACATAATTTAACAAATGGAAGTGAATTTAAATAAAAATAATTTAGGGAGTCTGAAACTGTAGTTTGCGGAATTCTGATTTTAAAATTTGAAATGCTAGTAGTTGAGACAAACTTTCTAGACCACTTTTTCCTGTTTGAGTTAGGCACTAACGTTTTTCACATTTCCTTTGTAAAGCCGTATTCTTCAGTCTCTTTTTCTCACAAAAAAGGATATTTAATTTTTGACTTTCAGAAGTGTAGAAATCTCCTTAATATACACAAGTTAGCATATATTATTCATACACTGTGTGATACTACACAGTATTTCCTTCTTGAATTTTTCATGCTTAGCTTCCATACTAAAAACTGATTTGTGACTGATTTTTTTTTCCCTGCAATGTTTTAGATCCAGGTTGCAGGGGAGCAAATAAAGCTGTATCCTCACTGCTACATTAAAAAAAAAAAAAAGTTCAAGCAGTGGTTCCTGGTCATCCTTGTTGCTTAACTGTTAGTGCTGTGCCTGGCATGGGTTTAGCCTGTGCAAAGTGGCATGACTGAGGCACAGTTTCATTGCCATTGCAGAGTGCTTGGTTCTACCCTCAACGCCATCCTTGTTCCACTCCTAGCTTGGAGGCTGGGTAAATGCCACCCTGCTGAGCTGCACTAGACCCAAGTCATTATTTCAGAGACTGAACTGAAGAGAGAACTGAAACCATAATAATCTCATTCTGAGTGTCAGATAGATGTCACCAGTGGCCCAAAAGATAGTGCCAAGTGCTATGCAGCATGCTTTTGCCAGTTGGCCCCAGGAAGATAAACACACTCTAAAAGTTTATTCCTTAGGTAACTAAAATGTTACTTCAGTTACTTCCAGGGCAGTTTTCATTTGTTTTAATGATTAGGACATCAATCTGAAATGGATTCATGCTTTACAATTATTAATGTACTACTGTGTGAATAATTCAGTACTTTTTCTGTGAATTTAGCATCCAGCATATCCCAAACTTTTCTTTGTCCCTTTCCTACAAATGAAGCAGTTCTACAGAGACCTTCTTTCAACAGCAGACATGCTAGATATGGTTGGATAGAGTGGAAATGTAGGCAAAATTTAGCATAGGAAGCAACTCTGTTATTTCTGCCACTTTTATACTGGTGGAGGTTCCTGGCACTCATAGGGGTTCTCGAGGGGTAGTATCCATGTTGTTATGCTGTTGATTTGCAAATCCCAAAGTGCAACAGATTGGTAAAAGAAATCAAGACATCTTGTCAATCTGAGTTGTTTAACAAACAATGGTCCTCAAATATCATCCCTCCTTTAAGCTGTCTGCATGTTCTATGGCAATTAAAAAGTGTTTGTTAAATGGCGGGAATATATGCAGATTCTTCATTGATTTGCTCTGTTTATGGGTTTGCATTAATTAGACACAGAAATTCTGACAGTAAATATGATAGAAAAGTTGCATGTTAAAACGTTTGATGGGGTCTTTTCATGAGTAAAGATGATTGTATTTTGGTTGAGAATCTGGATAATGCAATAAAAAATATCAAGCCCTTTTTGTAATAGTTAATTTTGCAAAACAGGGGTCAATTAAGCTACTGTGCTTTGTGTCTATTTTTATATTTTTTGTTCTTTTACTTTTGATATAACAAAAGTACTTCTCACTACCACAGAAGAAAGATATTTGTTCTGCTTGCACGAGTGCCATCAAACTTACAAAGTACATTATTCAAGGGCAGGATTATGCACATATTTACTCTCCTATTATTAATATTTAGCATTTTGTCTGGTGCAATCATTCACCAACATTAGAAGAAAAACATCCCTTTTGTTGCAATTTTTAGAATGGCAAGTGATACGTACGCTGTTTATGAAAAGGAGCCATATAAGGCAATGGGTCCAATTTTCATACCCTCATTCCCACTGAAGCAATATTTTTTATCATTATTGATCCCAAAGAAACAAATGACCAGGGGACCCAGGGGATTTCATAAAGGGAAGGCCGTTCAGTCTTAACAAGTGCAGAATCTGGTGCTAACCAAAGCACAAGTGTTTAAATGCAAGAGCCCACATTATCAGATGCAGTGATAGTCACCAGGCCACAAATTCATTTATCTGAACACTAATGATATTAGCTATGCATATATTAATTATGAATTATGTTTCCTTTTACATAACATTATCTTCACATTGTAAGTAGCTGTGAGCACACAATATTGCTTTAACTCCTGTTACTTAATTTTCTGTGTAACATCCGTCCCTCACCAGGCCAGGAACAGACTGTACCTTTTCTATGGTATTTTGCTGGTCAGAAATCCCATTTAGCTGCTGCTATATCATCTTTCTATCATTAAACTATGATTGTTTATCTTCCACAGTAGGACTGAGGGGGTTTTAAATACGAGCAAAAATGGAATTCTGTGAACTCTTGAAAAATGGCAGGCAAGTTCTGCAGTTGTTTCAGCTCTGTCTTTAGGTAACTTTCTAGTCTCGGAAATTTTTATATAATTTCCCACTGGATTACTTCATTGCACTTCTTTCAAGATGTGACTTCCTTTTGAAATTAACTTCTTGTTCCAATTTTCAATTTCCCATTGTGTGTTGGGAAAGTCTCAAACACAGGCAGAAACTGAGAATGTTCTTCCAAATCTGACAAACATCTGGGATTGAGATAAAAGTTTGGCAGTTGGATGAGTAATGGCCAATCTTGGCGAACGCAGCTTTGGGAAGGACTCACCCCACATAGGTGTGCCCTCTGAGCCTGTGCAGGGGATTTTTTTTAGGTGAGGCGCAGCATGCGCAGAACTGGCCCCACCGTTTAAGTCCTAAGGTTCATTTGCCACGGCCGAGCAAGCTTGGACAGTGACAGTGAAGTCTCCTTAGGACTATCTACAGCACCCGGTACTAATTGGGGCTGACCCTGCTTGGCATCTGAGATCTGACGGGATCGGATGGCAGGGCGGCATTGAACTGCCAGAGCCGCCCGTACTGAGGCTCGAACTCGCGACCTTGGGAGTCGGAGACCGGAGGGCTCTCCATTACGCCATGGGACCACCCTAGCAGTTGGGTGAGTACACATGTGACAAAATGACATTGTTAAAATCAAGAGTCTCTTGTGCAACACATATGAAATGTACAAATTCCATATATTAAAGCCAGTAAATGACAAGAAAATCTATAATGATCCATATTGGTCTGCATAATAGTTATTGTTAAATGTCTTCAGAGAGGTGTTAATTTTATTTCAAGACCTTACTTAGTAAGGAATTTATTTTAATTTAAAATATTACATAAATGGCAGCATTACTGGGGGGAAAATATACTTGAAGTAACTGTTTGGTTAGACAAATAATTAGTTAGACACTAATAACTAGTGAGACACTACAACCTTGAAATTGTAGTGCTGGAGTTAAAAATCTATTCTCTATAGTAGAATCTTCTATTTCAAAAGTAACAGTCTGATTTTTAAACTTTTCTAATAAATTACTCTGCTCTCAAGAATAAAACAGATGAATTGCAATTTCATTTTTCTTTTTTAGTTCTAATGTAGATCTAACCTCGAAGTGCAACTATAAACATATTGACCTGGAAGGGTTTAAATTTATTTTAACTTAGATGTTTTCTACACTTCCAGTTTGTTTTCATCAGTATTTATGCTCTTTCACTCCTGAGAACCTGCAGGTATATCATGACGTTGTAGTTAAGTGCAGGTTTTTCTCCTTCCTTCTCTGATGAAAACATTATAAAATCCAGATTTCCTGCTTTAGATATGAGAACATATAAAAAATCTGGGACATTTTATAATGCTTCATTAAAACTCAAAGAATTATTACTCTTTATGTGTTTCCATAAACATTGATTTGTAAACTTTATGGAATTTTACTTACTGGAAAAAAATATTTGAAGAATTTCTGTGGTTCAGTTTAAATAACAGCTTTGTTACAGAGTAGAATAACACATTAAATCTGAGGTATTTTTTTCCTTTTTGATTCATGACTCTTTAAGTCATTGTTTAAGATCTAGAGCTGCTTGCAATGTCATTCAGGAAAGAATGTGACAGACAATTCCCTACTGTTGTGTAATAAACTTAGGGGTTTGTTTATGTATCTTTAGTACTGGTTGATTTTACTTTATATATTTTCCATTTTATTTGCAAATGTTTATGCAGAAAATAATAATAAATTAAGTATTTATTTTGGGAAAAATATATTTAAGAATCTTTGTATTTATATGCTGTTGTGTGTTTATTTATTTATTTATTTAGAGAGAAATCTAAACACATATAAGCAAATCCTAAAACAATGGTTACATTTATGTATTCTCAAGCTACTCTTATTTTTTTTCCATTTTCCAGAACTTTTAAATGTGGTGTGGAATTTAAAAATCTGCTACAACCACTGGAAGATGAATTATAATGGTACCTTAGCCTTACGTAATGAATTTTTTTTGGAAACAATTTTTTTAACTTTTACTATAGATTTTAAATGTTTACTCAAATGGCAAACTGTATCCACCATGTCACATATCTGTATTTTATTCTGTAGAAGATGAACAGCATGGATTAAAATTAAAGTGGTGATATGATTTTACATGATTGATTGCAGATGAAGATTAGAGTCCTGATAAACTAATTCCCAGAGAAGCTCTTCAGAGTGCTATTTTGCCATGCAGGCTCTGATAAATAAGGAGTGATTGGAGAGGAATGGGGATATCAGATTTCACTGTAACTGAGATGACCTTTGCCTCTTGTTTTTCAATGCATTATTTATTGGCTTTTGTTGCTCTCTGCCTTATATTTCTGTCAGTTACTCACATGCACAATGTTTAAGCACTGCCCTACTAGTCATGATTGGCTGATAGTGGACATCGATTGCATGTGTGCATGTGTTTGTGTATATGTACTTACACACACACAAAGAAGCCGTATGAGGAGCAGCTGAGGTCACTTGGTCTGTTCAGCCTGGAGGAGACTGAGGAGAGACCTCACTGCAGTCAGAACTTCCTTGTGAGAGGAGGAGGAGGGGCAGGCACTGATCTCTTCTCTGTAGTCACCAGTGACAGGACCCGAGGGAACGGCCTGAATTGTGTCAGAGGAGGTTTAGGTTGGATATTAGAAAGAGGTTCTTCACCCAGAGTGTGGTTGGACATTGGAACAGGCTCCCCAGGGGAGTGGTCACAGCACCAAGCCTGACAGAGATCAAGAAGTGTTTGGACAACACTCAGGCATACACTGTGACTCTTGGGGATGGTCCTGTGCAGGACTGAGAGAGAGTCGATGATCCCTGTGAGTCCCTTCCAGCTCAGTATATTCTGTGATTCTGCAATTTCGTGACATATTAATGGATATGCACACATGATAACCTTCTATTTGGGAAGAAATTTCTTACTTTTAGCTTGTAAAAGTATTGTAAAACTTGCCTATTTGGAGTCTGTGCCATATCTAAAGACAGCAGGTTGTTGCCAGTCGTGAAGTAGAAAAGGTGGTACTACAGTGCTGTTTATGGGCTATGGACAATTTTCCACATGTTTTGGAGTCTACTGGTGTCAAAAACACTGGGACAAGACCAAAGGAGGTCTGTAATTCCTTGTATAAATGTAACCATCTCCTGCAGGAAACAGATTGCAAAAATTAGAATAGATTTCTCTGTGATAACTTAGCTATTACATGAGAATCTCTTTACCTTATGGATCTTTGACAGCAGTGTAGCATATGTCATGCATCTTAAACACCAGATTCTTAAGTCTTTGAGGTGCCTGTTTATTCAAAGTGCTGGGTTTTTATGATACGCTGTATATTGGAAATGAAAAATTATAGCTTTCAGGTACAGTGCTAGACTGAAATCTAGCTGGCTGTTACACCATATTTACATCTGTGTTTGTGCCTTTCTTAGGTCTCTGTCATGTTTTCTTACTTTGAGAAGTTGAAAATTTATATCTACTTCTAGGTTGAGATTTTAGCAGAGAATTCTAGGATTACTGCAGAAAATATTAAAATTTTTATACGTAGAGAAATTGCTGTAGAATCCAGTTGCACAGTCATTCAATGTCTTTCAGGCATCCAAAGCCATTATTAATTGACCTCAGTAGCTTCATTAAAAAGAGATAGAACAACTTTCATTTGTGTGTCAGTACAGATGGTGATAGCCCTCTGCTTCAAGCCAGAGATCACAAGCTATCTGAAACAGAGCATATCCCTCCATATACTTCCTACTGATCATGGTCCATTAACAGCACTGAGTTCCAGTGGGAGAGGAGGCTAAGCAAGAACTCTGCTTGGCTGCTTTAGGGCAGAGCCTGTGTTATGCAGTTTACTGCACTAATTATATACTCTTGATGAGCTCATTAGAGGACAATAAAGGAAAATGAAAACAGTTTGCAATATGTGTGGTCAAATTAGCCACACAGAGAAATTATGGTTTGTACTTAAATGTTGTTTAGAAAGTGTCCATTAAAAAATGTAGACTCTTATGTATGTACACTGTAATGATGCTTAAACTAATTTTCTTTAATGTGTTTATTTTTGACATTGGGAATTGGACCCTGTTTCTATCTGATTAAAATGCAAAGGAAAGATTTAAATGAGAGAGGCAACAGGATATCTGTAGCCACATTCTTCATGGAAGTTGTTAATTATGTGATCTGAGTTGGTGGTCCATTTGCAATGTTTTAAGATTGAAATCTTATCTCCATTTAAGAAAGACTATTTTTAAGTTGCTAGACCACTTAAGACTATCAATTTAAGACTATCCTCTTAAGGCTATTCATTTAAGTGTCCAAT
Organism: Sakesphorus luctuosus; assembly: GCA_013396695.1. Taxonomy (NCBI): domain Eukaryota; kingdom Metazoa; phylum Chordata; class Aves; order Passeriformes; family Thamnophilidae; genus Sakesphorus; species Sakesphorus luctuosus. The sequence goes on along the minus strand of VWZD01009326.1, from coordinate 123,883 downwards.
CCACTTAAGACCATCCATTTAAGTCTCCATTTAAGACTCCTAGAGACAGTTAAGTGAAAATAAACTGCACTTAAGTGCATTTAGGAATCTACTATAAGTAATTCATGGTCATTTGAAGAAAAAATGTTTTGAAGATTTCTTTAATAAACACTGTCTGTGTACATACATATACACTATTTCACATACAAACTATCAGTGTGGATGAAAGCTGACGGAGGTATTTAACTGGAAAGGGTTTTTCTTCCTCGTGTGTGTACAAAAGTTTATTCATACAGTTTATAAATGGGGAAAGTACAGTGGAGGTAAACTTGTTTCATGGCTGCAGCCAAATCAGATCGATGTGGTGCTACAGGAGACAATTGAGGGACCTTTCCTCATGCTGCTTAAAAGTTGATATAGTTGCATGTGTCAATGTTCCTTGCCCCAATTCTGTCAAGTAGCTCACAATTTTAAAGTCTTCCAGTTAACCTGATTCAGTCTAGTAGAAGTTAGAGCTGCATGTGCAGCCATACGGTTAAGACTTGATGGGAGGAATTACTTTCAGTAAGGGCTGAGGATCTAATGCACATCTGAAGGCTGACAGGCTCAGCTTATCCAAACTGGAGTTTGCTCACGGTTACCTAGTCAGGAGCAAACCATATTCCTGGTGCTTTGATCAATTGAAATTATTTCACACAACAGTTTTCAGCAAAACACTTTTGAAATTTCAGCCCAATCACAAGTCTTCGTTTCTAAATGAACCGTTTGCTTTGAGCAAAGTTTTTATAAATCCTTGTTACTCTGAAACTTTTTTCTATTTCCTTTATTATAACTTTTTCACTACAGTTGTTTTCTCTGGTTTGTTTGTTTGTTTTGTCTGCTGTAATGAAAGTCTTTCTGCGTAAGCTAGAAATATCACATACCTATAGAGTCAATACTAGGTTTTAATTTTGTACCTTTATTGATATAGGTCTGTTTTGTTGAGGAAATAACCTGATAGGCTTCCAAAACATAGCTTTTTTTTTAAGCTATTCTTTCTGATCAGTAATCTACTGATGTTAAAATTTGGGATGAACTTTTATCAAGAATTCCTGCACACTTGTAGATTTTATCATCCTCCCATCACTCACTGTAAGTGTAGTCATAACATTGACAGCAAAATAATACTTACACAATCTTCAGTTTTCAAGTCAGTGCTCTCTCTTCATTTCTTCTTTGGACTGAAATTTGCCCAACTTTCATGTTAGAAGAACTAATTTTTTCAAGTCAATGTAAAGAAGTACTATTTATCATTTGTATGTTGCCAAAAGTTTGGGTTGGGTTTGGAGTTGTTGTTGTGGCTTTTTTGTCCCCTAAATTAAGAATGATTCAAAATAATTGTTTTTACTTATTATTACTTTTAATACCTAGAATTTTCCAAGGCAAAAATAATCAGGTAGAAAATCATAGAAAAACAATCAGAAGTGAAACAATGGGGCATGGAGTCACAGCTGGATGAGGTAGTGGGGACAAATGCTTCTTGTTTGCATGAACAGTTGCAGAAGTCCATCAGGCTTAAAGTTCAGACAAGTGGGTGAATGAACTTTTTTTAAGCTATAAGGAGTGGAGCATCTCTTTCTGATCAAAGCTATGTATACAGTAACTCTGTTTATACAAAACAAATAACTTAGAAATCAACTTAAGCAGACTGATTTGTTGTCAGAGCTATCACCATTTTGTAGCTAATATATAAATTTTTGTATATAATATGTAATATACAGATGTAAATCAGAACTTCTGTTTCCCCCTGCTTTGTTCATGTAACTCAATCTAAGAATTTCTAAAGGATAAATAGTATAAAATTATTTTTAAAATGCTTCTTGACAAAAATTGTATGATCGCATATGTATGATATTATATATTCTTCATCAAAACTTAATATAATTTAATGTGATATTATCATAATATTTGTGACATTATTATCCTAAATTTATCAATTGTTAATTTCAAAACAGTAGACTTCCAAGTGTATGCACTGTTTTCCTTTATCAAGGTGCCTTGTGACTACTTGTGGAATAGGTTATAGATAGTACATCCTAAAAAAAGAAAATTCAATTATTTTATATCGCTCAAATCTAAATAACTGAACTTCCATTCTATGCTGGAAACAAGAACTAGTCAAAGCTTCAAATTGTGAAATTGCCACAGCTTATTGCAAAAGTGCATCATTTTAATGTTTAGTTTATGAATTAGCAAAGAAAATTGGCTCAGTTTTATTTTGGGATGACTGGACCATTCTTCTTCACTAATTAACCAAAGTTCTTTCAGCCTTAACTGAGCCCTACTGGATTCCTCAAACCAGAATATAAACTGCACCGAAAACTTGAGAGCCTACATCTGTATGAAGAATGCAATGTATTTTTTTTAAACACACCGTTCTGCTACCAGTTGTCTAATTTATTGCCCCTTTTCTTTTCCTGCACTTGGTGCCTACTCTGGGTGGCACTGCAGTCCAGAGAATTCTTCTGTTCTGTGGTGACTGGTTGTAACTACAACATTAGTGGATTAATGGGCTTCCTTTAGAGGTGCAAGTGGGGGTCAATAGAGCAAGAAGGAACAGGGCTCCTTCAAAGAGGAACTCCCAGAGAAAATGGCTAACTTGGACTCCATGACTCTTTAGTCCTTGGTGTTTCTGTCAATGTTCTCATAGCTTTGCCACCCATCTCTTACAGCATTAACTTTTTTTGAAACTTAGATCATAATAACCTTCCAAACTCAACAGCTGGAGAACAGTCTGACCTAGGAAGGATTCCCATTGATTTTAACTTTAATGAAAATTGGATCAGCCCGTAAATGAACAATTTGTATTATTGCCTTTTAATTAAATAAAGAGGCCATGTTAGCCATCACAACAGAATCACAGGACTATGTGTACAATTGGTGTTTCAGCTCTTCCTAACTGAAGGTCTACATGGGCTATTAGAGGATATAATTCACTTTATCAAAGTGTAATCTGGACTACTCTCCAAATCAATAATCATTTGAGAAGAAAGAAGATCCTTTTTGCCAGATTGCAGAGAACCACAGGTTCAATAATGAAATGATTGACTCTGCACTTCCAATAAAAAGCAGTTAAACAGCATGCAGTTTGCTCTGTACTTGGACAAAACATTAAAGACTGGAGATGTGTTTACTCCAAATGAAAAGTCAAAATTAATGGAATAAGAAATAAATCTTGATTTGGTACTGTACCCAAAGCCTTTCCACCTGTGCTGGAGCATAGGTCCATGAAGCCGCTGTCTGTCTGGCTTCTACATTTTACTGTTCTCTAAGAACTGCACTGTATATCTAAGGTTTTAAATTCTTTGGGAGTTCTTTGAGTCCACCTGTTCAAAGTATGCTAGAGTTACAAACTACATTAGTTAGGAAAAGATAGCGGTTGTCAGTCTTAGCTATTAAATTCAAGCGCTTTATAGCAATTTTCATAACTAAAATAATATTAGTAGTACTAATTTGATTTTATTATTAAATTATTTGAAATAAATTATAAAAATTACTATTGTTATCTTCGGTCTCTATTTCCACATAGAAACTAAAAATAACAACAGTGGAAAAAATAACAACACTGGAAGACTGTCTCCTGAGTTGCAGTCAAGAATTTTAAATTCAAACAAATCTCAGCAAACAGCTAAAGTGAAATCAACAGCTTTTCCTCATCTGGAATTAAAGACATGTCAAAACAGTTTTGAGATTTATGTAGGTTTCATGCTGGTTTGCCAAGCAGCTGAAGTGTACTTTGTAATGAACAAAAAGTAAGGTGTATAAATAACACAAACCAACCCATGACTTCGATCCAGATTCTAAATTCTCCTTAAAGTGTTACAATGTAAGCAGATGATTATGTTCTTCTTGCTATAATTTTGAATACAAGCAGAAATCAGTTTTTTATATCTGCTGAAATCAGTGATTTTAATTGACTCCAGGGAGAATGGAATTGAACCTGGAGCATAAAAGGTGCTACGAACAAATACATATATTGTATTGAATGTTGTCAGTGTTGTGGGCCTAAGTGGTTCATATACTGGGAACATGAAAATCAGTACTTTTGTTACACATAAACCATTAGCAAACTTTAGTTTCCTAGCTAGTTTTAGGAGAAAAGTAGAAAATAATCAAAAAGATAATTATAAACTTAGCAGGATCCTGATCCTCAAGTACCCACCAACCTGACAGGTGTGGATTTGAATTTCTCTTTGAACAAAGAAAGTAGATCTGAACTGTAATGTGCTGTGTGTCTTCTGACAGTGTTTTTTTCAGGTTTTTTTTCTGGTGTTACTCCACTAATACAACATACATAAATATTTCTTAGTGCAAGAACTTGAGTTTCAATGTTTTATGTTCTTTATTTATTGTGGAACATTCTACATCTTATCTGTGTCAGCAAGCATTTAAACAACTGAGGCAAACCAGAGCTGATTTAACAGGAATGAGAAAACACTAACTAATGCATAAAACACAGGCTAATGCATAATATGATGATCAGAGCAGTTTCAGTGGGAAGGAAACAATGCAGGTTTAAGTCCTGTCAATTTGAGAAGAAAATCTGAATGTTTCAGTGTGCTGGGTAATTCTCTACCCTTTTTATAAGTGAAGGAGAAGCAGCCACCATCTCTTTCTAGTTTCTCAAGTTGAGTGTCTAGGCATTAGTTCCATTTGTTTCCTATTGTTTAAAATGTCTAAGATGGAGATAATTTTCCCAATCTTTATTGCAATGATATCTTTTAAGAAGATACAGATTTGTTTTTTAAGAGATAGAAGGTGAAAGGGAAGGAGATCTTTTTTTTTTTTTTTTTGGCCAGGAGTTTGCAGTTACATAACTGTTTTTTTATTTTGCAAGATTTTCTAACATGACTCACATATATATTATAATATACATGACTATGAACATAAAAAATATACTTTCTTTTTTGTTGTTGAATTAAAAATACAGGTAAAAAACTATGCTACTCATAGTAGTCATGCCAGGTTGAGATTCAGAGCTGCGTATCATGAGGCTTGAAGCTACATTTACACTCAACTTCTTATGGGCTATTCCAGGAGAGAGACAAACATCCTTGTATATGGTCACAGTAACTTGTCTGAGCTTCTACATGAAATTCAGTATTAGATCCTGAAATCTGTTTCTCCCATGTATGTTTGGTTTGCCTCCAAGCCCTGTGTTGCCGGAAGAGGACCTCAGGCAATAAACCATGGGCCTCATTTCTCCAGTAGTTGCTTCCATTCTTTGGCGATCAGGTTCCATTTTCAGTTACTGAAACATAGGATTAGAGACCTGATTTTAGACCCCCAAAGTCTAGCAACTTTGGCCAGAAAATCAAAGTATTTCTGTGAAATTCTGTAATCCAAATTTAACCTTATGACACCTACAAGTTCTCTTTTGCTCAAAAGATAAAAAAGGAATAAATACTAGAACTGAGAAGATTGATTTTGTTTTCTTCATGCTCTAAGGCTGTCATTTCAAACAGCTGAATTAGGGATTAATAGGGTCAAAAATGCTCATAATTCTGGCAAAGTCAGATTTGTCAGGAAGCTCTCTCAAAGATGCCTCTACTTTTCTATAACTTACTATAAAGAATAGAAGGTAAAAATCCATTCAAGTCTGACTCCTGTTCTAGAAAGTCTCCATTCTATGCCCTGATGTCTTGAGCCATTTTGTCAAATGTATTTTGAAGTAAAGATAATAGTGTTGTTAGAACATAAGCTAGTACCTATAGTACTAACTTCTCATGGAAAAGTACATATGCTGCAGGTACCAAAATAATTTAGATCTTTGCCTGGGAATCTTTATTTTCCTTTCTTATATATGGTATAGATTTCAAAAGCGAACTCTTTATCATTTTAATTTGCTTATTCAATGGAGTGGTCACTTTTCTTACCCATACAAAGCCAAAATTGTAAACTCATTTCTTTCACACCAAACTGACCGTGTAGTTGCCATTAGTTTTTCGTTAGTCATCTGACATTAGATGGAGTTAGTCATCATACTGGAACATGTTATTATTTTGTTAGCTTGCATTCCAAACACAAGGATCTAAAGGGAATCATAAAACTCAGAGGAAGTATACTAGATTTCCTAACCTATCACCAGCCAGTGAAGGTCTTCTTTGTACAGTATGTTAGAGGCATTATTGAGAGTAGTAATAAAATATTAATAGCTTTGCTTTTCATTTCTGAAATATAGCATCCATTTATAAATAGGCTATGCATTGTTATTAGATTTTAAATTTTCTCATGTGTTTTGTTTCTTTAAAGTAAGTAATGAGTTTAAAGGTAGCTTGTGCTTCTAAGGTAGAGACACAACTGCAGAGGTCTAGCTTAAAATGTGAGGACTTTTGTTGATATAAAGTAATTATAATTGCAGGGAATAGAAATGATACTGCTATTTTTATTGGACCAAACTAAATTTGAGAAATTCTATAGCTACTACTTGAGGACAGACAAGCAGAATTATTATTTTTCATACTACTTCTTCAGAGTATTAGTTAATGAGGTTTAAAAGCTTTGAAAAAGGTAATATAGGAAGCTAAATACTTTTAAAAGTAATTGTACTTACTGTCATTTAATTGAAAATATTTAAGCAGAAAAGACATTACAGAATCTGAGTCATAGGCTATGCAGAAAATGCATGCTTGAGAATCTCAAGAGGTTGAAAATGCTTAAACAATTTCTACATTAATTACAAATCCTAAATTAAATTGGCATATATATTATTTATAACAAGACAGCTACTGTATCATCTATAGTTACTAAAACACAGCAGAGCATTTTGTTATTTGTGTAAACATGAACAAAGAAAAGATTGTTTATTCCCAGAATGGGAGAAAAAAGTAGTCTAATTACAGTTTGCATTGTTTTGCCTGTGGGTTCCCCAAGAGCCAGTCCCTGATGGGAAGCTGCTGCCTCACATTCAGTGATGCATGAACTCAGTCTCTTTGTTCTGCATTGGGGAGAAAAAAAAGTATCTGTGTAGTGCTATTTCTTGACTGCTGCATGTAAAAGGTTATTGTACTTGATTCCTCTGCATCTGCACAGAGCTGACACAGAATCTGTCCTTTCTCCTTTCCTCTTCTGCATGTAACTATTGTTAGTTTCTTCCTCCTGTCATCAAAAGACATAGTGAAAATAGGGGAGAATCAATCTTTTCTTTCTCTGGCAATGAAACAAAAATTTTGAGAATTTATACATTGGTATCTGAATAATGGTTTATTATGTAAACTGTTCAGGATATGTCCATGAATGGAAAAGTAAGCTCATAATCACCTGGTCCTTTGGGCAAAATACATAAGCTAAACTAAATGTCACTAAATGTGATATTATTTACATGTCATGCAAATTTAGTTTCATTTTTCACAAGGTTTTGAATTCACTTATAAGTATATAATAGACTCCACTCATTCTAAAGTTCTCTTTTATACTATTCCCTGAATAATTAAATCATATGCAAAAATGTCAGAAGACAAAATAAAATGTATTTATCCCAGCCACATCTTTTCACAGCATAACATGTCATGTGAAAACAACATTAAGTGTTTTATGCCATCTGTGCTGACTGAGGATACATTGACAATAGAATATTCCTTTTTAAGTTGCACACAGTCAGCTTATAGCAATAAGACCTAAATAGAGTGATCTACAAAAGCAGACAGTCATTGATATTTGCTTCACTTTAATCTTTTGGAGATGGAGCTTGTTCATCATGCTGCCACTCACAGCTTTATACAAATAAAATGTCATTAAAAAGCATTGTTTCTTTAGTGAATGTATTTTAATGAGATAAATTCTGAATAGTAAATTTTATAGTATTTTTAAATATTATGCTATGATATTTTGTATTTATACATTATTATAGATATTTTATATAACATATAATATACATTTTTTAATATTTAAAAATGTTAGTAGAATGCAGGAAAATGTTGGGGAAAATACCATCATTTCCCAGGCACTGTACATAAAATATTTGGTAAATGTAAGAAGTCTTAGATTCTAGTTGGACATTACTGATAGTCATTGTATACCAGATCTCCATATGTGATCTGGAGAATCAAGGAATATATTGTTTCAGTCTGCACATGTTGTGTAAATTGCATCTTTCAAGTCACTTTCCCAAACAAGGCTACTGTGTATTTGAGACTTGTTATGTGCAATTATTACCAACCAAATTACAATAATTTGATGTCTGCACTTTTTTCTGCATTTGTTAACAATCAAGAAATGATTTTACAAAAAAAAAAAAATTGCAGATCAAAATGTCTTGATTCTCTATTTTGTCCAAGCAGAGCTTTCATACCTGTGACAAAGGACCTGCTAAAATGTGGTTTGACGCTCCCTCCCTCAGAAGGTCCATCTTCAGCCTAAGGTAGAGCTGCAGAGGACAGAGGATGAGTCTGCTTAAGAGAATTTATTTTTCTCACCTTACATATAGAATCCCAGCATGAACTGGGGGTACTGTCCCATTTAGTGCTGGGAGTCCTTGTCTCACCTACCCTGTTTATTGTGCAAGAAATCTCCTTTATTAATTAGTTAGATATTATTTTTTTGCTTAGTCTTCATTAAGTGTTTGGCTTTTAATCTCAGTACTTTGCTTGTGTAAAGTATGCTGCATAATTTCACGTTGAAGGTGCAAGGGTTTTCATGGAACAATAGAAAAGGGCCCGAAAGCTGCAGTGTATCACAGGAATAATGTATGCATGTTGATTATTAAGAAATACTCTTTCCTTGTCACGGCATTAATCACTTATCTCCTGTTCCAAAATGCCTATTATCAACGCTATTTATCAACTCCAATGCCTCCTTAGAGGACATCCAACTTTGAAACACTTGGGAAGGAAAATCTTTGACAGTAAAAAGTATTCAGTGTCCTGAGGAGAAAATCCCTAAAACAGTTAACCAAACAGGATACACATTATTGCCAGTTTTGACTCTTAAATTTATCACTAAAATTTGATTCTGCCTCATTTTTTTTAGTTAAATCTGTCTAGGAAAAGTTCAGGGTGCTTAGTAGATCTGTTACTTTATCTCGGTGATGGACTCTCAGCATATACATACTGTGCATGCTGTGTATAATATATGTGCTAACGTCTGAAGAACATTTGCAAATGTATTATGAACAGTTCCATCTGGTGGAATGAGCTGTGAAAATTAATTTGTTTTTTAATTAGACTTCAGTGAAATTGCAAGAAATTATGGTAGACATTGTTTGTAGTGAAAGATCTCTTTTATTAAAGTGCCTGATAGAATTGAAGGAAATATTTTCTGATATTCAAATTCCAGGTTCATTTCAGAAATTTTTGAAAATGTATTTCTTGTTCTACAGTTATTTGCTAAATTACATCTGGCTCAAAATTTCAGAGGCTTCCCATTCACTGTATTTCATAAAGACTGGTCATTAGAATAACAATTAAATACTTCTTCTCAAGAAACACTCTTGAATATGCAGATTTGCACACAATTTATGTAAACATTGGCTACATGCCCCTCAGCAATAACCCTAAAATCTACCTTTTAGATCTTTATATTTAGCTTATTTCAAGAAAATGTCGTGTGGTTTTTTTGCATCTCTCTCTGCCTTCTATGAGCAAAATTATCAGCATACTGCATTCCAAGTGGTAACAGTGCTATGCTACTGTTCTCTGTTGCTTGCAGATTGTTCAATAGAATAGAGCATATTCCAGACAGACTTAATCTTAAAATATGCAGCACTAATTGTGAAAAAGGCAGGAGGAAGATAAAATCAGTGGCAACAAGATGAACTCCTAGTAGATCTCAGTCAGCAGTTTTCTTTGAACATGGACACAAATAGACAGTAAGCTTTGTAAACGTAGTAAAAATTGAAAATGTGCATCATATATCAAAGGAAGAGAAATATTGGCCAAAGTGTGTTTTGATCTGAAAGAACGTTACACAATTACCTTGTGCTCTTTTATTTAGCAGTTGTAATAATGACCCCTGAAGATCAAACGTGCTTTGTTCATGAAGAAAATAAATCTAACTGATGAAATAACTGATGATAAGTACTAGATAAGGCAATTTAAAGGCTAGGTACAAAAAAATATACTGTTCAGTTAAACTAGCTTCTAGTTGTAAAAGACCTTCATTACTTAAGTCTGTAGATAAATACTGTCCATATCCAGACAGTTAGTGGGTAACCGGTTGGTTCTGCTCTTAGTTCTGTAACAGCATAGAGAGGATTCTTTACAGGAATACAAATCATATACAATAGGAGTAACAAACATGGAAATATACCTATTCAGAAGCATTTATGCCTTGTTTTGTTTATTTTGTTTTGTTTTTCTGTGCTGCTGGTTATGCTCAGGAAGAGAAATGAATTTTCATCCTTATAGAGCAAGTCCTGTATTCTTTTGGAACATCTGTCTTTCTCCCACATTAATGTTTTTTAGATTGAAGGGAGCATTTGCGCCTCTGAGTCACCAGTCAGTTGTGACAGTATGCTCATGCCTCAGGATATTGAGTCCAACGGTTTCATGTGTATTAGTCATCTCATTTGTAGGATTCTGAACATGTCCTCTTCAGGCTTACCTTAACACCCAGGTTTTTTGAAAATACCAGTTTCATAGGCTTTCATAAACCATATAGGAATAAATGGGGTGCTATGAGAACTTGACAGTATATGAGAGCTAATTAAAAACCTCTTTTTCAGTTTTTGAGAGCAGTTCCTTTCATTTCCCTGAAAAATCAACTTGTCTAGTTTCATCTTAAATTATACAAGCTTATTTACTTTTCTTTTAAACACTCAATCTGATCTCCTGAGTATTGAAATTAGCAGAGCTTTGCTATTGACTTCAGTGACACTCAGTTTTCTCTTTACATTTCTCTGTGCCAAATCTTGTCTGTCATAAAGACAGTTGACATTTGCTATTGTTAGGATCTAGCCTTGTGCAATTATTGTATTGATTTTATTTATTTATTCTTTGTTATTGAAGCAATAGGAGTGTCTTGGTGGTATAAGGCAGAAATAGTTCACATTTTCATGTGAGGGAAACATGGGTAGAGAATGTGTACACTATCTTCTTCTAGAAGGAGTTTTCTATCCTGTGTTCACATGACATGCAACTAAATAGTAAATATATGTGAAAAAGATGGCATATTATAGAGGCTGATAAATATATTTTGCTGCTCATTTAAATAGCTTGCTTCCTGCACAGTTTGGTTCAGTGGCAAAAGAATTTACCAACGTAATAATTAGTCAAGAAAAATTCTACTACTATTAAGAAAAAAAAAAACATTGAGAAACTGAGATGTTTTGATTTGGCTCCCTGAGCTGATAAACCAGTTCTACCTGCTGGGTTACAGATTTAAATACTTAGTTTTAGCTGATATACTTTCAGGCCTCCCTGGCCACTCAAGGAAATTCACCAAAATCTTGCACTGAAAAGAATGCTGCAATATCAAATAAAAACCTCATCACATCAAAGAATGTGGTATGTGACAACATATTCTCTTGATTTTCATTCTACACAGTTTACCAATTAATCACTCAGAATAGAAATGCAGGGAATCACATGCTTTTCATTATTGATTTAGGTATCAAATATCTTGAGTGTGTATTCTTAAATCAGCACCAAATAGATGATATCTTAAGTTAAATTAAAATAGAAGAAATCCAATGTATTCTGAGAATTCTTCAATATTTGGGAAGTTTACTTCTCTATAACATTGCTTTGCTATATTAAAGTATTAATGAAAGAAGTGAGATTTTATCAGAAACTTCATTGTGAAAAAATTACTGTAACAGTGTTTTATTATATTCTTATTGAACTTTGACCTATAGAAAATAAAACCTCTCCATCCTTTGAAATTAACCACAAACAGGAAGTGAAAGACATAATCAATAACCAAATTTACATTCTAGTTTTGCTATGATTGCTACAACTGCAGAAGATACAGTAATATGTGTTAAGGTTGATGATACCAAATTTTAAATACAAACATTAAAACCCAGAGCATTGTGAGCTATGATTCCTTCACCAATTTTGGAATCATTAACTTGTCACATATTTACATATATAACTGCAAGTAAGCAACCCAAGTTTATAAAAAAAAAATTTCTGTTGTGACTTTCTGTATCTACATATCTCCTAACATATGGCACCTTAGAGCATCAGGGACCAGACTGAGGGCAGGTGGAATATCTGACAAGTAGCAAAAGGGGCTGGAATATGGGACAGTAGTGGGAGTAAGGCTGTAAATGCAAGGTATTCCTGTAAATCTTTGTTCTCTCGTAAGTTTTAAGATAAGTAGAAAAAATATGTATTAAAGGTATAGAAATACTTTATGTTGTTAATTAATCACACAGCATGTCTGGGATATTTTAATTGATATTTACATGCATTGTAAATAATGTATTTATGAAGTTTTAATTACTTAGAGAAACCTAAGGTAACATATTATGCAAGTGTGTTGTTCTATATTATTTTAATCAGTCCTTTCAAAAATCATCTAACCTCACATTTTTCATAAAATCACAGAAAACATTCACAAATATTCTATNTTAACCACATTTCAATGCACCTGTAACTGGATTTACAACTAGCATATGCAGAATAATATAATGTTTTCTAATACCCTGGAAAGATGATTTTGACAAATAAAAAATGAAATAAAGAGAAATGGTAAACTTTCCTAAATATTTTAAGACTGTTCAATTGAAGTTAAACATACACAGCATTTCTTCTGCAAACAGGCCCATTAATGATGCATTTTGACCTGGTATACATGGATCTTTCAATTGGTTTGTTTTGGCAATGTGTGACAATTTGTTTAGAATTGCAATACAGGGAATTAATCAGTATACTCAGTGTAGCAGAGTCTGCCTTAGATGCAGATGTCAAAATGTAACCATTTTTGGGAAGATAGTGATGGCCACAAGTGAGAGGATCTCTCAGAGGGAATTATATCCTGGCTTCATGTTTATCAGTGGTGTGATTGATCATTCAAATAATGTTACGAAACCTTTGCAGATAAAAAATCTGATATGAAAAAATTAAAATAAATAAAAAATTCTCTTAATCACCATTTAGTAGAGAAATAGATTTTTTAAATAGCTAGGTGCGGCATAGGAAACTTGGAAACAAAGTGTACACCTTGTACTTACATGATAGAGCTTGTCTTTGAAAATGATGACTCAAGAAAGAACATAAGGTCATTGAAGATCTCTTCGTGAACAGGAATTCTTGGTGCCATGCTATGGTTAAATGGGATAATACAATGTTTATAAGAGGAGGACTATCAAATAGAAGTAGAATGTGTCCGCACACGTTTCATGAAACACAAAACTACTGTGACACTGCTGTGCTTAAAACTGATAGTCACACTTCAAGGAGAACATGGAATATTGGAGAGATTTCAAAGGCTCTTAGAATTAGAAAAAAAGATGTCCTGAAACATAAAATTTACAGGTTTCAGTTTAATCCTTTATACACTACAGAAACCACTAAGAGAGGACTTAGTCATTCGATATAGATAGCTACTCATGACAAAAAAAATTATCTAAGCTCTTGGTAGCACTTAATTTTGCCAACAGAGGGTAATACAGTTTCCAAAGACTAAAAGTTGTTAGCTTCATACTCAACTTAACTGAAGTTCTAGTTGCAAGTGTCGTTACTATGCCCTGGAACAATTTATATATCATATTCAGGATTCTACAATGGCCTTTAAGATAGGACTAGATAGATTTATTAAATAGATATTTTAATCCAGTTCTTAGGGGAGGAAATTGTCATGTATTTATAGCCTTAGATTCTATGCTTATGTCTGTATTAGCAAATAAAATATCCTGAGCCTGTTCTCCAGTGGCTCAGTATTTGGGCTTGGAAGTCTGCTAATAATTAAAAGAGTATGGGCAGTATTGGAGCAGTGCTTGGCCATGGCCTGGCCCTGTTGGTTTCATTAATACAGCTGCAGTCTGTATCTTTTTTTGCTGTGGTTAAGATGCACCAAATGTCCTGAAAACACCTGGGCCATTTTCTGAATTTTCTTGAATTACACAAATGTTGTAGTTATTATATTTGTTGAGATGAAAGGAGCCTATTTTTGCTAATGATCCTGGTCCCCAAAACCTTAACAAGCAACAAACTGCATAAAGTATCAATGCTTAGTAAGTTACTAAGCAATATGAGGTAGGTAATCTTTCTGCTTAGCTGCAGGTTTAGAAGGAGGTTTTGAGACTTCAGAAGAATTAATTATATTTTAACTCAGTACTTCAAAAGAATCTTCTATAATAAACAGCCAGCCATTGCACAATACCTTTGGAATCAGGAGAATAAAGCACGGGCAAGGTTGGTAGAACTGAGGCCATGGAGTTGCTGAATGTCAGGAGGTACATAGATTTCAAAGCCAAAGAGATAAGCAGGACATCAACTCTGATGGTGACACCTGATAATGTGTGTTTGAAAGTGTCTCCTACTGAAAAAGGAAGAGCTCAAAAGCTGACTGAATTTTAACTTCCACAAAGACTACCACACCTTAATTTAAGCTCTTGTTTGGTTTGCATTTCTTGAGTAACCAGATGTACTTATTGTTGTAATCACAGCCTAATCTCAATTGAATTTTTAATTTGCATTTGAATTTGACTTTGGTGCTCAACATTTTGGTTTTGGTGACATCCCTCTTCATAAGATCAAAGAGCTTTTTAGTAGATAGTATTTTTTTTCCCTTGAAGATGTTTATGTACTGTAGTGAAGTTACTTTTCAGTCTTCTTTCTAAATAGCAGAAACACATTGCACTTCTGAAGTCTCACACTGTGTGGTGTTTTCTCAGCTCTTGTGGTTCTTTGCTATACCTCTGCCAGTTTTTCACCTTTTTTTTTGGCAAGACAGAGGATCAATACATATATTCAAGAATTAGGCTCACCAAGACTATAAAAATTCTTTCTGCTTCTTTCACTGCACATTTTTAGCACCCCATAAATAAGTACTGGCTTCTTTGCAGTGGAGATCTACATGGCCCATAAAGGCAAAGGTAAAAGGCTTTACATAGAGCGTAAATATCTTTAGGCAATATTTCATAAAAAATTAGAAAAATTCATATAGAATATGAGCAAAATAAGAAGATGGAGAGGGGATGAAAATAAAAGAAAGCTATGGCTGAAACTGAAATACAGTGTGAGATAAAATTAAAAGGCTGGAACAACCAGTAGATCAGAAGGGATGGAGTTAAATTAAGAGTACCAGGATAATCTAAATCCTATTTCCTCTTTCTCTGCCACCAGCAGTTGTACATCCCTGCCCATGTCTTTGTTCAGGTTCAATACTTGCTTCACCCTGATGTTTTAACTACTAGTGACTATGATCTGACAAAAGGATTATAATTTGCTATCAAGCTAGCATGCTAAAATGGCCTGATACAGTATGAGATGAGCAAGTTTGACTTGATAGAACAAAGATGGTGAGAATACAATGTGAGTTCAGAACAGGTAAAGTCGGAGATAACAAGATGCCAAAGGCATTATTAAAATGGCACAGTCTCTGTCATGGGCTAGGAACCACAGCCTGAATGACCAACAGGGAGTCAGAAAAACTGCAGAAGTTGGATTGGCTAAGGGATAAAATTCCTTCACTGAATCAGGAGCAAATCATAGAATCATAGAAGCATTTGGGTTAGAAAAGACCTCCGAGATCATCAAGTCCAACCCTTGGTCCAACTCCAGTCCATTTACTAGATCATGGCACTCAGTGCCATGTCCAATCTCAGTTTAAAAATCTCCAGGGATGGTGAATCCACCACCAATCTGGGCAGCCCATTCCAATGCCTGATTACTCTCTCTGCAAAGAATTTTTTTCTGATCTCCAACTTAAATTTCCCCTGGCAGAGCTTAAGCCCGTGCCCCCTTGTCCTATTGCTGAGTACCTGGGAGAAGAGACCAACCCCCACCTGGCTAGAACTTCCCTTCAGGTAGTTACAGACAGTAATGAGGTCACCTCTGAGCCCCCTCTTCTCCAGGCTAAACAACCCCAGCTCCCTCAGCCTCTCCCCATAGGACTTGTGCTCCAGTCCCTTCACCAGCCTTGTTGCTCTTCTCTGGACCCGCTCCAGCACCTCAATATCTTTCCTGAACTGAGGGGCCCAGAACTCAACGCAATACTCAAGGTGTGGCCTCACCAACGCAGAGTACAGGGGAAGGATCACTGCCCTGGTCCTGCTGGCCACGCTATTTTTGATACAGGCCAGGATCCCATTGGCCTTCTTGGCCACCTGGGCACACTGTTGGCTCATGTTGAGCTTCCTGTCAATTAGTACCCCCAGATCCCTCTCCGCCTGGCTGATTTCCAGCCACTCTGTGCCCAGCCTGTAGCGCTGCATGGGGTTGTTGTGGCCAAAGTGCAGGACCCAGCACTTGGCCTTATTGAACTTCATCCCATTGGAATCAGCCCATCTCTCATGTCTATCCAGATCCCTCTGCAGAGCCCTCCTGCCTTCCAGCAGGTCAACACTCCCCTACAGTATTAAGGGCACCCTGTGCTTCTCTATCTGCTTGGTTTCTGTGAGGCTCGAGAGCAGCTGTACTTACCTCAAAGACTTCAGAGCAGAAATTGTCCAGCTCAAAAGCTTAGTCAAATGGTCATTTTGAAGATGCTAGTGTTAATACTTATTATTCACCACCTTTATTGTATTTTTCAATAGTAGATATCAGAGCTATTGTATCACACTTTGCTGTGATGTTGTGGTCATTGTAGTATAATCCTCTGACATTATTGTGGTATTTCACTGGATGATCTGTAACTGCTTTAAAAAGTTAATATTGACCTACTTGAATATGAAAAATTGAGCCTCTGATGTAAATATACCTACATATTGACTGTGTCAGGAATACATCTCTTGTTGTGTACTCAAAGCACTAAAGTGGTGTGTTGCTATTATACCTGTCATCCTTAATTTCTCATAAAGTGCAACAGGTACAATAGAGAGTAGTTTTATTTCATAATATTCTAAAATAATATCTCCTTTGCTTGTGGGTGATTTCTGCAGTTTCTATAGTGCCAGATATCTGAAAATCCTGCAATTATTTGGAATGACATTGTTTAGTTAGATAAAGAGTAAACAGGATGACAATGTTTATGATAGGTCAGCATATTACTCTTTCTTTTCATTGATCTTTGAAAACTGAATTTAAATAAATGTCTTTACATAAAAGCTGAATTACACTTAATTTTGGTTTTCCTTATTTACAGAATCTATAGCATCTCATAAATGGAAGGCACATTGTATAGAATTAATTTTTTAATCAAAATCTATGGATTTAATTACAATATGTTTACCTCAGTTTAGTCAAAATACATATTAGCAATTATATTGGTTTCCTATTTTTCTGCAGTGTTGTATATCTAAAACAGACTAATTTTGATGGGACATATAACACAGTAGATAATTACTTCACTTTGATTAATGCATTATAAATCCATAAATAGACATTTGTTTTATGTGAAAAGTAGGCAGCCTGGTAGAGAACAGGAACAAATAACAAAGAGGAATACTCAGTGACAAATGCAGACTAAGAATAAAAGCTGATTAATTGAGAAATTTGTGAACTGATTATTCATTATGCTGTAATTCCATGTACTGCACCAGAATTTCTTTTCATTTCTTGGATTCAATTCCAAATCAGAGTTTCATAATACTGTTTTCTTCTGCTTTTGTTTTTCACACACATTGTATGTAAAAATTTTTTTCAAGAAAATGCTATTTGCCTTGTATGTTATTTCTGTGACATAAACCCCCTAACAAAACTGGGTTTAGAGACTAATTCACATTTTAGCGTTTATAACATCAGCATCTGGTATAAAATGTTGAAATCATCCAAAATGTATATTAATTGCAATGCTAGATGCAATAGGAGTATTTAGAAAAGCTGGCACACACTGTCATTCTAAGATGTTAAGCATAGCTAGGTTGGCATGTCAGTGATTGCATCTTGCAATGCCAAGTACTTACTTCCAGAGCCAAAAATGGTCAGCAGAAGAACATCTGAAAATCTTAAGCAATGACATTTTTGTCCTGCTAAGTTACCTGTTCATGAGGAAATTCTGTGAATTTCCTGAAGACAGATACCATGAAAAGTTTACCCCTAAGTTTAAGACCCTACATCAGTCTTCTCATTATGACGGATTTCCTCTCTTTCTGTGCTCAATCAGGAATGGGTTAACATGGTTGTCTGATGAAGTTCCTCTCATTCTCCATTCATTAGTTACAGTTTCCCATGAGGAACTTTGTCTGTGGAATGTTCCCTTTATGCTGATCTGAAGTAGCGTGATTCTCAACATTTTACAAAATCCTGCAAAGATGCCTTTTGGGATAAATCTGTATGCAAATAGGATTAATTTATACTGCAAATATGTGGTGACTCAAAAGACTTAATAACACTTGTCTTCTCAAAGTAACTGGAGTAATTGTGGGAGTTAGAGGTGCAAAAAGCCTCCTGGTTTCATTACATAGTTTAATTTCTGGAGGATACTAAGGAACTGACAGTTTAAACATACACTGGATCCAACTTGGTATTTTGGGTAGATTTTCCCCTTTGTTTAGAAGTTTTGTCACCTGGAACAAATATACTTAAAAAATAAAAGAACAATAACAAGAAAAAAGGATATTGTTTCAAAAATTGCATCCAAGAAAAAACATAAATTAGTTGCAACCTTCTTAAGGTTCTTTAGCACTTGAAGGCTATAATTACTATCTGGAAATGGAAGAAATGTCACTAACTTTCTGCAAGCAGGAGGTCACCCATGTTTTTAAAGGCACTTTTCTACGTATTTGTCAAAGAGAATAAAATAGCATAATGTATGTTTTGTGACCTACTGCTCTTCAGATTCTATCAGTTTAATTTCAAAATTCATATTTAATTTATGAACAAGTTTTTTCATTCCCCTCACATTGGAATTAAATAGTCTTATACTTGCATTTGCACAAAACCAGTTAAAGTGTCAAACAAAAAAAAAGTTCTATTTCAGGTTGCCTATTAAAAGTTTACTTTGCTTTTCAGTACTTAACATACCTGAATCTTCAAGACTAACAGAGTAGCTGCAAGAAAACAGGTTCTTTAAAAATACTCCTGCAAAGAAGTAAAATCTCTTAAATCAGGATTTTTCCATAGTATATTAACAATCCCAGGAAATGTCAAATGCAAGAAAGTATATTCAGTTTAAGTCAAGGTTTGGACAACATTCACTTTGGATCATATTTCTATGTGGAAATTTTACTTGTTCCTCCCTTTTCCATTCTGAGTAATTTTTACTTCTCTGAACCTGTCCATAAGCTGAATAGAAATTGTCAGAGTGCATAGAGACATTCAGTCCCAAAACACAAAAATGCTTATCCCATGTTTTTTTGTCTTTGAAAGTATGGCTGTTTTCTAGAACAGGAAAACTATTTGTGATGATGAAACATATTCTGAGAAAATCTTTTTTCTTGTCACAAAACTAAATTATATCATCTTCAAAAGCTGTCTAGTATGTAGCAGACTTGGGCTGAAATTCACCTTTTCCTTTTATTAACTGTTTCAGGTTTCCTGAAAGAAAGAACACATGTTCTCAAATCAATTCAGTATCCACCCATACTTATGATGAAGTCAGTTAGTTGACAGGCAACTTCAGGACAGCATTGCTGGACTAGGATCGCAATACAGTTTGTCATCACAGACAGTAGAAGAAATTGTTACTTGGGGTGTTATATGCTGTCTGATCATCTATGTGCATTTGTGGCAGAGGTCAGAAGGTTGCCTTCTTGGTCAGGGAGGACAGTAATGGCAGCTGTCTGAAAAAAAGTGCTGTGGGTTAGAATACGTTAAAATAGTGGGGATACTGTTTGTCTGAGTGGGTGCAAGGACACAAAAAAAATCCATGCTTTGCTGGAAAAAGGAGGAGAAGAGAAAAAGCACAAGAAAAGAACAAAAACATTCTTTCTATTAAATGCTAAACTAAAGTCATTGGAAAGAATACAAGAGGTTATTCCCTCTCTCTTGTTGACTAAATTGTATATTCTTCCTACAGACAGTTCCTAAGAAAGAACTGTTCTTTGTTTTTCTGTGTACAGACACACTATCTGTTGTTTATGACTATAATCATAGCATGCATAGTTTAAAATGTGGGACTATGAGATAGGCTGTGTTTCTCCTTTTGGTTTGTCGTCAGTAAAACCCATGCTCCTTATTTATTACATCTTCTTTGTGATTTGCTAACAAAATTTCTGTCTTTAAACTAGTATATTATACATTGCTTCTAGTAGCCTGATCTGTTTCATAAACATAGGACTATATTCTTTCATACCTTATATTTAGGCCCCATGTGTTTTGTCCACCACTATTTACTTTTTTACAGATGAAAAAAATTCTTCCCAAATTCATGGAAACAAAGTTTCCAAGTCCGCAGGGTCTGTTTTGTTCAAACACTTTGTCAAGCTTTGGACGGGTGCAGAGGTCTGTGGCTTTATAAAGCTCATGGCTGTCACAGGATTAGCTGTTGTGAAGGTCTCAAACTCTTTTAGCTCCTGGGGTCTCAATTTACTGATTCTGTGAGACTATCCACTACTCTCTAGCTCAAGCATGTGTACAGAAATCCAAGCCATCAGTGCATCATTAGAAATTGCAGGCAATTGAAGGTTTATCTCTGAAGGAATCATTCTGCCTCCTTTGCAAAGATCAGGTAGGTGTTATGTTCTGCAGCATACACGTTTACCTTTCCTGATATTCTGTTTGGTTGCTGCCATACATCAGTGGCCTTCTACATCAATATTTACTAGTGTTTCAGTGCAGAAGCACACTGAAATAATATATGCAGTGTCTGTTATCAGAGAAAGCTCTACTTACTTTTAAGTATATTCATAACCTTTAAAGCATTTTATTGCAGGTTTGAAAACTACATTCTGACTTTATTAATGCCTAGGAAAAAAAATCCATTGTTCTCTGTCAGCAATCCTCATGATCGCTGACTCCATTAGTACGATTATAGTCAGGTTACTATTCAGTACAGCACTGGAATTTGTTGCTTTCTTTTGTACTGAAGTACAAAAGCTCCGACAAAATTTTTGAAAATTGTGAGCTAGGCAATTTTGCTTCTGGGTTGTCAGAAAAGCAAATGTGCAGCAGAGCTCTTCTTGACAACTGACTATCTAGATATTTGCCAATAGCCTCAGCACTGAGCCTCCATGGTTTTATGTTCAGCTGAATGAAGGGGGAAAGAGCCATAGATATGATTATTTGGGGGGTTTTTGTTTGGTTGGTTGAGTTTTTTTAAATTCACCTTCTTTCAACATTACTGTTTAGAACACCAGATGACTTCCACAATTTAAGAGCTTTGACAAAATGACATCCAAAGAACAGATAACTAATGCTGTGCTACTGAAGCTAGGAATAGTGCTATGTTTGCTTTACATAAATCAAGGCAGAGATTTTCAGTCACAATAGTTCAAAACAGGTGGGAGTTCAGTTCATCCTTCCAAGTCACTCTTCTTAGGTACACTGGAGAAGAAAATCTTTAAATAATATGTCAGATCTCTCAGCTTAAATCAACTGGCCTGGTTTTGTAGCCTACTCTTTATTAAGAAAGTATGATGTGTGGTAAGCATGGTCTCTTTTGAGGAATTTCTCATATTTAAGAAACAGGTCTATCTGTTCCTCAGTACATTAAAACTTTTTTGTTGTTTTAATAGACCTATTACCTTTTTTAAACTTAGAAGACTAAAAACATTATCACCAAGAAAATGTCCTGAGCTTCAAGTGAAGTTTTGTTATTCATTTACAAGGGAGCAAGGACAAGTCCAAATCAACTGTGTAGCAGACAAGGATGCATAAAGACAGGAGAGTACAGTAGATAAAGGGGAAAAAAGGAGCAGAGCTCAAAAGGAGGAAGGGTGAGAATACAGCATAAAAGACTTGTTATAACTTTCTGTGAGGTCTGGTTTCTCAACTTTAGACTGGAGAGGTTTGAAGACAAGTCTGTATGCGAGGAAAGCAACACAGCTTTCAATTATTTCTAGTATTAAGCTCATACCTGTTACATCATAACAACACTGATGCTCAGTTCCATTATGCATAAAGAGGTTCAAAATAAAAAGATATTAACTTTGAGCCACAGATGGTGAGATCACAAACTAAACTGTGTTCACACATCAAACGCTTGTGAACTCCTCACGCATGTTTGCAATAACAGCACTCCATGTGTGGTACCAGAGAAATACATTCCCTGTGTACAGTCCAAGATCCACTGATAAGATCAGGGATCAGTGGCAAGTGCCAACCACCAGTGTAGATTTCTTAAATTAAAAAAAAAAAAAAAGAAAAGAAAACGAGATGTAATTTGTATATGAATTTTTATACATGAGACTATCTTTCCAATATGAATGCATTTAATATAAAAGTATGTCCATGTTTTTCTTCATCATTTTAACTTTTTCCTTTTTCTTTGTTCTCTTGACCTTTGTCTTTGTGCTCTCACTCTTTTTCTCCTTTCAGTGATTATCTTCATATCTTAATTAATAATTTACTGTAAGTCTATAGCTCATACTGAGAGGGAAGTCTTCATTATAAGCCAAATCATTTTACAATACACCAGATAAATAGATGAAAAAAGTCTTGAAAAATTAAGTGCTATTAAACATGCAGACATGGACAAAGTTTTGAGGGCCATAAGCACCCAATTACATTAAACCAAGTTTTGACTGCATGAAACTAAATCGTTTGCACAAACACAAATCCAAATACAGAATTGATCAACAGGATTTATAGAAAAGAAATAGACCATGGCTAGCTCAAAGCATTGGGGTTTTCTCTAGGTATGATCTCATCTTTGAATTTCCTGCCATCTTGGTACTTAGTTTGGGACAATTACTACATCTTTTTTATTCTTACATTTGAGAAATATACTCTCAGTTCTGTCTCAGCATGAGTGAAATGTTATTTTTTGACTGTTATGAGACAATATTTATTAACTTTTGCATTTTCATAGATCTCTATGCTAGTCCTGTTATCCAACAGAAGCAATAGCATTTTCCAATTTGTTTGTGACTATCATGTGATATTTGAACATTGAAACTGGGGTTTCACTGAGCAAGTGAAGAGGCAAATTTGTGTAGGTAAACAACTACAGTTGTAGCCAGACACCTATCTCAGTCTAATTCTCAGAAGTGATGCATTCAGGGAAATAAATCAGGATTTAAGTGCCATTTAAAAAACCCAGCAGTCAGTTTTATAGGTGCTTTTATACCATGATTTAACACTCAATGTGTATTGTTTTCTTTACTATATAAAACATAGTTGAAAGGCTTCTAAACACAGTCATCAGGGAATCCATTCAGTACCCTGAATGTAATCTATTCAGTGGAATAATTTGCACCATACTGAAAAAGAGGGAATAAAATTGTGTAAACATTAGAAACCTTCAGTTGTGTTTATCATGTAAAAAAAAGAGAAATTCTTAAGAAATTGCAATTAAAGCTACTGTGAACATTGTCATTTAGAAATTATTTGATCTTTAAGTATATATTAAAATACTTGGCAAGCATCTTGCTTTCTAGTAGCTGACAGACAGTAAGGTTAATTATTACACAAAGCAGTATGACAAGCTACCTCTAAGAAACCTGCTTCAGGTACTGGGACTACTAAAAGTGGGTACACTGGCTCTAGCAAACTAACCCTGCAAGAGAATGAGACAAAGGTTTAGGCAAAACGCCATGATAGCTTTCAGAATTCAGATGCCTTCATACAGGACTTGTGTGCCATGTAGTTACTGCCACATACACTAGGACTAAAAAGAGGCAGGTGTTGCTGACAAAGCAGCAAGACAGAGCACCAATGCAGAAAATTTCTGTTTACATGTGTATGCTTTAACAGTAGCAGCTTTGCCTTCAACCAGTAGGTACTCTGAAATGAAAGACAAAATTAATATTGCCTGCTATTCCTTGATTCTGCAATGAAAAAGCATCTGTTGCTTTAATTTTCAAGGTTTTTCAGTAGCATTTAAATGATCACTCAAATCCTGAAGCAGCCTCTATTCTCCTAATACCTGCCATATTTATAGTCTGTAACACTCACTGCTCTCACAGGGTGCTGCTCCAGCAATGCCAGCGATGAAGGGAATGCTTGCATAGACTGGCTCTCAGCATTCTGACCTGCCATGGCATCTCCCCAAAGCCAGATGGGGTGCTTGACAAAACATCTTGTGACCTCTCTGCACTAAACTTCCCACTGCTATGTGACACTGAAATAGCAACAGTGGCAAATCTAATGAAAGAGCTATGTAGTCAAGGTTTGAATGCTCTGTTATCAGGGAATTCAATCCTCTTTAGGTGTCTAAAGTCAAGCTGGGTGGAGCTGTGGAATGACAAACACTCCACCATCCAGGTGTTTCGTAAATGGGTATTTTTTGTGGTTGTTTTTTTTAGGTTTTTGTACCACCAAGTACTGCTTTTACTGAAGAAAAGCCACATTGCAAGTTTCATTTTAAAAAGTAGTTCTTGGAAGAAGCTCTGAGCAAAAATCTTTTACTTGACTAGCTGGTGAACCCAAACTATTTGTTCTTAAAAATCATATTAATGCTGCTGACAACAGACCTGCTTAGGATGAGAGACAGAAAAGTCACTCTAGCTCATTATTAGCAGTCTGGCTTCTCCACCCTGCCCTCCTGTCACCTGGAAGGACACCAATCCTCCTGGCAGTGCTTGCTCATTTTGGACCTGCACTTTGTCAGGGAGAAGCAACAGCAGCACAGCTCCATGGACGGGGGGACAAGCCAGGAGCCAAAGGTGACCCCAGCACAGGCTGGTGACCCTTACCAGTGAACACAGTCCCATACAGGATGCAAACACAGCGACAGAGCTGGTAACAGGGTCTACCAACAGCACAGCCAGCGGTGGCCTGAGGTCTGTCCAGCAGTCCCCGCCAGCACTGAGACTCCGCACAGGTAACCCTGACCATTAGTGCACCTGGAGCCCTGACAAGCTCATTTATTGTTCAGGTGAACTATATATATCATAAAACAGAAACTTTAATCTACTTTTTAAAATTCCGTTGCCTTTGCTGTTTGAATGTTCATATGTAGAACTACTGGCAGACTCTTCCAGTCACCTTCATTAGCTTAATTTAATTTAAAGTGGAAATTCCAATAATCTCACTTTTGTAGCATCAGGTAAAACAATTAAGGAAAGATAATAGGCCACAAAATAGGTACAACCTGTTGTAGTTTATTTACTATTCTTTAGAGTCTATTTGTTCCCTATACCATTTTATGGTATCAAATAAACACTTCACCTTAAAAATAAAGGGTGTTTATTCAACTTATTTTGGTATAAATGGCAGGGAGAAGTAGCTAATAAAGATAGGCACAAACACAACATTTTCAATTAATTATTGTTATGTGCAACTACTTGTTCTCTATGTGATTCTGTTCTGATATACATTATGTCCCATATTTAAACCCTCCATTAAAATGATCTGTGGCTTTTTCTTAGTCTTCCCTGGTTTTCTCGGTTCCTTGTTTTTCCTCTTGACTTTTCTTAGTATTTCAAAATGCAATAGGCATTCATAGGGAGGAAGCAACATCTCTGACTTCTTTTCCATTTATTGTTTATACTGACTATGCCATATAATGATCTATAGTTTAATTAAGTCAGAAACAATGATTATGGCTGTCTAGTATGGCTTGCATATAATTTTATTTGTACACCTTGATTATAACCATCGACTATATCATAATGTCCAGGTTAAGATGGCTGGTAAGCAAGGGCATTTCCTCACTCACATTGTGGGAAAAGGATATGCCACTGCTGTCTCTCAGTGACAATGGCTGGGCCACTGAGTTCTGAAAATCTGTGTGCTTTAGATGCGGTAAAATTCCCTCTGCAATAGGTACCTTCATAATTTCAGATTTCTTGTCTTGTGATGCAAATGGGCCATTCCCAGACTTGGACAATCACAAAGTGGAGTTCTTTAAAGGATTAAGATATTAGGAGATCTATGAGAAGTATAAAACATGAACTACTTTCTCAATATACTTCTAAAGTTGTCATGGCTTTGCACTCAAAAAACAAAGCCCCAAAGAGGGTACAATAGCAATAAAAGTTAGAACATTCCTGATAGTTAACTAGTAGAAAATTCAAGTCAGTTTGTGGAAATTTTAGACAGGTAATTTCTGCTGTAAACTTCTGTATGAAGCTATCCTTGGGACAGGCAAGCACTAGAAAATAGTGTCCACAGGGGTCCTGAAGTCTCCAATTTTGGTGTTTTCCGAGACCTAGCAGAACAAAGATCTGAGTAGCCTGATCTGATCTCATAACTGATCCCACTTTGAGCAGGAGGGTGGATGAGAAACCTGCTTGTGTCCTTTCCAACTTGAATCACTTTATGTTTTTCGTGACTCAGACAATTTTCTTTACATCAGGAACAAAGCCCACCACAACATATTTCACACCAAATGTAACTGAATTTCTTGTAGATTTATGCCCCATAACATTTTTATTTTGGAATAAAATATCAAATAGAATTGACAACTGCCTAATACATGCAGAAAATCAGACCACAGCTTTTACTGAAGAGTAATGTCAAAGCTCCACATTCCATATGGATGTCACCAAAAGGAATTGTGATTTCATCAACACAGCTGCTAGCTTTGTAATGACATATGGAAGTAACTTTTTTTTATGACTGTTCTTACAGCAATGTTTCCTCTGCCTTCTGCATTCTTCCTGACATCATGACTTTAAATATGAGCACTATTTAAAAGACAGTAGTAATTTCTGACAAATTCTTTGTACTTGTGTTAGCAATCTAATTTATCTCTAGAATTAGCATTATGTCAAATCTATTTCCTGAAGAGCCAGATATAACTTTCATTTATTCTGTAATTGTGAGACAGATATTTTAGTCTGAGATTCATTTTGTCTTGTACAGCTCAACGTGAACTTTGACTTTACTCACAGATCAGTGAAAGTCTTTCTGGATTTTACTTCTACATGATAGATAAGGGAAGAAAAATAATTATAAAATAATATCAAGAACCTAGCAAGGATAACAAGGATCTTTTGTATTGATCTTATTTAAAATAAAACATTATACCCAATCAATAAATATGATGACAAATATATAATAACAGCAAAATAACTTCCCATATGCTATGCTATATTTAATGTCATCTTGGGCTATGTAGGAGTTCCTGAACTGAGATAAATTTGTACAGAGACATTTTTTACAAACAGAAAAGGCCTCTCTACAGAAGTAGTCCTTATGATGCTATGAATCTCTGATTTGAGGAACAAATCAAGTATTTCCAGTTTGGGGGGGGGTTTAATGCAAAAATATAGTTTAATTTTTTATTTTGTTGTTAAACTTAATATCAATCCACTTGGATTATCATCTTTCAATAGGTATTTTGTGCTACTAGAGGATGAAAAAGAGACATGTTACATTTCCAATTTAAAGAAGTAAGTTTTTTCATGAAATCTAGTGTATACAACCTCTATTAGTGGACATAAGTCTTTATTGAGAAGAAGCAGATGTGAAAGGCAGGCTTGTTTTACAGTTAGTAAGAGCGAGAGTCTGTCTTAATTCACAAACAAACACTTTGCAGGTTCAGTTACTACATATGACAGTGGGATAAATATTTCATGCTTTTTCTGATATCCTTCCCTTATGACGATAGTTGTGGTGATTTCAATGACGGTAGTAAATAATGAGACATGAAGCATTTAATAGAGTAATTAATAATATTTTAGGTAAGAGTTTTCTATTATATTCTAGTAAATGAAGTTCAGTAACTTTAAATAATACTGATGTTTAAATTAGTAGCAGAAAAGTAGCTTTCAATAGGAAAGTTAATTTACGTAAGACTGCTACACACTTTTAGAATACAAACATTTTGTTAAAGAGTTGCACTTACAATTACAGCTTTATGGTATGCCTTTTATTTGTATAAAGTTTTTGCTTTGATAAATGAATGATGTGCACAGACATGTTTGTGTTATGCTGTAAGATCTGCTGTAAGTCTCATTACATTATGAAAGTTGCATCCATTGTTATCTTCCATAACTGAAGGTGAACCAGCAAATATCTAATCACTGCTCTAACAGGACATCATGTCCCTAGCATTTTTTTTAGTTTTTATTTTCTGCATTCATAGCCATTAAATAAACCAATCTCAGATGCCTCCTTGACTATTTGGACAAAGGGCAAAAACCACCTGATGTTGTCACAGTGAAAACAGCCAGGGAATGCTTTTCAAAAGCCACACATGAGGAGGGCTCTTGAACCTAGGAATGCTGAGATATGAAATCAACGTCACAGACAGGAGGATGTAAACTGACACAATAAATGAATAAAATATATGCCATATCAATAAACATAAGTTTAAAAACTCATGTTTCTGTGACATTGTAATGTTCAGTTCCAACTTTTGAGAGGGTGTGGGAACAGAGGAAAGTAGCAATGTTTTAAATATAAACATTTTACTTGAAAAATTACTATATATATTGTGAAATCATGCAAGACCTTTAGGTTATTATAAAATATCAGAATGGATGTCAAAAGAGTTTAAACTCAAACAAATTATACTTTAAAAGATTGAAAATCTTTCTACAGAAAAGAAATAAAATGTTACTAAAAATTCACCTTCTATGAGGAAAGTGGTTAATTTCATTCCTTCCCTAGGATGTTCCTTTGTAAGTCCTGACAACCTTAACACTTGCACTGCTTGTATCAGCCACTAAGTAAAAAATCTGACTTTTTTCCTTTTCCCCCCAGCCTCCCTTATGATAGAGAAGAATGGTAATTTATCCATGTAAAATCACTCAATTTTTTTTTAGCTGGGTCATAACAAGTCATAAGAAGAGTCCAGTAACACAAAACACGAACAAATGCATCTCAAGCAGTCCAGCAAGTGTTGCATAATAACCAAAATTAATTCATTTTCAGCACTACTTTGGCTGAGCAGGAGCCTTCACTGACTGGCTTAACAGCTATTTAGTTTGCCCTTGCTATCTGTAGTCACTGTTAAGCTCCTACAGAACATTTATTTAAATTGGCCATTCTGAATGACACTGCCCTAACTTCCCTCCCCTACTGTCAAAGGAGACTTGTAAGCTCACCTTTCTCTGCAGCAGTTTCTTCATCAGTCTCTTTGTGGAAGAATCTTTATCCCCAGCTGATGCCTGTGAGAGTATTACATGAGAAGGAGTCAAAGATGGCCTCTGGGGAGCTGGAATTGAGGTTGAAGGTCTCACATTAAAAAAGTCATTTACTTGTGGTTTAGTTTTGCTCTTAGGCATTATTCACAGCTTTGCTCTGTCTTCAAACTACAGGAGCAGTGGCCCCACTAAAAGAAAAGAAATCTGAAGCTATTGAATGTGCTTAGAGTTAGTAAATATTAACTTGGGCTTTCAGGAGTCAATCCACAGCATGTATTTAAAGGGAGAGAGCCTCCTCTTTTGTTGCTGTATACTTTTTAAATTTTTTTTACCAGACAAGGTATTTCTAATAATACTTTTTCACAGCATATCATTTAGTACATCACTGGAGTAAAGTTCTTTTTCCTTAGTTGATTATTGTTGTGATGAGCTGTTTTCTTATTGGTGCTGACTAAAACATAATGAATATTTACAATGAAATACAGTAAATTTTTTTTCAGTATTTTGTAGTTCTGGGCTAGACATGTAAAGCTTCAGTATGTATTTTAACATTTCTGGTGCTGACTGTAAAGAAGTTTCAGAATAGGTTTGCAAAAATCCCATACTCGAGCTTTGATTGATCTCACAGAAATGTCTTATCATTCACTTTTGATTATGGAAATGTCAGTGTATTGGCTTTATCATCTTCATATTAAAGGATTTTTTCACCATATATTTCCATGTATTATTTTCAGCTTTTTTACTTCTCAAGCAGTATGAAACTGAATTTATGTAAGTAAGGCTTACCTGGCAAATAAGTAGGACAGGGTATAGTCATCATTGACAAAAGTGTTTTGATAAGAAGGGAAAATGCATGTCTGAAGACATCACACAATAGCTACTGATTTCAAAGGGATTTTTTTCCCTCTCATTCTAAGATAAATTTAACCCAAATAATTTAAGCTGTCAAGATAGCGAAGAGTTAAAGTGAACGTCACTTACACGCTGTGACATTTTTGTTATTGTTTCTAATTTTAATTAAACAGAATCATAGAATCACAGACTATGTTGAGTTGGAAGGGACCCACAGGGATCATCGATTTCAACCCTTAACCCTTCATAGGACCATGCCCAAGAGTCACACACCATGGACTAGAGTTTGCCAGTCACAGTCATTACCAGTATCCCAGCTCCTGGCCTGATAGTTTCATGCTGTCTGCTGGTGAACACTTGGTAAGTGCCTGCACAGCAGCAGCACACTGACTTGTCTTAGCTGAGGCCAAGCCAGCTGGAAGCACAACGCAATTCACAGACAAGCAGAGGTAACAGCTGGGATTGGGATGAATCACTGGGTGCTGACCTGGCGTCTCTCTGTGAGGCTCCTCTGCCCTGTGTGGACGTAACCAAGTGATGTTATTTGCCACTGTAGATATTGCTAATGAATTCCCCTAGAATGGCCCCCTTACATGGTCACATATGCTATGCAAACGTAACTGTTCATGTTCTTGAAGGGTCAGTGTTTAAAAGTCTGTGGAATATAGAGGAAAAATAGGCACATTTTATCAAATTAGTTCTACTGTATTGAAGGCTTCAGCTTTATAATATCTTAGTTTGTGCCTGTGCATCATTTCTGGGATAGGAAAAAGAAAAGAAAACAAAACCAAACAAGTCATATTCTTCTTTTTAATATTTTCTTAAGGATTCTTTTTTCATATTTGGAAGATTGGTTGGTCTCCACTTTGCTTATCTAGAGGGTACCAAAAGCATTGCAGGCATTTTTCTCTTGTGCTTGTCAGGAAGGGATATTTTCAAGAAAGAAAACTAAAATGGATTTAATAGCAAAGAGAGATCTTCACAAATATCTTTCCCTTTTACTCCTTTACTAAAGCAAAGAACTCTTCAATTACAGCTTCTGCTATTGTTTTCAGAAGTTTCAAGATTATGGAATAACCTGGTATTACAGTGTCTTTTTCAGAGAACCTGAAAAAAGCTTTGAAAAACATTAGGCACAGATTGAATTCCTTGTCATTGTCACTTGCAGTTTTAATATCACTGTAAACTACTAAATTTTTTTCCTAACTGGCTGATAGCATCAAACTTTTATTCTGTGTCTTCCTCCAGTAATCCTGTGAGGTCACCTGTGCTTTAGTGAGCACAAGCCCATAAATCTGTCCTGTACACAGGACCAATCAGGTCAGCTCCAGAAGGATTTTAGGGGCTAATTGTGTCCATTTTATAAATAAGCTTGCGGTGGTTACCCAATAGTTAATGTCTACCATAAATATGGGCTACTTCCAAAAAGGGAAGTGCTTTACTACCTCCTGCCCTCTGTCCCAGACGCCAGCTATTCATTCCAGCCACATTCTCAGTGCAGGCTCGTGGGGTCATGAAGGGAACCACATCAAAGCAGTGGTGGGGATTATAACTAAAAGTTCTCTTGGTTTAGGTTTCGTGTACTGATGGCAAATATCAGGATTTGTTCCTTGTGTGTATGTTCTTTTTTTCATGTACTATTAGGTTCTATTTCTATACAGATTGTTTTTCATAAAGTTTCCAATTCTTTAGCTCAGTACAGGAAGACATTGAAGCTCTTTGGCTTAGATAGATGTAGTCACAAAAGGTATTTTTGCAGGCACTTTCTGTACTAGATTAGGAACTTCCTCTGCAGAGGAAATAGTCCTTTGCTTCCATGGGAAAAAATCAAGTTCTATAATTTGGAATGAAGCTGTTTAAAAAGATAAGCAATCCTAGAAATATTCTTCTATATAAGTAGTCATAAACATAATGGGTGATGAAAATGAATTTTTAAAAGAGTGTTTTCCAAATATTTGTATACAAGCTTAACTTGAAGACTTAGGTCCTGTTCATTTGAAGAAAACCATGCTCTCAAGGTTGTGATCATACTTCCCTTGCCTTGCCTGGCCTTGCCTTCCCTCCCCGACTTCTAAAGTGGAAATGTTATTGTTTTGCAGAACCATCGATACATTTAAAATGCTGCTTTAAAAGATATGCTAAAATCTGATGAGATTAGTTGCTTTCTTTAGCAATTTTTGTATTAATTAGCAAATAAATGAGGTTATACTAGATCTGACTCATCTACAGGAGTCATTAATAAAAAAGTACAAAAAAGTAATTTTTGGGTGAATAGAAAAATGGAAAAAATGGAATAAAAAGTATTTGAGAATGAATTAGGTACTAGCTTAATCAGGTCAACATGTTCCATTTCAGTGTATGATATTATGAACATCAAAGTAATGGAAGCTATGGACTTTTCTGTGCATCCTTGCCAAACAGGAGGCACAAGGAATTAATATTATGACCAGTCTGTTTTCTAAGTTTCTGCTGGTTATAGCACAGGATCTTGGGCTCAGTTCTCTCCATTATTCTGAACCAGCATGTTACATGGAAAAGTAAAACAATCTGAGCGTAACAGCTACACTGAAAAGTGTATTGCTCTCATTCTTTTCTGCAATCTCTTCATTGATGTGTTAGAATCAAATCAGGCAAATTAAATTAAACACTAGTTTTGGAGCTTCTCCTACTCAAAAGTAACTCATGAAGGATGACCTGTGGCAATTCATAGCTAGCTCAGTGACAGTTTTCCAAGAACTGTAAGTCATCCTCAGTGTCCTGGGGAGGGTCCCAAGCTACTAGTCATGTTTGAAGAAAGGGGACATCCCTTCCACTGTGCAGTTATGCTGTACCAAAATGTTTCACCAGAATATATTCTGTGAATTCAGTAAAATATGTAGCTTGTTTCTGGATGACCAAAACTGTGTTTAAAGTCCAATATGTTTCCAAAATCAGGAACTAAACTGCCTTTGTCACTGTTCTGTTAATGAGGTCATTACAATGTTGGTAAAGGAAAGTTATGGTTAACCAACTCCAATTGTTGGGTTTAAAATTGTTTTATTCTATTATTCAGAACTAAAAAGTTCATTCAGAAAATGCTGTTTTCCTAAGTTCAATATCTATGAGCTATTTTGAACATATTTTTATAGTTTCCTTTATCTGCTGTAATTTCCCTTCCTGTCTTTGATCTTTGCTTCGTGTAGTTTCTTGGTGTTGTCTCATGTTGATGAAGATGCACCTTTTCAGTGTGTATCAACGATTATTTTATGTTGCTCTCTTTAAAGATGCTTCACACTAAAATTAACATTTTTTTTGTTATACTGGAAGGAAGGCTATGCCTCGGTGTGATTCTTTAGGGCAAAAAGCCTAAGTAGATTGTGCAATTTGACTTCTGTTCATAGCTAAATAACATATTCTACAGTATAGATGATCAGATACAAAACTAGTTTTATGGATAAATGATTCCGTATCTCCATTTCTGCTTGCATGGTTTGTTGATGACTAATTCTGACATAAGTACAATATATCTGAGCCAATAACCTTTTTTTACATTGGTGAACCTTAGTCATAAAAATAGTCTTTTGCAAGCAGACACATAAGATTGAAGAGAAACATCATTTATTCAATGCTGAGTGGTAGATGACGTAAAATTCAGGATGTAAGATACTCATTTTTAATTACTGTCTGCAGTGTGTCTCAGGCAAAGTTACCCCAACCAACACAAAGTGCAAATTCTGTTTTGCTCCATTGCCAGCAGTCAGTGTACCACAGCAGTAATAAGTGACTTCTTGGAGAAAGAGCAGTTGGCATATCTGCTGTTATGTGCCTGCACACATCTTGGGAGAGGCAGCAGTCATTTAGTGAGGGCTTGTTCAGATACTGGCGATAGAAAGAGCTTTAGAAATGCACTGAAGTAATGCATCTTCTGGTAGTCTATTAACACAGAGTCCCAGAGTGGTATCATTAATTTTTTCAGCTGTAGTAGCACCCTTCAGATTGATAACAGAAGGAAAGTTGTTGCAGTTTTACATGTTTTCCTTCTTATCCAGCTGCCTTCCTGCAATTAGTGATGGTGGAATAGTCTAAAACCCAGCAATGACAAAACAAACCGGGGCAATAGTGGACAACAAAGAAATTTTCAATGTACTGTAGAGGACAAAAATTGCTGATTCAACTTGTGTAGATGAAGCCTTTAAAGAGCAAAGAAAGTCATAGTCCCTCATGTATGCATCTGGTATTGCTATTTTTTTGGAATATTTCTTGACTTCAGATCACCAGAATAAAACACAAACTTTTTGAATGCAGGCTACCTAAAGAAAGCAATAAAATTCGTAGAAGCTGTAGGAACTTATACATGAAGAAAGATTATATGAATGTTTTTGAAATACTCCTGACTTCAGCTTACAAATGGGGTTATAAGGATGACTGAAAGGATGAAATTTATAAAAGGATACATGAAACTGAAATTAGGAAAATACTCCCCAATGTTCTGGTATTTCAGTTTGCAGAAAAGTCTCCTGAAGGAACAGTCACTTAGGACTTCCAAAACTAGAGGAGATAAACATTGGAAAACTTAGCAGAGGGCAAGTTACTCCACTGAGATCTGAACAAGTGAACAGCCTCTTCTGTATTCTTGCTTCTATTATAGTAGTTCTATATAAATTTTTCTATTTAGATGCTAGAAGGGGAAGCTTTCAACTTCAATAAGCCAATATGATCCTTACAGAACCTAATATTATAAAATAAACTGGTTTAGCAGGGAATATAGCACTAAATATGCTTTAAAGAAAAGTTTAAGTGTTTGAGGACTTTTATGTAACTGGAAAATCATCAAGAATGGAGCACATTGGAAGCTTAGGCCTATGAAAGGAGCAGAACATATTTTCAGTAGTGCTTTATAATACGACATCTAGTCAAAACTCAAGAAACTCAAACATCACTATACAGCATCCTAGAATTGTACTCCAAATATATGTGATACTATATTGATATATGATCATATAGTCATTGATACATGAAATATATATGGTACTATATTCCAAACATTTGGTCACAGCCATCTCCATCAAAAATTACCTCCAGAAAGTAATACCTACAATGTCCTGGATGAGATGGTTGTTTAATTAGTCTTTATAACTTTTTTTCTCTATGAAAAAGAAAATGAAAATCATAATAGATCATAAAATTACAGGAGCAAAGCCAAGACATTTCAGTGTCATACCAAGGCAGAATACTTCATGTTATTGTCAGTTACTTCACTTATTCTTCAAAATTATACCATTATTTTAATAAATAAATAAGCAAGAGATTTGTTTATTCTTTAAAAGCAAAAGGGATTTATGTTTAAATAAATTTCATTTTGGCTCCAAGAGATCTGCAAGAAGAAAAAAATATCCTAAATGTTTTAGGGAACTGTAAAAGATAGTATTTACCCATCTTTTATATCAGATTTTGAGAAAAAATCTCTGATGATTGATGGTGTAAAGATAATTTGTATTAACATTCTAGGCTGCTATTAGCTGTTTGTTTTTATACTACCAAGGAATTTATTTTAGCTCCATGCAGATTTAACAAAACCATAATTTTAATTTTGATCTTTTTCGGACAAGTGAGTTCTGTTATGTACTAAAGACTGTCATTGCTGTAATATTTGAAACTACAGAGATTTGCAAAGGTTCATCCTCCCACAGGCTTTGGCTATATTTGTCAACTCAATGAAGACTGTAGGGTGAAACCCGAGGAGTGCTGATCTCATGCATCTCCTGCTGACATCAGTAGGAGCTTAGCACCTATCAGCATCAAAGAGTTTTCTTTCTGCAGCTGACTCTCAATAATGCAAAACAACTGAAAATAATAACAAATGGAACAAAGCCCAAATGATGCAATAGATTCTGGGAAAGGTTTTGAAGATACTCTAAAAATTCAGAATCATCTTAATTTTACATGTCAGAATTTGAGTTGTGACCAGACTGTATCAGCAAAACATGATACAGAAATAAATTCAGAATTGAAGCTGAAGTAAATTGTATAATAATGACTGTTTGAAAAGACTGGCTGTGATCTATGTGAAAATTAATGCAAAGTCAATCTGAAGTAACACTGTGATAGGAATCAGCATTGTCTCTTGTGTCAGTACTATTACATTTAAGTGACATGTTCATCCATGGTGAACATTTAGGCTTTTACTTTCTGTCCACCACCTGTCTATTGGCTCTTTGACACAGGAATCACTTTTTTACCTGTGTCTATAGGACTTTGCACAATGGAGCTGATGAACCATAAGTGAAACTCCTGTAAAACACATAAAGAATAACATTATTTACACTATTGAGATTATAGCTCCACATATGCTTTTCTAAGGATTCCAGGCTTAAGTGTCAAATCTAATTAATGTTTAATTGTCAAATCTTGGTTCTTTCTGCCATAATACTTCTCGTCCTTAGCAAGAGGTTTGTTGCTGTGGTCTGGTGCGTTTAATAGTTTTATCTGAGTGGTCTGGATTTACTTTGAGGAAAGCTGATTGAATGTCACGTACCCATTTTAGAGTTGTCATCAAGGCTTGGCATATTTGCATTTTCTTTTTCCTGGAGTCAGTGTAGCTTGGACTTTGTGTTAGTCCTGTACTATACTTTGATATCTTTTTAGATGGACCTATGCAGAAGTCCTAAATTTATTTGTCCTCAGGAGAGTCAGGAGTCCAGAAGCCCTGCAGATGAGAAATCACAACAGAGACATTTTCTAGTCATGATAAAGACATAGCTAAGCCTGATTGTAACTGCAACCAGAGTTGCAATACCACATTAAACTTAAAGTATGAAAATGAATCACAGGAAGTCCAAGAACAAAGATCAGACCTCTAAACTATGATGGAATAAGTCAGACTTTGCCACAGGGCATAAGCATCAACCTGCTCTTTCCTTTGAAAGCTACTGCAGACACCAGGGCTAACAATAACTCAGCTTTTCAACCGTACAGTAGCCAATGTATAAAATCAGCCAAGTTCTCTCTGAAGTGGACTGTGTCTCATCTTTACTGCCAGCTGTCCTTTCAGCCTTTAAAATGTTCAGAATACATTGTTATGGAGAAAATCACTGAAGCATGAGCTGGTATATGAGCTTTTAAAGTTCTGTTCATTACTTTCCAGGCCTGGCCGCTGCTTTTCCTTTGCAGAAAGGCAACCTATCTTCTCTATCACTAGCTTATAATAGTCAGCCTTCCATGTCTTCTTCTTCCTCATTTTCCTCATTCCTCCCACTTTCTTTTCTGATGAGACATCTTCAAAGACAGGACTATGTATCCATGCAAAAATTGTGCCAAAAGTTGCAGAGAAGTACACTGGCTTGCAGACGTGCAGCTTCACAGTGAAATACCAAGTGTTACTACAACATCTACCTAACTGGACCTCCATAATTGCTAACTGTATAGAATAGAAACATACACAAACACAAAAAGAGATAATTAGTTGTGATTTTTTTTAATCTAATCATATGGTGGAATTGCAATGACAGCCAGCTAATTTTCATAAAGTTTCCACCTTAGACTGCACAATCCCTCCCAGAGCGACCAGTGACACAGTGGTACTTGAGCTATAGCCCAATTTATAGTAAACATAATTCTGAGAAAGTTCTTCTATGACTGCAAGAAAATTACTCATCATGAATTAAAATGCACTGTTCATTTGCATGCAGCTACTGTGTACCATCAGCTGTCTAGCACTGCATGGCTGAGTAAAGCCTACCCGTGTAGATAAGTCATTGATAGAATCATTTTCCTGCGAAGAGTCAGGCTTGTTCGTGAGGGTATCTGTGATATTATTAGCCTGTGTGAAAATTATTCCTTTTTATACCATACTGTGAGGCCAAGAGTTTACATCATTGGAATTATTTGGTTTTTAGGTCTTGTTCTTAATTTGTAGTGTATAAGCCATATCTTCATAGTTTCAACATATTTGTAGAATATGCTGAAACTGAGTTATTGTGCCACTTGTATCTATTTTCATGTCTGTAGACAAGAGATACACCAAAGATGTGTGGCTCCTTGCCTGATAGATCAGTGCAAACATGGATTTAACTCTGCTAAATTAGTAAGAATGACTAATCATTCATCTCCAGGTCCATTGATCAAATACATTTTCTTTGTTGAAAGACTCTTCTCAGAATCATTATCTGTTTTAATAAGATATATAGTGACAAACCTGAAATTTTGCTCATCAAAGAGAACTTTGCACACTTTAGGAAGACTTTTCAGGTCAGTGGGATTCCAGCAAGAGCCTTAGTTTTTCCATGATGGTAAGTGGAATTAATCCCGAAGTAATACTGATGTAAGTATTTAAAAGTGTCTGTGACACCTTCACTTTTGAGATGGATGCTATTTGAGATAATTTGCCAAAGGCCTTTACCATCAAATCTGGAGGGTGGAGAGGTGATTCGAAATTAATATATGCAATATACAATGCCATTGGTTGCCTTGTTTCTTGCACTGTTTGTAAAAGAATGTTCTTCAGCATGTTTTCAAATCAGGAAAAAGTCTTTATATTCTGTCTAAATTTCATCACCTCTAAGACGAATACGTAACACAGGATGATGCTGAACCAGAAGCAACAGGATCTTTTAACTTAAATCTATGACTTATACTCATCAGAGACAAATAAGCACAGCAATCAGCTGAATTGTGTACATGCGTTGTATTGTTCTAATAACAATTTTTGTTGGCTCTGAATTGGGCAAAAACTTGCAGGCAAGTTGAAGGAATTGCAGGAATGTAGTTCAGTTGGTTATATCAAAAAGATTCCAGGCACATCATAATTTAAACTGGCTCTAGTAGTATTAACCATGGTTTCACAGCAGTTGCACAGATTAGACCTAGATAATTTTCAAATGTTTCTTTCACATAAAAGAGTAATTTGCAAGTCCTTTACCAAAATTTGTGAGATCATTGTTCATATGAAGTAGCTGGAGATGCACAAGAGAAATAAATATTTCAGGCTGTTCTGTTCCATAGGTGGCATGAGCCAAGGTCTCCATTCCCTGATCTTGATGGACTGCTCAGGTAAATGATAAAGATCTAATGAATT
>VWZD01009326.1:0-76010 GCA_013396695.1 Sakesphorus luctuosus | reverse complement strand
TTGGCTTCATAAGGAAGAAGATTATAACAGCTCATTAGTTATTAATTAATTGACAATCTCACTGCTTAATGCCTTTACATTTAATAAAGACTTCTGCACCCAGTACCTTAATTCTATCCATTTTATTTTTCATCAACACACAAATTATGACAATTTATTTCTTCTGTCCACCCATATGACAGGGATTAAATTGTTGTGTTTTAGCAATTTATATTAAGATACTTACAGTATAAACTGAGATATTTACAACATAAATTATTTTTTGAATTAGTAAATGTTTTTTCTATATGCAGTTAGCCGTAAGAGTGAAACACATCTCTGTTTTTTTACTATAGATTAAATTTAGGTGTTAATCCTGTCTTAAGCAAACCACAGGTTTCCTGAATAGAAACTTGTGGGGAAGGACTGGGGGAAATGGACCCCACAAGGAAAACAAGAGGCTGTGACGAAAATGCTCAGAATAGAATGAGTTTGACAAGAATGATTCACAGGCAAACCTGTTTAGTCTTCCATAAATTATTGCTTTACTGTAATTTTTACTTACAGCATATTTTTTTCTGCTGTTTTATACCCTATCCTTCCAAATCACAAGAAACATACTATTTCTCTTACAGTATCTTGTAAAAAGGAAGCATGAAAAGCATGTGTATTCAGGAATGTAATGCCTTGCTTTCATGTATTCATTTCATTACTAAAACATCTACTGATTTTTTTTAAAGGCAGAGTTTTGTGGAGGTTCAAGAAAGACTATAATCACTCTTGTGCATGTGACCAGACAAGCATCCTCAGGGCAATGTGATACAGCAGCAACTATGACTGTTGCAAAAAAAATACTTCTTATTTTTTGTTACTAATAGGTTTTTTTAAGATCCTCTAATGCTATGGACTGCTGTGAACAGAAGTAGAATTGTGCTGCACCATGGCCTGTATTTGATAATTTTCCTAATCTGAGGTCCGTCCTGATGACAGTATCTAGATGATTGGAAGGGAGGGAGAGAAGGAAGTTTGAACTTGGCGTTACCAGTGATTCCATACATACTGTAAGATAGTATTTTTACTTTAAAAACAAACAAGCAAAAAACTCATTATGTTGACACCTCTGGGTGAGTCTCACAGACATGTTATCTGAATCATTACTGCCTTTCAGCACCTAACTATAATTTGCCCTAAATATACAAAAAAACCACCCCAAACATTTCATATTAGCAGCTTCTCTCAAAAAATGTTTTCCTCATTACATTTTACTTTTGCTTATCTTACCAAATTTATATATGAGTGGTCAAAGGAAATACAGGGAGTCTGAGAGGGTAGATGGAGCAATAATGAGTCTCTGGGGCTGGTAACTTCATGAGTAACTTCTTAAACCAAGTCACAGGTTCTATTCCAGCAGCTGGAATAGGTTGTCTGACCGTAGTCACAGAGTGACTATCGTATTTTCTTACTGCTGAAAAAGGCAGTCACTTTCTCAGCCTCCCTCCTGAACGGAGGGTCCTGCTGCTTCTTTCAGCTCACCCCTAAGAGAGCTGATTCAATTCAGTATTTTGTCTGAAAATTAATCTAGTAACAAGAAAAGAATGGTTGGTGTTTCTGCTGGGTTTGGGAGCTGAATTATCCTACAGACATCTGAGATTATAGAGAAAATGACATGAAGAAAAATTTCCAGGTCCCAGGATACAAAACCAGCACATGTTCCTACAAATCTAAGGCCCCAAAATGTAAAATAAATAAATATTAAAAATATTGGATTTTTTAGTGTTGTACATATTTAAAAACAACAAAAAAATCCTTCCTAAAATGAAATTAAAATGCATACAGAATAGGAGATAATTTAAGAGGGGAAGGGGGGAAAAGAAGAATCATAGTGTCAAAAGGTTGTCAATTAGTCAAAGCATTGTTGTTTCCATATAATGTCTCTATGCTCATTTGCAACTAGAAAGCTTCTCTAGAAGTCAGTTCCAAACAAGAACCTAATTTTAGGCATTTTGATTCACCTCAGGAGAAATCTGACCTCTTCCCATACTATAAATGTTGAAGAGACTAAGAGACTAACCTTAAGCTAATGCTGACCTTGTGCTTTGCCTTCTGGTGACTTCAACAATGTGCAAATCAAATTCTAATGAGAAATGCTAAGAATGAATCCAGTTCAAAATTCAGCTTTAGTTATTTTCAGAAAAGTTTCAGGATTAGTTTATATGCTGGTATGAAGGTAAGGCTACAGCTTTTTCTTTTTCTGTTATGGTTTTAAAGAGATAAAAATGGCAGTAATGTGTTCTTCCATAGTTCAGGAATCTGTAACTTATACTATCTCGACTCAGATTTTTTTTTTCTTTTTGGTAATGCCTACTCCTGAGGAAGAGATAACATAGAGTCGTGCATATATAGAAATATATAGATAAAGTAATATAAGAGGAAAACTTTCAGTCAGCTGGGTTTTATCAGTTTTACATGCTTTATAGACATCTACTCTTGTTCATGGCATGCTCAGCATTAAAATTTTAATAATGATTTTATAATAACCGCATTGGGTTTTTAGCACTGTATTAGCACCTAGTTCGAAAGTATCCTTGTGTTTGCAAACAGTTAAACATAAGTTTACACTAGTGAGTAATTCCCTGCCTTTCGTCTGAACTCACTGCATGAGTTGCTCTGTGCATATAAACAGAAGTTTGCAAATCAGAGCTTAGAAATGTATCCAGAGTTCGCTTTGAAAACAAAATTATACATTTTTTTTTCCTAAATGTTTTCTGTATACGTAGGACATGGGGAAATGGCTCTAAACTGAAAGAAAGTGTGTTTTGATTGGATATTAGAAAGAAATTATTTACTGTGAGGATGGTGAGGCACAGGAACAGGTTGCCCAGAGAAGCTGTGGATGCTCCATCCCAGGGAGTTTTCAAGGCCAGGCTGGATGGGGCTCCGAGCAATTTTGTCTAGTGGGAGGTGTCCCTGCCTGTGGCAAAGGGGTTGGAACTAGAGGATCTTTAAGGTCCCTTCCAACCCACATTATTCTTTGGTTCTGAGAAAAGCTATTTTGTAGTCATTACTTTTAATTATTGAAGCTTTTTTAACTTTTTCTAGTTTGGCATTTTTGACTGGAAAAAAGTAATCAAGGCTTGATTCTTTAACAGCAAACTTCTGTGCTTATGTTTACATTTAAAATTATGACCTGAACAATCAATATTTTTGAAATTTTAGCATTCCTTTTTTATATAAAAACTCAAACTGTATAATTTATTTTTTAAAAAATATCTCAAATTCTTTTTTTAATGTGAGCTTCTTCAGACATAAGTAACTTTTCAGATTAAAAATTTTTCATAATGTCTGAATATTTGATTCTTGCTTACTGAAGGTCAAATCTTCTTATATGAACTGGCATTGTTCTCTTTATGCTAAATTGGCATTATTCCACTGTATCAGGTAAAGGTCCAAAAATCTTATATAGTCCCACTAAAAATATCATTCTCCATATGATATGACTTTTAAAAAAAATTACTTCAATAGCTTTTTAATTTTTTTGGAAATCTAGGATTTTTTAAGAAGTCATAAAATAGAAAGAGAATGAGATAGTGGACACTTTCTGAACTATTATAGAACAAGCATCCACTTGCAATAATTCTTATAGAGAACTTCAAACTGTAACATGTAGGCCAAAATTGCAAGTGCCATGTTCATTTAGTACTTTCTGTTTTCCTTGCATCTCCTTTCTTTACAATGAGCCTTCTATAAATAGAAACCAACCTGTTTCCTTGGCTCAGTATCAGGAAAGTAATGCATCATTTCATATAGTGATGTGCTGAAGATGGTATGAATATTTAAAATGTGGATATACAATCTAACTCTAAATAGAATATCTATGGCTGGAATTCCAAAAGTGGCTAGAGATTTTTGAAAAAGTATGAGTAAAAATACATAAGCTGCGAAAGAACAGAGCTAAATTCTTCCTACCCATTCCTGCACATTGATCCTTCTTGTTTTAACACAAAT
This sequence comes from Sakesphorus luctuosus, assembly GCA_013396695.1. NCBI lineage: Eukaryota > Metazoa > Chordata > Aves > Passeriformes > Thamnophilidae > Sakesphorus > Sakesphorus luctuosus. The sequence continues at coordinate 72,026 of VWZD01009326.1, read as the reverse complement.
TTTTTGTCAAAATTGTTGTACATTTTAAATCGTAACTTATTGTTACTTTTCAATAGAACATCAAAGAATAATTGTCTATGAAAATGAATTCACGCATCACTGTGTGTGTGTAAACTTCATTATTAAAAACGTGCCGCTTTCCAAATTTATATTCACTTTTGTTAAAATTAATTTTTGTGATTTCACTTTGTTTGCCTTGGGTTAGAGCATCACCTTCTACAAAATTAGCATGTCTAATAGCATAAATATTTATTCCTAGATGATATTCCATTTAACTCAATCGAATGGAGTCCTATTTTGTAAAGTGTTGTGAAGTCAGTCTTGGGTCTCTCTATAATAGTAAAAATATGTATCTCTTTAAAATGGTATCTTACAAGAAGGAAAATACTTTCTAGCCAGACAGAAGCACCAGAGTGTTTTCTTATTTGGTGTTGGGTTTATATTTTTAATATTGTTTCTCTATTCAAGAAACACTGTCAAGTGAAATTCTTCCAATGCAGAAATCCCTTTCCAACTTCCCTGTGTATCTCTGAGCACAAGCAGTAGATGAGATCTGACTAAATTTGTCCTGTCTCTGTTTTCAGCCATGAAAGGGAAAGACTGTTCAAATTTACATTTTCCATATTAAATCAGGTATTAATCCAGAATTTGGGATTCCACTGTATTCCAAGGTTTTTATTACGTTAACATGGATCTTCCAGATAATACAAAAAGGTTTGCGACACGTCACATGAAAAATGCAAAAACATGAGCTATGTAGCATTTAGCACTTCCTTTTCTGCTTACCAGGGTCATAGTTCATCCCAAAAATTCTTGAATAATCAATTAGCAAAAACAGTATGCCCGAGAAGATGCTTTATAGAAAGCATCACGTAACTTTGCTGTGGCACTCTCTCTTGAGATATGTTTGCTGCGAGCCAGTGAGATTACAAATTAGTGCAGTAAGGAATTCACAGTGGCATGAAAAGAATGTGGCATGAGAAGGATGTGGCACTTTATCCATGTGTGATAACCCAGCCCAGTGCAGTCACTGCCTGATGAACACATGGCTGGCCTGTTTACAAAATGAACCTAAATAAGCTACAGCATCTTTCTTTACTTTGCTGTTATTCACACTATTTCGCTGCATTTCATACCATTCACCAGTTTAGAGCACTGTGAATGAACATACTTATTGTATATAACAGAAGATAAGTGTGCAAAAATTAACAATTGTATGAAGAGGAGTATTTAAATCCTGTATAATTAGTTTTCAATCTAGCAATGTATTTCTGAGGTTTGGATAGATTTTCCAGCAGCGACTTGGAGAACTGTTTCTTGTAGTAATGAATTTAAGTTAACATTGCATAATGAACATAAGCATTGGCTTCTAGGTATGAACTTAATCAAGTATATTTCCTAAATCAGGATGAATTTAAGGACATTAACTGATTTCTGGAAATTGGGGGCTACAGTATAAATGACGTATTTTGTTTGCTCTCTGTTTTGCTGCCTGGGCCTTAATTTGAATACAAATATTTAAGTGGGCATGACTATGTTACCTCTTATTTAACCCAAAATCACTCTCTTGTCTTCGTGTCAGAATATTACAGTGATGCATCCTGAAAATATTTTTAAATATTTGTTATCAAACTTGGTGCTTAGCTGCATTTTGTAGATTAAAGACTGTAAAATTTTGTAAACAGGAATGACCAGCACTTGCACTGGCAGCCTGAGAACTTCAAAAAGTTCAAAGTTTTGTGTTACTTTGGATATTTACCCAATACTCAGTCAGTGACTCTTTTTAGAATGTAAATGGACCTGTAATTTGGCAAAGTAGAAAGGTGTTCAAATTAAGCTTCAGATAGATTAGCAACTTGGAAATGGATGGAAAAGTGAAGAGGAGCCTTTCTGATACTAGGCTGATAGTTTTGCACAAACGAAAGTCTGTGTAATTCCTACCATTTTTTTTCTGAATGAAGTGGCAGAGAGGAAGACATGAGGAATGGAAAGATAAACTGCTTGCTGGTATGCTCCAATGGGAAAACACGGAAATTTTGTTGGCCCTGGAAATTATTGGCTTATCTTGCTTACCTAGTTCTACATTTCTTCAACCGTTTTATGAGAAGCTTCAGACAGTATTTTTAGTCTAAACTACAAACAGATACCTTGTACAGTTCTTCCTGTGGGCAGGATTCATTCTGGAAACAGAGTCAGTGTTGTCAGAAGCTAACACATTAGAGGTCTGCAATATCAGCTATCTGAAAGGTAGTTCCTATCTGCTCATATTAAGGTTATTTGCATAAACGGGCTCCTAGGTTCCTTGAAAGAAAGGAACTGAGAGTGAAGTTAGTAGTGGCTGAAGGCCACTGCAAACAGCAAAAGAAGAGATTTATCTACTGACATCAAAATAATCATCTTCATTAACTGAAATTTATATCAGTTATGTTTAAATGAAATCTGATTTTTTTTATCCTCTTAAATGTACATAATCTTCATGCTTCCTGAAAACTTCCAGAAGATCTGTCACACAGCATTTCCTTCCAGTCCTCTTTCTACTCTTTCATTTTGTGGAAGGCAGGAAGGCAGGCGGGCAGGCAGGCAGGCAGGGAAGGAGGGAGGGAGGAAGGGAGGAAGGGAGGAAGGANAGGAAGGAAGGAAGGAAGGAAGGAAGGAAGGAAGGAAGGAAGGAAGGACTGTTTGTCCTTGTTACTTACATTTCAGTTCTTGGAAAGATAAAATGCTGTTTACCATGGAATGGAGATAAATGTATCATGCCTTTCTACATGAATGTTGGAGCTTTCTCATTTTACACTGCTCTTAATCCAGTTCCAGGGTATTTGAACACAGCTACCAATCACAATTCATTGGAGAAAATTACAGTCATGTACAGTGAACAAATGGACAAAACACCAAAAAACACACCTTAATTGTACACTTTGACTTCCAGCTCTCATCTGTTGGGCTGAAAATCCAGTTAGGGTGTCAACTCACCATGCTACCTATGTTTCTTCTCTTCTCTTTGTCTTCATACCAATTGAAGTGTACAAGTTACCCAATAATATTGTTGAAATATACTCTTCCTACATCCAGAAGCTGATTTAACTTTTGTACAGGCCAATGATTTTATCATGTGGGTGACTGTAGCTGCAAAATAAGCTTAGATGATCTTGATCTTATATCTTTTGGAAAACTTCAGGGTTGGTTGAGCAGTCATGCTACTGACTCAATTTTATGTGTTTTATTAACCACCAGATCTTACATGGGAAAAGTCATCAAGATTATTTTTTCTTGTGCTGACTGATTTTAGAGAAGATCCTGTGTCTTATTTGTCTTCTTCTTTGAAGGTTTTTTGCTACACCCTGTTTATTTTTATGGTATTGCCAGCAATCCTAGAGGCATTATATATGGAGGTAAAAGCCTGGTATTAATAGTACTAAGAACTGTGAAAGTTAATATGTATATCAAGATCTATAGCTCAACTGACCAGCTTCTAAACAGTAAAGCCAAAAATTTTTATAAATGACTGACACCATCTACTGTAGCCATAATCACTTATCTTATGTGTTAATTAGTAGTTTGTCATTTGAAAACATATTTCAAACTATATTTCTATGGCAGTGTAACTCACTGGAAAACTTACATACATGCTAGTTAAGACATAAATGGGAACTTGCTACCAGGGCTAGAGAGCCATAAAGTAAATGACCACTGACATAAATATTGAAGTATAGTAACTATACACCTGAAAGACAGGAGAAAAGAAAGGTTACCATTGAGTCTTATTCATCAGTGAAGCATGGGAATGCTAATCAGTATATCCATCAGAAACAGTCCCTGGTGGATTCAGGGTTTTACTGAAGCCCAAGAGAGCCCATGTTAGAAGTGAGGTAGGCAGCCAATGTTCACTGATGCCCAGGGCCTTTCCTACCTGGGCTTTTGTTTGGATTTTCCTCTTTTCTCTGTATTTGATCAGTTTTTTACGGCCAATAAAATAGGTATGTTTTCACTTGTTCAAATCCATATTCTAATTAATCATGGGACTCAGAAATACGGAAGTTATGAAGTAATATGTCAAAAGGACAACATTTATCAGAAAAAAACATTTTCAACATATTAGAGGATATGTTGTAATGATGAAACTACAAACAGAAGTTATTGAGATGTAATGGTACAAAAGCCACTGTATGGGTCTTAGACGTCACTTAATGCAACCCGTGATCTACAAATTTAGAAGAAGAAATGAGATTTCATTCCTAGCATATGTGCTAAATTCAATTACATCTAACAAACATGCTGACAGTATGCTTTTCATTTCCTCATTCACAGGGAGACAATGTATTTAACCAGTTTAATTGTTCAACGTAAAACAATGATGGGTATCAAACTAAAAAAACCTACCCATCCAATTCTTCAGGACCATTTAAAATAAATGCTGCAGCTTATACCATTTTATGTAAAGTAGAATAATTTTGAATGCTTTTTTCTCATTTATGACTTGTAAGAAAATATTTCTCTGAAAAATAAAACATAATGTTGGTTTCTTTTAATAAATAAAATATAACAAATGCTGTCATTATGCAAAAAGATGATCACAGTGTATAGCTGGAGTACAAACGGTGATTTGAATAGCTGTGTTTTGTATTTAGATCCAAATTTTTCAAATCCACTAAGGTCTATTACATGCCTTATCTAAGATTCTGTTTGTAGACCTATTTACCACATCCATTAATTACAGTAGAAGACATATATATATAGTCATGAAGTGAATTTTGACCTTACATAGTAGGACTAGGAAATGCCTTTCTTGGCCATTTACTTCATCTTTGTGAACCAGAGTGGATCCACCTTTCTATTACTTACGGTCATCCCTAGAGACCATAGTCTTGCCATTTCCTTGTTCACATGGGCTGTAGTGAATATAATAAATTAAACAACTCCAAGAAATTATCGCCAGCACTGAAAGCCCATAAGATCAAGTGGTGGGCTCTGTGACATGCTACTCATTGGCATCATGGTCTAGAGATTTAACAAACTCATTTTTCCCTCACTCTATTACTCCTATTCTTCTTCCTGAAATCAAACTGAATTTTATGTGCTAGCAATTTTAAGATTTAAATAACACTTTTTTTCCTTCTAGATCAATAAACCTGAAGTAAATATTGGACTTTTAATGCCACTTTATAAATCATTCTTTAGGGCCTATATTATAATTCTAAACATTCCAAGTATATTTTGCTAGATACTTTTAAAACGGTAAGATGATTTTTTTGGTTGTTGTTTCAGAAAATCATAAAATAATTAGTCTTTGGGAAAAACCCTTCATCTTTTGTAAATAAATAAAATTGGCCAGATCATCAGCTCGTGTAAGTGCTTGTCACTCCGAAGAAGTTATCTTATGCAAGTTGTAGTTAAACTTCATGAAAAATAATCTAAAATTTTGTCCTAATATTTTCAAGGTTTCTGTTTGGTTAAAAAGATGGAAACAAAATGTGTGTGGCTGAAGATAACACCTCATACAGACAGAGAGGCTGATCACAGACCTTACTCTTCAACACACAGTTCTGCTCCCTCAAGGACACAATTCCAGACCAATCTGTTGATTTGCCAACAGAAGTGCACTAAAATGCAACAGTTCAATACACAGCCATCTTTACTTAATTTAAATCTTTATAATTGAATGTCAATTACACAGTTATAATCTATATCTTATTACAAAGTACTATACACATGCATTTTAAATAGTACATTTTCTTAACTTAAACCATTTTCCTTTTAAGAAACCATTGCAACTAGGCAATCAATTGTGATTATGGTAACAGCCACAAAGCAATTATTACTTAATGTGATTATTTAATTATAAATTTAAAAAAATCCCAAACATAAACCCAACAAAGTCTCCCATCTTATTTTCCATTTAACCAACATTTCCCAGAATTAAATACTTTTCCAAGGTAAAGTATTTCTCACCTTTTTTAAAGTTACCTATCACAGGATTAGAGTATTTTCCAAAAACTAATTAGACTCTCAATAGCTCAGCAATCTCATTTACTCTTACCCTCACCCCTTCCACCTTGATCCATGTCCTATTTTCTTCTTCTTAGCTGCTTTTTATAGTGACTATGAGGATACTAATTTGAAGTGAGTTTTCAGCTTTGTTCTGAAAGCTGAGAGAATTGTGGTCAATCTAATATCCTCTGATGGGGAATCTGAAATCTTTTGTTCTGTTTATTGAATTAGCCTATATTCTGCTCCCATGAGCTTGGTTTTTCAGATTGATAGATTCATGATTAATACCAAAGAGAACAACTGAGGATGACAGTCTCCTCATGTAGAAATATACTCTGCAGCATGTGGGAAAAACATTTCTTGCAGGACTTTCACATTTAGGATAGAGACTGTATCTTTGGCCTGACAATTTTAAAGGATAACAATAGTCAGTGTTTGTTGTACTTCTATTGAAGAAATATAAATTTCAGTAATTCATTCAGGCAGTTTTCAATGAAAAAGCCTGGTCCTAATTGTAATACAGCAGCCTAGGGTACAGCTTTATAGTCAGCCTCAGGAGGGAAAAGGCCTTTTTCAAAATCTTTAACTTCTCTATGACTAAATGCCAAGTGATTCAAATGGGCTGTTTTGATGGTCCAGATAATCTGAAAATATATCAGCATAAAGTGATAGGTTGGAAGATGTTAGCTTTAGCAAAATTTAAAATAATACTCTCCTCTTCTTAAGTCATTTTCTGTCTTGATGGAATCTGAATTTGTATAGCTGCTGTATCTCAAGAGCTGATTCATGTGAGACACTGGGAATGGTGAAAGCTGAGCTGATTACAGAGATTAGAATTAAATAAACAACATGGTGGAAGTATTGACATCAGAGATTATGGATTATCAGTTATTCCCCAATGAAAATATTCCTGCCAATGTAGGTGTTTCTGTTAAGGATGTTTATCAAAAAATTTTTTGAGAAAGTCCTCAGAACAGCAGAATTAACAGAAAAAACCCATATAGATATTATATGCATTCCTTCGATTTCCCTTGTATTCATGGACTAATTAAGGAATCGGGGGATTATGGGTCTCTTAGAAAATCAAGTTACTATTGAATAGACATTATGAAGCATTGGGGAATTGATGTCCATATCATATCTTTAGCCTGCTTTATAGAATATTTGAGATGTATGTACAACATCCTATTATTTGTCTGTAGTAGTCAATTTAAACTATTTCAGGGAACATATGCATTATATATGAAATACTAAAGATCCAGCTGAATAAACACTCAATTTCCCATCAGCTTCAAAGGTCTACAAGTATACTTGATACACAATTTAAAATGAAAAATGTGTAGTACATGCATCTGACCTTTTACATTTAAAATGCTATTCTGACATATCTAGATTATGAATGTTTTGGATCTTTATTAAATGTAGGTGGAAGGATGAAGCTTTATATGTAATATTTCTCCACAATATATATTTATTGGCATTCAGACAGGTTTTATTATCAACACTTATTGTACCACGTCAAACCATAAGTATTTCAGAGTATGTGGCTAGTAAAGCTTTTGTTAATGCTCATTAACACTTTTCAAGTAGGAGGGAAATATTACGCTATCTAGATGTTCTAGGGAAGAAATGCAAAGTTTAGTATCAGGGTATGGGGGTTTTTTGTTTGTGGAGAGATTTATTTTCGACTTTTTTTTTTAAGGGGTTTCTGATTGTAGGTTTTGGTTTTTGTTTTGATTTGGGGTTTTTTTTGAGATGAAATCCAATAACATTCTTAGAATGCTTTTGAATTAGCATGTTTCTATCAACTACAGCTCAAATGTGAGCTTTAGTTGTTAAATGAAAATCTTAAGCTGCTAAAGGAAAGCACATTCACTTGCTGAGTACTCATTTAGAAACAAACCAGCATGAATTAAAACCATGTAAGTAAGAAATAGCTGTCTGACATAGGAAGCTGTTAAAACGAATTTCTGGTAGATATTGCTGATGATGCTGAAGTCAGTAAAATATTTTTTTTTTCTTTTTTAAAAGAATGTGATTTCCTTCAAAGTAAGCTACATGGCAGTAATCCTTCTGAAAGGAAAATGGCAGATTTTAGAAATATACTTAACAGGGAGAAGAATGATTGCATTCTGATTTACATTAATATAAGAAAAATTCGCTACATGAGGAAGAAGTTAATCCCCACTCCTATTAACACTTCACCCATGAAAATGAAATCATAGCATTTGATCTTGCTCTCCGTGAATTCAGTGTATTGAATTTAATAGAAAGCCAACTTCATCACAGCTAAGTCCAGCACTGGCCCTGCTATTCTAATTAGACTTTAACAATATTAGTTTCTTTTTCCCCTCATTTTTTTACTTCATTTCCCTTGACTGGAGTGCAATTTCACCAAAATGTAGTAGACTAATCATTAACTGGCAGAAGTATATAGACTGAAACTTTAAATTGACAATCACAGCAGTAGAATACCAGAAATTTATAGAAGCATAGCCGTTTCTTCTGCTGGGTGTGTGATAATTGTTTTTCTGCTCATTTACATCCAAAAGTAATTAAGCTCTACAACAAAACTATGTACTGCAGTGTTGGTGCAAAGGCTGCTGTTTGAGGTTATGCAGAGACTCCATGAAAACATCACAGTGGGAACTGTTGTACATTTGCATTGTCACTTCCTAACAATTTGCAGAAATATACCCTTGAAAGAATTAGGTCACACAAAATGTGGCCTAAGGGCTTCTCCTTTCTGGTTTTCCCAGTGGAGTTCTGCAGCTGATGCGATAAAAACTGTTCTACATCAATAATTTTTTGAGTTTATTTTTCCTGAAAAATTTATTTGGCTTATGTAAATAAACCATCTTCATCATTGAATGGGAAAATTTCCTTGTCTTTCTTTCCAGTTCTGATTTCTTGATACAAATGAAGCAGTGTTGCAGTCTGAATCTTCTTCAGACAATTGTAGTTAAAGCTATGCATTAAAAATGCATGTCACAGTGATGTTAGACAATTATTACAGAAAATTTTGCTTTCCCCGGATATTACAATTTTATATATAAACAAATACAACTTGACTGAGGTGTCTTCTTTCTCATGACATTTCTTACCAAAGTCTCGCAGTGTTTCATGGTCATGTGTGTCTTTTCCTTTTAGAGGGCAATGGATAGCAGTTATTTCCTTTTACTATTGATACTGTGGAAAAAACAATGAGATAACAACATAGCTAGTACTTTTCTTATTGAAAATAAGCTAATTAATCACAGTAGTGGGCAGAGAAAAGCTAACTCCCTCTCTCATTTACTCTTCTGAAACTCATTGATTTACATGGTGAGGAGTGAATTTAGCTGACAGCAGTATTATGCCATTCATTTCTTAATGCTTTGTATATTCTTGCTTCTTTAGTTAGGAAATGCTTTGATTTAAATAACCACATTTTAGTCCTAATTTTGCAATCACACATTTACATCACAGTTTCCTGACTCAGACCTACATCTGCTTATGATATCAAAACCTGCAGTTTAGGTAGTGTGAGAATTCTCTTAGTGAGAAATTTGGCATGAATTTTTTTGAATTCCATTTTCTGAAGCTTCTGATACGTGTGATGAAATATTTTCCTTATCTTCCTGTACTTTCAAATCTTTGTTTTTCTTTCAGATTTTGGGGGGTTTGTTTATTTTATGGTAATATCTTGCTTAATCTTACAATGGTACACATGACTCTAACACCTCATTTATGCTTCTTTGTTCACTTTACCTTGTGGTCATGGAAGTTTTCCCTTGAGGGATCCCTTGTGAGTACAACACAGAAAGATCCTCTTTATATAATTTCTATCGATTGTGCAGTACAATAATATCTTGAACTGTTACTAAAATAAATAAATAGACAAGGAACAAGCTTTGGATCATTTAGTATATCTGTAGAAACATAAACAGCCATAAATAAATGAAGATAGATTCAGAATAACCATCTGTTAGGAAGTTAGTTCAAGTCAAAACACTTAAAAATTGGCACTGTAGACTGTGTTCATGTAAATGTGTATTTAGACATTTAAATATCTAGCCTCATGTACAGATGTTCTGACTCACTGCAGCCTTCATTTGGGAACCACTGAGGGCTCAGGATCGACCCACTCAGGTAGCTGCTGAAAATTGGATTCAGGTGCTAAACTTTGTGTCTCTGCAAATATTGGCACAAGTTCATAGTCTAACAAAAGGTCTGTCTTTACAGCTGCTTCCTTGCCAAATCATAAGCATAAAGGTCACAGGAGTGCTTCTCTGTGAGTAACTAATTTGATAATTAGGTGAAATCTCCCTGATCATGAAAGATGCAGATTTGAAACCACAGAGGCTGGGCTTGTTTCCTGCTTCCTGGGAGGGTGCTTTGCCCCTGGGTTTTCAAACTATAAAAACTAAGGGAGCCATTGCTGCCCTTGCTCATACATTTTTTTCCTGCCTTCCTAAAAGCACAAGGCTTAATGGGTCACAAGGTTGTTCTGTTCTTAAGTCTTCCCCTTACCCCCTCAACTCACGTAACTTTTAAACTCATTGTCCAAATTCAGTCGAACTGGAAAAGGGCAGACTCTGGAAAAATGAGCATCTGGGTAGAGGGGAGAGATCCAACTTCATGGCCATAGTGAGAGAACTGTTCGTAGGGTATAGAGCAGATACAAAGTCTCAAAACTGGCCTTAGTTTATCCTGTCATTTAGCTGGTAGAACTTGTGGGAAACAAATTGTTATTGTAAAGAGGTGTAGTGCAAAACCAGCACAGATCCATGGGAAACACTAAAAGAATTCTCACACTACCTAAACTGCAGGTTTTGATATCATAAGCAGATGTAGGTCTGAGTCAGGAAACTGTCATGTAAATGTGTGATTGCAAAATTAGGACTAAAGTGTGCTTATGTATATCAAAGCATTTCCTAACTAAAGAAGCAAGAATATACAAAGTATTAAGAAATTAATGGCATAATACTGCTGGTCTCATAGCACAACTTGCTTGTAAAGAAGTCATTCAGTCTCACACCCAGACAGAAATAGCAATAGCTGTCTACCATCAGGAAAACTTCTGAGCTGTACCTTCATGCTGGAAGCAAATATTTAAGTCTCAGAGAAACACTAGATTTTAGACACTGTTCTGCTCCCTGTCCCCCAGTGGCTTCCTCTGTGAGACTCACTGATCAGCCTTTCACTCACTTGGACACTGTTCTTGGGAATCTAACTCCTACTATATGCCATGAAGTAAATCTAAGGCAGCACTACCAAGTCTCCTGCAGAACCCATGCAACAGATATTATGTGCTGCAATTCCTAACTTGGTCTGAAATTTCCATTCTGACTGTAAAAGATTTATACCACAATGTTGCTTTCTGCCCTGTGTCTCTAATTCTGCCTGGCTGTTTTCACAGTTGTCTTCCATGGACGTGTGAATTTAAGTCAGTCTGTTAGCTGAATATTGTGAGAATTGCGCTATTATTGTTCCTCCCCTGTTAAAATCAAGTTCTTCTCTTATTGTACTGTTTCCCATACAGAGCTCAAACCATAACCCCTGTTTAAGCCATTCTGAGCTGCTAGATATGGATGTTACAAAAGAGAGGATATGTAAATAAGCTGATATTAGTCTGACTTCTTCAATGTCTTCTGAGGATTCAGTGGCAGTGGCTATAATCTCTGCCAGACAACTATCAGCAGTTTCAGGAGCTGTTGAGGCAGATGGCTGAGGCACTAGATCTGATAACAATCATGCCTAAAATGACTTGTTGAGTCTTCTGCATTTTTGATGTTAAGTAGAGAGGAAAGCTTATGCCTCTCTTAAATGAGACTGTTACCAAACCAGCAAGAGATTTCTGGACTACTTTTTTCTTTTTATCCATATGATTATAAGAAAAGAAGGCAGTAGAACAGGAGAGGTCTCAAGCACTGGGAGACTGTTGGTACTTCTCATGGATTAGTAACAGCTTCAGTTCACCTTCTCCATCTTGTAAAGTCAATATGTAAGCTGATAGCACACATTCCTGAAAGAGCCCTACACTTACAATAATATGGTTGACATTCCGTTCTAATCGTTTCCCAAAGTAGACTTGTAAGTAGGCAAGATTCTTGCTCGTAACTGTAGAGCAAAGATATTGGGTAGCTACAGATGTGTAGATAAGCACCTTTTCACCATGTTTTGCTACAAAACAACAGTGGAAAGTCAACAGGTTCAGATGTAACATGTCAATTGGCATCCAGTGGGATATTTCAAATTACATTGTGGAATAATTATACCAACCCATAATGCATATATTCATATAAGTTATAACTTTTACGAAACATACTCAGGAAAATTAACTAGCAAAAGGAATGTCCTTGGCTTCTCTTCCTCCACTTTCAGCCTTTGTTTGTCTTCTACTCCTCCTGTGTCCACATTCTTTTCACTGAGACAAGAAATGTCTATTTTACTTATCAGTCAAGCACACAATAAACTTTGATTGTGTTGGGATAAGTAATTCAGGAGAACCTTTCCAAATATCACCATTCAGTGATAACATTTCTTAGTGACTCATGAAGAATTTTCATCTCATGAATTTATGGGGACTAGTATATGTTATTCTTTTCCCTTAAAATAACATCCCATAGCTTCCTTCAAAAGTCGCCATTCTGCTCAATCTGCTGTTGTCCAAAAATGCACAGGGATATTTTTCCGAAGCAGAGTTTTCTGTTAATCTTGAGGTAGTGCTTCCAACAGGTACCAATTCAGCACTGCAGCTCCACAGTTGGATCAGAGGCCTGTAAACTCACCACAGCCATTACCATTAAACAATGTAGGAGATGAAACACCCATCTGTGGTCTGCTGGAGAGAAGCGATAAAGGAATTTTGTGAGGTGTTACTTCTTCCTTTCCTCTGGAGGCTCACCCTACCCACTGAGCAATAAACATTCCAGAAAAACTGCAAAAGAATATTACTCTTGAAATATGTCCCACCTAGATATTAGTCAGGGTGCCTTCCAGGTTATCTTTTCAAGGTGTCCCAAATTTATCTAAAAAGCCCCCTCATGACTTTACTTCATAGGAATGGACATTTCATTTTTATTAACGTAAAGCTGATTATAATGTGTGCATGTACTCTCAGATCACCCAAGTGTGAGAAAGAATATTTAAATTACCAGGGAAAAATTGCCTTGACAGCTTTTTACTTTTGGTCTTCATTATAATACATGAAAATGCAAACTTCAAATACTCAAATACATTGTGCACAGCTGTGCTTTATAATGTTTTCTTGTCTGTTATAAAGCTCTAGGCTGGCCTGAGTTGACCAAGAGCAGGCAACCATATCACTTACTTCTTCTCTTGTCTCTTCCTTGCTGTCCTGACATGCACATTTGTGTGTGTGTTTGTAAGATCTGCTTCCTTCTGCAGCTGAACAGTTGTAGGTGTGTCAGGCACCAAGGCTGGAAGGGCTGTGAGATATGTGAATGATAAATGGAAAATTAAGATTGCAGTCATAAAATGTAGCATGCATTAGCTATGTTAGACAACAAAAATGGCCACATTTGCCAGGATTGTCTGGAGAATAATGAGTTACAAAATTGCTAATCCTGTGTTTAGAGCGCTGGCACAGCACCATGTCAGGATAGAAAACACTCAAGTGACCACTGCAAAGGAGATGAAGTGACTGTAACTAGTTCACTGCCATCTGCCTGTAGAAACATATATGCAGCCATTTCGGACAAGCAACCACAAATTCACCTGAGGAGAAAAGATTTTTTTTCAGACATGACTGTTCAGGTTCACTGCTTCTGGAATGAAGTGAAAGAATAATAAGAAAAGTATTACAAACTGAACTAGAAGTGCTGCTTTGCTACCAGTTTCATATTCTCTCTGTTACGACACTTGTGTGATCAGTGCTAATCAGGTTGCAGTTCACTGTGCTGAACATGTAATGTATCCTGTTTGCACACAGAAAAGCCATTTTTATTTCCACATGTAGTTCCAGAATAGATGTTTTAAAGTCTTTTTTTTTTCAGAAATGTGTAAAAACAAGCACAGCCTTAAGAGATTATGTACTTACAGATGATTGCAATTCTTCAGGTGTAAGCAATACAAGAGCAGCATTTTTTCCTATATTCATACATGCCAACAGTAAAATTTTATCATGAACACTGGAAATCAGAAAAATATATTCTTAATTATTTCTCCTATAGCTAAGACCTATGACTGCTTTTTATTTTTATCAAAAAACCCACTATCTGAAATGGGAAAAAAGACTCTGCATTAATAATTTTTACTGGAGCAACACCATTTTCTTAAAACAATGAAGAAAAGTAATAAAATATACTGGAATGAATACATGGGTTTGTATATTAAGAATCATTTTCTCTTAAAATATTGTAATTTATGTGAATACAAGTTGTATCTTAAAAAAACCTGCTAATCATTTCCTATACTATGAGTTTTATGCACACTTATTGTAAGGAATTACTTCTTTGTTACAAACAATTTTGTTTAGGTATCACTAAAATGCTTGTATTTTAATAACACCGGGATCCCTTTGTGGAAAAGTTAGGAGTACATTTTAATATACCCATTCTAGGGCCTATGATATCTATAGTGGCAAAGTAAATAATGATTTTATGTCAGAAAGAAAAGGAAGTAATTTTATAAAAGTTGCATAAGTAGTGAAACAAAAGTTTGGTTGTGCGTTGCAGGAGTGTGCCAGTCTGCTAAACCTCAGTTGGCCTGAGGCAGGTTACTGAAAAAACATGTACATGTCTTCTGTCACCTCGTACATGTATCATTTAGACAAGAAGAAGGTTAAGTGTTTTCCAGTTAAGAGTCACTAATGACACAGTTCTTATTCACTTACCTTTCTTCAGACTTGCAAAAAAAACCCCAACAAGAATCAGCCTGCATGTGGTATATGTGTGTTTTCTACATTGCTATCAAGAGGCTTTAACTCACACAATTCAAAAGCTGTGAATCTGCAGCAACATCTCACCTAGGGGACACAATTTCCTTTCTCTTTTTATCTGTTTTACGTTCCTATAAGTAAACACTGCACATCCTACTATATTTTAGTGTATAAAACTTGGGGGTTTTTTCTGTTTCCTTGAAAAGCTGTTATAAATTCAAATGTATGCTTTTCTTAATATAAAGTGAATAGCTCTTAACTGGCTTTGGATAAGTTCGTTGGGGTTTTTTGTGTGTGTGTGTTTTTTGGGGTTTTTTATGTCCCTTATGTTCTTCATAAAAAGAAAGGAAGTTCACAACTTAGGAAAGTTGGGTTTTTTTCAATCTATGATATGTATTGATCCAACTAGAAAAAACTCAGAAAGGAACAGTAATAAGATTCATCAATTTATTAAAATATATATACATATTACAAAAATATAAAGAGACAGCAGAAGGAGACATCCTCACACTTATAGTACTTTATCTGGGGAGAGGGGTGTTCCTTTCTGTTTGGCTTGAGGATAAAATAGCACATTCCAGTTCCAATGCTAGCTGTCCTTTAAACTGCATAAATTATGTCCTTGTCCTACAGCAGTGAAAGAAATCTTGGCAAATCTACACAGTCATTCATAGCTTTCATCTCCTTGTCCATTCTCAAATCACAGCTAAAACACCCTCTGTTGATTTCAGATTCTTACTTATTTAGCCTAATTAGGGAACAACAAAACTAGAAAACTGGCAACTTCAGGCTTATCCAACAAACTGTAGGCATGTTTAACAGTTTGCTCCCATAATTTTGATGGGATATTTATTTTAATAAATTGACCTGGTTTTATATGGTTGCATTCCACAGAATCACTGAATTGTTAGGGTTGGAAAGGACCTCTGGAAAGCATTTTGTCCAACCCCCTGCCAAGGCAGGGTCACCTAGAGCAGGTCACACAGGAACACAGCCAGGTGGGGTTCGAATTTCTTCAGAAAGAGGGACTTCATGACCTCCTTGGGCAGCCTATTCCAGTGCTCTGCCACCCTCAGTGTAAAGAAGTTTTGCCTCATGCTAAGGTGAAAATGCGAATAACAATAAAGGTCTCACTCTTCTGTCATAAATTTGTAAAATCAGTCATTGAAGTCATTTAGTTACCAATGAAATTTCTGATGAGCAAGCTGGACCAAACAGGGTCCTTAAATGGTAAGGATTTTGAATGGTGAAATTGGAACCAATTCCATTAGTACATGGCAGATGTACAATCATATCAACAGTTATTAACACAAAGTGATGACTTAAAGAGCTTTTTGCTTGTAAAGAAAAACCTAGGGCTTTCTCTTCAAAGCATTTTGGTTACATTAATTAATAAATAACTGGTGAAAGAGGATGGATTGTTAAGCATCTTGAGTTTAAGTATGTATGTAACTCAATGTTAAAAATTGGCTGGTTTAGGATTATGTTCGTACTGAAATTGGAGATTAAAGCATTTGGGAACTTTCAGGTCCGTCACTTCGAATTACTTTAAAAAATAAATTATGTTTATTCCACACACATGCAAAGATTTGTTTTTTCATGGTTTTAATTCCTTGTGCATAATGATGCTATATTTGAATGATAAATTAATGGGATGAACAAATGTATTTCACATCAGTCCAGCAAAACTATGCAAATTTTGCACACACAAATATGGTTTCCAACTAAAAAATGTTTTTTCTGTTGTACTAGCTTATATACATGCAAAGTGACTGGAAGAACACCAGATTCACATAACTGGTGCAACTCTTGCTGCACTTTAAACATGATTTGTAACTAACATATTGTTTTGCAATAGTAAACAGGCCACGGAGATCTCAGCCTCCAGATTCCATTCCCCTTTGGAGCATACTGTTTATCTAAGATTATTTAACTCTACTTTGTTTGATATTGATCTGCAGCACAAACATAGGCAAACTTCAAAGTCTAAATTAATTGGAGTTTATCTACTTATCGAGGAAAAAATCCACAATAATATTCTCTTATTTTTTACCTCATTGGTTAGATATGTTTGCTAATAATTTTTTTTACAAAAGCTGTGATTTCTTTCTCATTGTTGTGCTTATATTAAAAAAAAATTGCCTGGGCTTAGAAAGGATTACATCCGATATTGCTAACATTTCCTGGAAATGGGGAACTGTGATAACAGCTGCTGTCTTGGCTCATTGTCAGTTGGGTTTTTTGGTGAGTTGGGTTTGGATTTGTGTTGTTTTGGGGTTTTTTTACTGCAGCGATTTACAAGTAGTTGCAGCTATCTCTAGTATGATTACATTGTTAGTAAAACATCATAAGTCAGTCAAATGTTTCCTTTCCAATCAGAGCACTTCCTCTACTTACTGACTTGTTGACTTTCTGAATAGTATTTATAGTAACAGCACTTATATTTTACAAAAAATGCTAATTTATGAATAAACTAAAAGCTAGCTGCATATGGAAGATAACTATAGGAAGAATCTATAGTTTATGTTAAAGCAAAATGCCTTCCATGAGAACTTAAAAAATCTTTCCTAAGACATGATGGGCTGAAATTTCTCTAAATTAGTATTCTTTTTAAATTCCAAGCATACATGCTCTCTTCTTGGATTGAAACATTCTTCTGCAATCTCTGCAGTACTGTAGCATTGTAAAGTGACTAACACTCAGCACGAGTGATGAGAAATAGAAGAAAGAGCCAAGTAAAGCAAGAGACAAGGAACTCTTAAGTGTTGATAGTGTCAAAAAACAGGTCTGTGCCTATTCAAAGATTTGGCCTCTTTAAGTTGTATTAATATGTTAAGCTTTACTGTTTTAAAGAGCTTTGAAAGATACGAGTTGTTTTTTTTCATTACCTTTCATGATCTCAAGTCAGGGTGTTAATGAAATTTTATTAATTTTTCAGCCAAATATATGCCTTTTTCCCTGGTATATGATTAAGCTTCCAAAAGCAGTGCTATGTATGTGGTTATCTGTTACTATGCCAAAAGTTTAGATTTATTTTGTATCGAAACAGATCATTATTCTCCCTTTGACATTTGTAACTTCAGCAAACCCTCCTTCATGAAATACATTTTCATATATAAGAAGTAGCACTTCCCTTCATCACATTTGAAATGGTGAAAAGCTTTTCTAGCCCAAGGGGATCTCTGCACCATTTCTCGTTGTGGGATTACTCTGTGCTGAGCAACTGCAGATATTGCTCCCCGAGCAACCTGATCTAGCTTTGGAAATGGAGCTGACTGAGAGCAGAGTATCTGGACCAGATGCTCCAGAGGTTCCTTCCAACATAAATTACTCTATTAGCTCGTCTTCCCAACACTCTAGTTTTGACACCAGCCTGAGTGAGGCCAGTTGGAACTTCTCTGTGTACAAAACATATCCTAAGGAACGTGTAAAACTGACGTTCACATTGCTCTGAGCCTTCAGGAAGGGAATGTGGAGTTCTCTGTCTGGGTTAATAACAAGCAGAAGCTGTAACCTCCTGGTGTCTCTTCTGTGCTCTGAGTGAAATGAACTGGCAAAGTCTCACTGTTTCTTAGCAGACAGGAGGAGTTTAGAGTCTTACTCTGTGACTTTTCACAGACTTTGAATTAAATGAACAGAGAGACCAAACTAACTCATCCTTCCCGGAGCTAAGAGTTTCAAAGTACAGTTCTGAGTCATGGTGATAGGAGTGGTGCAAAGGAGCCTTCCTACCTCTCCCCGCACTGAATCATCAGGGGCTTTCATTTTCTGCTCCAGTCAGGAAGCCAACACCTTCCACGGCAATTGAACTTATCCTAACAAGAAGACGTTGAAAAATTAATTAAGCTCTGAACTGTACACGAGCTGTGAACTTACATGATGTGAACCCTGACATAAATGCATCTCAATCTACAGCTGAAATCAGCTTCCATTTATTTCTTGGTGTTGGTGATGACTGCCAGAAGGAAAAAAAAAGTCCTGAAATTTTCCTCAGAATGCTAGTTTGTCCTCTTAATGGTATTTTGTTCTGTGGCAGGCTCAATCTCAGTTGGTGGTTTTTTTGTTTTGAAGTAACATTCAGGTTACCATGTTACATTACTGCAATCATTCTAATTGATGAAAATACTTTTTGGTTGGACTAGGATGAACTGAGCCACTTAAAAGTGATTTTTACCATAAATAGAACTTTCATTGTTGACAATAAAAAAGTGACAATCATGGTTTGTGACTGATACCTTCCATGACTTGCAACAAATCACTTTACTTTTCAGTATCTTTGTTTCTCAAGATTCAAAAATGGAGGAATAATGCCTATCTTTCCAAGTAGTTTTGTTGATTTTTGTACAAACAAAAGGAAAACCAAACCAAACCAACAAAAAACAACCAACCAGAAAAAACCCAAAGCCATGATACAGGATGTCTTTGTTGTTACCTTGTAGTACTTCAAAAATTTCTGCTAAGAATCATTTGTTCCAAGAAAACAAGTTGAAATATATGTGTGCCTAAATACACTTAAAATCAGTAAAGGATCACTTTCCTCAGTAAAGAATAAAACAAGAGCCTTTGAGTCACAATTTGATTAAAAATGTTGCCTAAGGTGGAGACAAGGGGCTGTCTTCAGTCTCTTCAGAAATCTCTTTTGAGTATTATTCTCCTCCAACACTAAGCATTCCTCAGATATTTAACATTTAGGGAAAATCTAGTATACCAAGATCTAAGACATCACTTCAACAGGTACATGAAAACCCTGGTTTTAATTGGTGTTTTTCATAAAGCAGAACCATTTGGAACAATCACCACCAGGAGCGAGCTCTGGTATCTGTGAAATACTTACAAGCAACATATTTGGGGAATTAAAAGAAGCTTCTTTTTGACATCCAGCCTGCCTTAAAGTGAAATCTAATAAACTGAAAGAATGTCTCAGTCACTTTCAGATGCTAATAAATATCCAGAGTTAAGATTAGAACTGTCTGACCTTTAAGGGTTGTTTTACCTTTCTTGTCCACTCCAGGACTTCAAAACTGCCATACTGGGTGCTCAGTGCATTGAGAGAAACTTGTGTCTCCTTCTCTAATGAAATAAAATTTTATAGTTGTAACATTATCCTAGTGAAATTTTACAATTAATGAGATGGAATACAAATAACACCAGAATTTCTTTAATATCCCAAATCATGAATAGAAACATGTCTAAACTCAAATATAAACCACATTTTAAAGCAAAATTCAAATCCTCCTCTGCTCCCTGCCAAATGCTGAGCTCAGGCCCTGAGGGCCTGAGCAGGCTTCCCTCGGCTGCAGCATCTGGCATCGGCAGGGCAGGGAGTGCCACTCCTGGGCTCCATGTGCTGGGTGATTTCATCCGCTCACACAGGTCTTGGCAGGTGCAAAGCCTTTCACTTCCCTTGAGGACCATAAAACCTTTGGTGCATGATTTGGGAGGTTGAGAACTAACTTTTTGGTCTAGGAAGGGAAAATGATATATTTTCCTGATTTTAATCCTCTAGATCTGTTAATAGACCTTCAGTACATTTCTTCTCAACACAGAAATAACATTTGTTCTGAAAAGAGTTCTTGTTGCCTGCTGAGTTTGCCAGACATTTCATTTTGAGGCAGATATGACAACTGTGCTTCCTAGCATTTTCATGTTGATTTATTCTTCCTCACAAAGGACAATTTCATAAAGAGCTTGAATCAGATCTGTGTTCACACTTTACATATGCAACATTTTTGTGGCTGACAAAGCTGGCTTCTCAAGCAAACTAACTTGGAAATAAAGTCAAACCAGAGAAGGGCATGCTGATTCCACTATACTTCAATGGCTATTTTTTTTTCCAACTAATCATCATTATGGTTATGAGTAGATATTTACCCTTAGGTGCATTGGGCAGATCTTTCTGACTCATCTATTTAATGGATGTTGTCCTCCTGGGTTAATGATTATCTTTTTTGTCTGAAAGATTTGTTAATTCCTATAACTACATAGGATAGCTACTTTGGTACTTACCATGTGACCTCAACACTGACATAACCTTTCTAGTATTGTTGGTTGTAGCTTGTGTCATAACATTAGTGTGAATTATGGCTGTCTTGAGGATACAAGCCTTCATATAGCACAGATGGTCTGTAGGAAAAAAAATTATAACGACGGTCTGCACATCACACATTCAGTCTTCCCTTGCAGACTATCTCCTTCATCATTGCCTCATTCTCTTAGGTAGCTTTTAATCAAGCATCTAAGACATCATTTTTTGTACAGGCTATGCTCTATAATAAAGACTGTAACATACAACTTTGGAAAATTCCTCTTCTACCAGCTATATCACAGAGTCTCGTTGGCCTCCTCCAAACTTCTTTAGCAATGTATCACCATTACTTCCAGACAGCTGATTTTTTTACTACTTCTTTGAAAAAACGATGAAAGCTGTGTAAGCTCATTAGCAGAGCATGTGTGTAGGCTTAAAATTACAGATAATAGACACACGGTTTGAAAGTCAGTAATTCCTTTACATATTTGCCAAGACTTAGGTCAAGGTTCAGGGTTTCCTTTACTCAAACTGGTGAAATCAGAAATACCTCCAGGTGTTCTGGGGAGTGCTGGCAGTGTGCATGCAAGGCAGGTGATGAGGCACAGTTATATCCATTGTTTTCGGCAAGAGCAAACCCTATTTACTCTAAATTGCACTCAGTTGTGATGTGCTTTATTTTTGCATTAGTATTTTTTATAAGCCAATACTTTTTTTAGTAGCTCTTGATGTTTTCTATACCCTCTCATGATCTGTTATTTCTTACATTACAGTAAATTCATTGTAATAAATTTTGATGTCACAACCCTGACTTCTTATGTCAGTGAAATTAACAGTTAATGTATTCAAAAATATTTGTGTGCTTAAAAGTAATCATCATTAAAAAAAATTACTACCTTTCCAGTCAGAAGTACACCTTGTATGTCATATCTGTATTTGTGTAACCATTTCATAAAAAGCAAAGTGACATAAATATATGTAAGCAGTTTGAAAAACTGATATACACATAATTAACTTGGAGTGCAATCAGATGTATTACAGGAAAATTCAGCAAAAGGATGATTTTTACCCATGTTTACCAGCTCTGTTTTCATGAGCATGGTTCTTCAGTTTTTACTGGTAACAAAGTCACAAGCTTTAAATCCAGGGCCTTGGGCTTAGATCTAGGAGAGGCTATGAGGATGGGTGCAGTTTTACATCTATGTCTCATCGACCTGGGGTTCTGAAGGCAGCAGTGAGAGCAAAATCTACCCTGGTGTGTGCCATGATCCTAATGTGAAAGGCAGCACTACCCCAGGAGTTGGTTGCGTTGTCTTGACAAGTGTGTTTTTTGCTGAGAGTGTCAATGAGCAAGCAGGATTTGAGATGTTAAATGTTTCTCATGGGCACATTGTCCCTGCTGCCCACAGTGAGGCCACTGATGCTTCCATGTGGACTACCCTACAGCAGTGTGACAGCTGCCCCACCTGGCCACTACACCACACGTACGTACCACCATCTGAGTATGTTGTGCTCCTACCGAATTATTTTTCATATATGTCTGGGAATATACATTCAGATACTTTTTAGAATATTGTTTTAAAACCAAATGAATTATGTTTTCTTCCTTTAAATCCCTCAGCATCTTTGCAGGTGAAGTTATTTCTTATTGTTCTTACTTTGTTGTCACAGTTGTTCACACTGACTTTTGAAGAATTATGCTCTGTGTGCATGATCATGTGTCACTCTTGCTAGTCCATGTTACAGAAAGCAGCAGTAAATGTTACTGCATCTGGGGGCTGCAATAATTTGTCCTTTTGACATTGGCTTAATTTTACACATTTTTCAGGAAGCAGAAATTTAATGAGTACCATGTTATACTCCAGAAATCTTGTTTAGGCCACGTGACATTCCCTCTATCACAAACAACATAATCGTGTGAATATGATGTCTGACATGGAGCAATCCCAAACCAATACCTGTTTAAGATTTCAAACCATAACAAGTCTAGATTAAGTAATGTTTTGTAGACAAGTGTTTATGCATCTGGCAGTAGAATTTTGTCTTAAATAAGCAATGATAGAAATAAAGAAGGAATGGGTTTAAGATAGTAACTGTGTAAGAAAGTCCATTTTATAAAAGAACATGTTTTAATTATTTTATTAGGATTTTTGCTTAGATACTAAAGTAATGCATACATAAATTTTGAAGGCGTATGAAGCTGGAGCCTGAGCAGAGCCTTAAAGTGATACCAGACCCATCCTGTTTTCAAATCCAGCTTTGTTTCATGTCACAGAACAAAGTTTCTAATAGAGGCACAGTGACTGACCAGCGATTATAATTTCCTATGTTATTATTTCAAAATGTAAGACTTCCAATATAATTTTTTTTTGTCTTTTGTTAACCAGTTAATCTGGGCGATGGGATAGAATACAGCCAGCAGAAGCGTGAAAATATCGGAGTTCTCATTCAAGAGACACTGGAAGCCTTTGAACGCCACGGTGGAGAAAATGCTTATATAAACATTAAATACATGGTTCCCACTTACTGGTCCTGCCTTTAAACTGAATTATATTAAATGGGATGATTCCATCTGTGTACCAAAAAAACTGTATCTGACTCTGTATGGCATCTTGTTAGTCATGCTTTATTTTCTCTACAGCTGCTAAAATAGTGGCTTCTGGGGCATTAGAGTGTTAGCACTATTGTGAACAAGGCTTTCCAAAACATAAATAGTGTCTGTTCCTCTGATTACAATGGTGTACTGTGCTTGTTTGTTCCCTGAAAGAATCACTCCTTTATAACAGAACTGACTCGAGCAGGAATCTGAGTTAAACCTTCACTTGTATAGACAATAAAACTATAATTTTCATACGCGATTCAGCAATTGCTGTTCTGTGTCCGCTTGCCCTGAGGGTGATGTCAGAGGCTGTAACAAGAAGAGTTTATGCTGACTGCTTAATAGGTGTTTGTCATGGAAGAGAAACACCAGTTCAGCAATGGCTCTCTAGCAGCTGTGCAGAATAATGTGCACTGACATACAATAAAACTGTTGAATGTATATACCAATTACAGTGGGAAAATTTATATTGTCCATTATAAGGCACTGTCATAAAGTGAATCCAGGTTTCTTAACCACTCCTGTTCTCGGCTTGCAGGTGTTTACCTTTCATGGAACTTGGGTTCCTCTCGGTGAATATAAGGCACAACCACAGTTTTGAAGTAAAGAAGCCCAGAAAAAAACTTGAATAAATCAGATGGAAGATACAGGGTACATAAAGTGTTAGTCCCTAGCAACACTTAATCTGGGTAAACACAGAATATACACATACATTTTTAAAGGACACTGGGTATTTTTTTGTAGCTGCAAGGTTGCTATTGCTTTTCTGTTATTATTATGGTATATATGTGTGCAAACAATGTAACTATTGTTGCAGGAATCCCTTACAATTTCCTACTTGGATAGTTTCTCCCTGCATACCCATAACACAGAGCTGATATAATCATGGATTTAAGAAAGGCTGTTGAGATTTACTTTATTGCTTTTTAAGCATTTCTATGGGATAAACCTACAAAAAATAAAACAACTCTTACAGTTCTCAAGGACAACAATTTAAAATTATTGAGGCAGCTCAAAATAAATCAGAGATGTGAGCTTTGCCTAAAAAGCATGAGATTTTTTTTCAAGTACAGATTTTGGGCTCATTTTGCTTTTATTCTGGGTTCTGGAAGCTCTTAAAATATATGCAAGTTGCACTTTCAAGTGTTTCTCTGTAACTGTTAGAGGCTGAAATGCACTCTTTGGTGTTAGACACATGAGATTTTTCCAAGCACTTATCCATATCCATCTTCACACCTTACAAGGCTTGCCCAAGTGAGAGACACAGCCCCTACACCACCCTGCTCTCTTGGATGCCTACTGGAAATGTGGGGAGCACCTTCCCACCTGCTGAAACTTTGAGCCATATCTGTTGTTAGACTGACATTACAATTGCCTTTTTCTGTTCTGTTGCATCTTCAATCTAAGGATTTTTTTTTTCTGACTCTCTTCTCTTTCTTGTAATTGAAAAGAAGTGAAGAATTTTACTCTTCCCACCTCTTTGGGAAACTGCAGCACCACACCAAGTGATTCCACCAGCTGCAAGCACTCACCAGCCCCCGGTTTAGGCATGGCTGCTAGAGGTGTGCTTTTTTCCCAGGCTCCAGAGACCTTTCTACTCTATTTGTTGTTTTTTTTTTGTACTTTCTGCATTTTGTTCTACACAGTTTTGTGAGGGCTTCCCTCAAATCCTTAGAGTGTAGAGAATGTCTGTTCTGTGTCCAAAACACACCTGTGATGGATAAGCACATCCAAAATGCTGCCTCATATCTAGAGTATCTGTAAATCCTTCAACTTCTGGGCTGAAAGAAGGATAAAGCCTGGCTCTAGGCCCGCGTCTTTGGAAACTCAAGAGCTTTGTCTTCAAACCTGGCAGCACAGAGGCTAGCAGAATTCTGCAGGGTGGGTAAGGCCACATCTTCTCTTCCAAAATGCCTTTTTACACAGCCACTCTGGCACTACAGCACAGCCTTCGCTAGGAGTTTCTCCCCATTTGCCTTGCATTGTCCCTGGCACCAATGTGGCATACTTTTTCATTTACTGGTGTCTATGTGTTTGGTTACTGTGGCATTGCAGGTTTCCTAAGAGTACAGAGTGTGCTGGGGCACTGCAGCTCAGAGGGAGCTGAGCTATTCAGCTCGGAAACAAACCAAGCCCTTCATAAAAGGAAAAATCCCAGGCCACCTTTCACTCCTCAGCTATTTGTATTCTTTCCTTAAGAGAAAGTCCAGTACTGCTCTTTGCCTGAGATCAAAAAGCTCCTCAATAGCTGGCTTCAGTTCCCCCACCGCTGGGCTCCAGCCACAGAGCTGCTCACAGAAGGGACAGTGCGGGAAAGGGCTCTCATCCCTGGGTTTCCCCATCCCCATTACCCCTCTGTATTCCCAACAGCACTGCTGAGGATAAGATGAAGTTTCAAGTTTCTCAACAGTTTTGTAATTCTGTTCCCTGCTGACTGACAAAGACACCATGGAAAATAGGTACTTCATGAAGCTGCAGACTTGCCCAGACCTGATCCCCTCAGTCCTGTGCTCTTTCTTGAAGATTTCTTTCACAGGACATTGGTTCAACAAGGGGTGACCTTACGGCAAACCATAAGGGCAATAGAGGTCATGCCCATTCACATAAGGAAAAATAGGTTTTAAAGCAAAGTGCTTTTATTTGCATGTTCAGGATGGGAACATTAGCCTCTATCATACTATTTCTGTGCATTGCTTTAAAAGTGAACATTCTCCCATAACCTTATTATTTCTAGGAGCAGGACTGATAAAAAGAAGCATGATAAAAACCATAGGTTGGTAATTTAGGAACACTGAGATTAAACTATTTTAAGATGTCATTTTACCAAGTCAAACTGTAGGTCTTCCAACCTTGACAGTGTCCCTTTAAGCATGATCAGCAGCATATTTATAGGCAATTACAGAACAGCTCAGAGCACTTTATAAAGCACAAGATCAAGGACTCAGGTGCTTAAGCATATGAGTAATACTATGTCATTCAATACACTGCTTAGTTATTTTACTATGCTCAAAAAATGGAATTATGGTTAAAAAATGGTAACTGCCTCTCTTTTTACCAGATCATGTAATTGTGGTCACTGACACTAGGGGCAAGCCAATCAACAGTTTCTAATTGGAATCCGTTAAAAGGCACTCTGGGCCAGGTGTTTCAAGGGGTATAAATTAAGCATAGTGGCATTGAGGCTAACTTGGTTTTACACGAGTAATGTGGTTTGTGCTTCACTCTGAGGTCTTCTGCTGCTTTCTATCTCTCCAGTGATTGTAAGGTAAGGAGCAGTAGTGGACAAATGTGTGGACAGTTAAGTAAGTTGTCAGTGCTGGTTTCCTGAAAGTAAATGTTTGAGATGTCTCCAGTTTATCTTGATAAACATGTTAGATAGGTTGGCTGGTAGCTGTTTAGCTTGAAGAATAAAAAGCATATGGTAACAGTGGAGCAAAAAAAACCCCAAAAATCTACCTGTGGCTGCCTTTGTCTTGTGTGATCATCAAAAAAGGAATTAAATAAAATCTTTTTGATGGTTCGTTCCCAAAGCTGTGTAAGGGAACTCTGTAACAGGTGTCATAGTTTGGGGAACTCTAGAACTTTGAGAGTGCTGGCAGGTGTTGTAAAGCAGTTACTGTGTAAACTGTTGAGCCACGGAATGCTATGACTTGCCCATGTGAGCAGGAGTGGGGGTGGCTGCAGCTCCTGCCCAGCTTGGCCTGGAGCTGCTCATGGGCTCCTGCGGAGGGGCAGAGCTTGGCAGAGGACAGGGCAAGCTGCTGCCAGCGCTGGTGGCAGGGAGCTGGAGCCAGGCTTCTCACTGGTAGCTTTCCAGTGTTTCAAAGAGATGGAGCTGCCAAAAAAGCTTGAAAAGGGCCTCCCAAAAGTCAAATACAAAAGGGCTATGGGAAGCTGTAAGTGGGAGGGAAGGTATGGGACCCTAGCTGGGAGGGTGTGTGCGCGTGGGGTGCAGGGAGGTGTAGCTGCAGCCAAGCAGGGCAAAAATAAAAAGTTAGACCAGACACTATGTGCTTTTCTAATCCTGTCTGGAGACCCTCTGACTTCCAGAAAAGCATTCTCTTGTCTGAGGGGCTCTGCAGGCAGTGGGGCACATCACATTTTTCCACTCATCTGTAACATCCTGTGTTTTCTGTCTTAAATAAAAGCAGTGATGTTTGTGGGAACTCCATATAAAGCCTGTCTGCTTGCAACCTCTCAGAGCTGCTTTGTGCCTCCTGGAGACCGGGAGAGGAAGGTTTATGCCCTGGCAGGACAAGAAGTTCCCTGCTCTGGCCCCGTAATCCTTCCGGCATGTGAGGGGAGGGAAGGGGAGTGTGTGTGGTGGGGCATATCTTTGCTGTTCTTGTTCTTACCCTGGCTGGAATTGCTGGGCATGCTGGTGGGGCTCTCCCCTCCTTGGGACAGTGTGTGGTGGCTTCTGGTGAGGTGGGTGGAAGCCTTGCCTGAACTGAAGCAGCAAACTGCAGCCTCGGGGAGAAAAGAGTATGTTTCTTGGGAAGCTTGGAGTCAGCTTCATGATTTATGTCCCATTTGTGATGCCATAAATACTCTTATTTTTCAGCAACATTCAGTAGCGAGCTATGCAGCTCTCACAAACCATTGGCTCATAACTCCCTGAGCTTGTGATACAGGCTGTGTGTGCAGCAGGACAGGGTCAGTGTGCCCAGGGTGCTCGCCTCTCTGGGCTTCCCCTTTAGCAGCAGGAGCACCTGCTCTTGGCCACCCTGCTGTAGCATTCACCAGCCAGCTGTGTGCCCAGAGTTCCCTTCTACCAGTGGAGAGGAGAGGGCTGCTTGGACTTTTTGCTAACTGAGCAGCTAATGGAGTCCCTCCCACAGAGTGAAATCCTTAAGCTACAGAAGAATGGGCACCTTCATGGAGGAGAAAGCTCAGGGCATAGCTGTGTTGGCATTGCCAGGGGGATTTTGGGGACTGTACCCTCTCTGCTGCTGCTGTGGGTGCCCATGTGCACAGGAACCCTCTGCATCTGCTGTGGACTGCTCAACCAGGCTGCTGGGGGCATGGGGTGAGAGGGGATGAAATGGGAACTAATCCTG
This sequence comes from Sakesphorus luctuosus, assembly GCA_013396695.1. NCBI lineage: Eukaryota > Metazoa > Chordata > Aves > Passeriformes > Thamnophilidae > Sakesphorus > Sakesphorus luctuosus. Next base: position 43,470 of record VWZD01009326.1, on the reverse strand, counting down.
GTGCTTTTCAAATCCAGAAAAGAGAGGTTAAATCCCAGCCTGCTTACTCTGCCTTGGTGAGGGTGGGTTAATGCACCGAGGTAATCGGAAGAAATGGAGCACCTAAACAGAGTAGAAAAGTTTTGGGTCTTGTATGCCAGTCTTAAGAAAAGAGTATGAAACACCCTTAGTTCATTAAGTGTTCTCAGCAATCCAAACTTCCTGTGTTCATCTGCATCAGCATAATGCTTTTGAAAAAAAAAATCTGAGTTTGAGGCTGCTGGAAGGCAGAACAGGATCAGCTGCACACCAGCCTGCTGCTGCAGTTTGCTCTGCAGCACTGTGGGAACATGTTGATCTTGGGTCTCATCTCTGCACCCCTTCCACCTCTGTACCAATATGATACACAACTTGGTAGCATACTGCTCTGCAATTACTGCTGCAGTCAATAGCATTCATAACCACTGCAGCTCTGTGACTGCCATGGAGTCATACTGACCCAGCATTGAAATCACTGCTCTCTAATATGGGTCAAATGGTCAAAGAAAGCCTGTGCACAAACTCCTCAAAATGCATCAGAAAGCTCAAGCAGTCTCCACATCACAAGCATGGCCTGTCCAACAGTGTGGGATGCTGAGGTCCACTGGATATAGGCAGGCAAAATTAATGTTTGACAAAGCATCTACCTCATCTTGCACACTATTGCATTAATCAGGGCTTTAAATGTGCGGTCCATCCAATTTTGTATTAGATTTCAGTTTTTGTTTTCTGGGTGTAATTCCAAAGCCCTTCCCTAAGGAGCAATTACTGTAAAGCAGCTTGGCTTACCTAACTCCGGCCCTAGAAGCAGGGAATGATATCCCTGCATCTGGCCATCTCCATCTCATGCATTAGTCCAATTACTTCATTTTTGCATGTTTTGCTTCCTGCTTCTCCTCGGTCCCTGTGGTGTTGTGCTGAGCTGGAAGAGATGCTGAGGGTGCTGGGCAGGCAGGGGGGGCAGCTGATGAGAAGAGACCAGGAGTGAACAGCTATTCCGGCAAAGGCTTTTCTTTTGCAGTTTACGTTTTGGAAAATGTGAGGTTTGGGGAACTTGTGTCCCTGGGCAGTAGCTGAGGCAAAACATATCTGGAATAAGTCCTCCTCTGTTTTGCTCCTGCATAATCCTGCAGTGTATTGGGAGAAAAACATCAGCTCTGCTGCAGGTGGGGGACAGGAATGAGTGCAAATGGTGGGAAGCTCTGGGCTTGTGAGCATTGAGGGACTGCATTTGTTGAGCTTTTTGGCCCCCTGCAGCTGCACATCCCACCCCCCTGCTTCCCTGGTTCCCCAGCAACATCCTGGGTTCATTCTGTGGCTGGGAGTTTTACAGGTTTTGTGTGGTAGAGCTTTCTAGGCTCTGCTCATATGGAGGGCTGAACAGGTGCCCCAGTGCTGCCATATGGAGTAGCCTGGGACTTCTCTTGTTTCCTTTGTGACTTTCAAGGCACACTTGGAGCTGCTGCTGGGGGCACAGCACATGTTCAACTGCCTTCTCCTCCAGGCACAGCCATGTCTGCCTCAGTGTACCCATAGCAACATCCTGTCTCCACGGATGGGCTATTGTCACCATCACAGCTAGGATGTCGTCTGGCATCATAGAGCTGTGCCTGGCTCCTCCTAGCCAGCAGCACAACCTGCCAAGCCTCTTCTCCTTTTACTGCAGGGGCCAGTGCAGCTGCTGTTGATGGTGTTGTCCCAGGCTGGGAGCAAGTCTGATCCCCAGCACGTGCTGGACAAGAGACCCTGAAGGTGGTCTGCAATTCTCCACCTCTCCACCTCTTTGGAAAGCAATTAAATTCTTTCGGAGAGAGGAGGGGGAAGGAAAGAAAAATAATAGTTTCTAGCAGAAATAGTACTTTAAATCAACTACTGTAAGTCCAAAGATAACCCCCCAGATCCCTTTCAAAATGCTCTTAGTGAAGTGAGGGGAAATACTTGGAAGTCCTCACTTAGCCCCACATTTCACAGTGTGAATTATTCCTCAGCTATTTACTGGAAGAACTCCGTGGCTGAAACTATTTTTTTATTAACACTGAATCATCTATGTCTGTTACAAAGGAAGAAATTGCTACTACACTGCCTTAAGAATCAAAGTAAAGGGAACATCTGCTCTAGACTTCTTGCATCCAATTATTGTTTGCTATGCATTATTACTTACAGGAGTAATGTGACTAAATTAAAGCTTTCTTCTCCTGTGTGTGCCTCTATGCATTGATTTGGTATAAAATGTGTGGCTTGCTTAAAATCAACCTACAGCTAAAACTATGTCCACATAGAGCTGAGCCCACGTGTACTTAGATGCAATTAAGGGCACAATTGGAGCATTCTGAAAGATTGCCTTTAAAAGGCCTTTTGTTCCCTCCCCCATAGGGACTGGGTGTATAAGCACGTTAAAATGCAACATTAAGGAAAAAAAGCCCTCTGTGAAGAATTCTGTAGAGGCACAGCTATGTTTTCTGTAGCTCGGCAGCTGTCTGTATTCAAAGGCTGGGGGATGGCTCGTGTTGTGAGGGCGATGACAGTTTTGATAGGAATCCCCCGCATCACAAGAATGTTTCTAATGAAGGAGGAAAAACCCACCAGAAACATTCCAGGGCTGTGAACCTGCAAGTGGACAAAGCCACCATCCGAGCTGCTCTGCAGAGACAACGGCAGCAAATCCAGCTGCTTCTGCAGAAGGAAGAGTTAGTGGGTATTATTCTTTTTCCTCCTTTCTGTAGTGCATGTAGTCTTACCAGTGAGCTTAATTGATTGAAAAAATACCTGGAAAATAAAGCTCTTGAACTTCTATGCTTAGAAACCTGCCAGAGTCACGTGCATAGCAAAGGCCACATATCTGACAAAATACCTCAACATTTCACAAAGGAGGTTTAAGAGCTCCAGTTGAATAAAGCTTTCTCTGTGAAATATTGTTATGGATCTACAAAGCAGTTAAACCTTCCCTGAAAAAAAAAAAGTCTACCTCTCTCACAGTGTAGCAGCAGCAGTGTAACTACTACTACTGAGGCCTCGTTAATAAGGGGTTTTTTTCCTTATCATTAGAAGGAAAAAAAATAAATCCTTATCACAGAAAATAAATTTAAGTTAGTAAATTCAGACTATTTGCTTTTAAATTCTACATACGTGTGTGTGTATTATATAAATCTGTGTAACAGTGCTCTGGCCTTCTTTAGGGGATGGATCCTCCTACTTAAATCCAGTAATGACAATAAGAGCCTAAATTAACTTGATAAGACTGTTTTGTCAGTGATTTTGTTACTGACATAGTGCAGGATTGATTTTTGTCATTTGTGTTATAGCAGCTTTTAATTATCAGACAATTTTGGTACCACATAAAGTAGGAAAAATGGGCAGTTGAGAACTCTGCAGTGTTTTATCATACATATTGTAATGGTGAGTTTTTTCTCTTTAAAGAAAAAAATTAGTATTCCTCTATTTTCAGTGGGACTTTTTTAAGCCTTTTACTCCATGAGCATTTTTCAGCTCCTCAGGAAGATGGTTCTATTGTCTCTGCTTAGCACCTTCCCTTCATACCCACAATATTCTCAGCTCTTCATTACCATTGTGGAGCATTGCACTGTATTTTCATGTCCCCCATATTGCTATAGTTATGTTTGGGGAATGATGATGGATGGTGTGTTGAGTGTGTGATTGGTTTCTTCACAGCCCTCACTCGGGGCTGTTTTCTAAATTTGATCAATAGAAAGGCAGTTGTAGAAACAACAGTTTTTAATTTCCAATTTCAGTTTCAATTTTCTCATGAAAACTTAAATGTTTTCCTTAAAATTATGTATAGAAATTTCATTTGCTCTGTCTGAGACATTTCATGACATTTGTTTCCCCCTCCCCCCTGTGAAACCATGGTGCTGATGCTCCTGGGCTGCCTGGTCCATGTGTACACATGCATTTGCCATCCTTAAGACTCAGGGAAGCTTCTGTCTCTCATAAATGTTCCTCAAAGGGCAGATGCTGCCACTGAGGTGCAGGAAGGTCTGCAAACTTGTCTGGGGGTGTGGTGAAATAAGCTGTGTGCTGGTCTCAACTAACTTGGAGCTGGGCATGTGAATCAAGAGAGGGACATACTCCCAAAGCTGTGGCCCCTGGGGAAGTCAGTGGAAGGACATTTCCCACTACCAGTGCAAGTGTTTAGTGACCACCTCACCCAGCTGTGTGTGGCCCTGGTGATTTTCAGGCACATGGTGAGCCCAGTCCTGCAGCACCCACCAGCCTGCTCCTGGCAAAAGCAGATGCTCCCTGTGCCCAGTGTGCACTGAGCTGCCAAAGTCTCTGCACATCTGCTTCCTTCCTGCCACAACAGATGGTTGCTGCAGCCAAGAAAAGCAGCTGGCAATTGGCATCAGCCAGGCTTGGTGGTTGGGAGGAAGAGGATGAAGCAGCAGCAGGGCAAGGAGTTGAAGGCAGTGATATTTTTTTCAAGGGAGATGTCTCTGCTGCTTCTTTGGACTAGCTTTGCTCCAGGCAAGGACAGGAATGATGTGTATGCTGCAAATAGAGAGAGACTGGGCAAGAACTGTGACCACTCACTTCTAATGCTTGGCAAAGGACCACTTTCTCTTTGACTCATCAGTGGATGTGCTGGAGTGCTACAGTGGGCAGGGTGGACCCCCACAGAGCCCTCATCCTGGGGGCTGGCATCTCCCCGGGGACAGCCAAAAAACAGCTGAAACCCGAAGTGCTGCTGCACAGTCGGAAGTGTTGCTATTTCTGCTTTTAGCTGAGCAAACTGCAGTCACACAGAAAATGTGTGCTAGAGCAGAGGGTGAAACCCAGTCACTTGCCCTAACAACTGCTGATGCCGATCTGGTGCCAGACCTCCTCCTCGCCTCTCAGTCTCAATGAGAGGAAAATGGGGAAGAGGTGCCATGTGATTGCTCTGGTTTCAGTTCAGCATGGACTGAACTGGCTGTGGCTGTGCAGAGCCAGAATAGCAGCTAAATATTGCCCATTTCAGCTTTCAGATTGGCCCTAATAAAGTCAAAGGGACTTCTTATATTAAAAAGAAGAGCAAGAGCCGATTCCTGAGATTACCTTAAACTTGTTGCTGTACAGTAGATTGCATGGGGGGGTTTCTCCAGTATATTTTCTTATACCTGAAGCAGTGCTTTAGCAGGGCTGTATTTGCATGTAACCAGATCTCCATCTTACAACTGTGGGGTCTTTTCAGTTGTCTTCTTCATGTCACTTTGGTTTGTGCACTTTTAATGTGTTTTACTCACTAGCTCTCAACCTGCAGTTTTCTCTCTAAATCACTTTGTACAGAAAATGCCAGAAATCTGGGGAGCTCTGTCTCTGAAATCTCATGGTTTGATAAAAAAATATTTTAACACCTTCCTTTAAACACTAGTTAAGGTTAAAAATCTGTTTCTTTTCTATTTGTTTAAGAACTTACAGAAAACTGCTGCTATCATACAATAATAAGAATCATGAAATTGCAATGAAAGGCATTTCTTTTTTATTGTGAACTTTACACCTCTTTACTTATTTCAATAAATGCCCAATAAAAGTGCCATAAACCCAATACTGTAAATGCACATATAGAGGGTTTGCACTCTGGGCTTTGCAGCTGCCTGGCTTTCCTGCTGCATGCAGTACCCAGGCTCCTTTTCAGACCTCCTCACCACGTGCCTGGAAAAACCCATCTTGCCTTCAGCACGTGATGCCCAAGTGTATCCTGCCATAAGCTGCCCATCTGATGCCATGCCTGAGGGAGAGAGGAAAATAACATATCAACAAAAAACAGGGGTGGCTGATGCCCAAAGGTGTATGGGAAGTCTCCCTTTCTTTTTTTCTATGTGAAGGTGTCAGCAACAAATACTACTAGTTGATGCTGACAGGGAAGGGAGTGAGGCAGGGACAGCACCCCTGGGATGGAGAGGGGAGGAGGGGTGTAAGGGCTGAGGTGCTCTGCCCACAGGGAAGGGCTGTGAGATGGGGTGTGTGGTACACTGGGGACAACCCTCTTTATCTCACAGGTAAGTAGGGTTAAAATGGAAGTTGTGGAAGAAATTAAATTGTGGGGGAAGGAGAAACAAACTTCGTGGCAGCAGCTGCTTATAATGAAATAGATAATAGCCTTTAAACTGGAATTTAACAGAGAAACATTAAACTGTATATTAATGCCTTACTTTCTCCTATAAAACCCAATACAAATAGCAAAAATGGGGAAAAAACCCAAACCAAAACACCAAATATGAATTAAAGTTGAACCAAGATGAAAATAACTCTAGTATAAGACTGACTATAACCTTGTAACTATGACACCCTCCTCAGTGAGGGGAAGGACGTGATTGCCCATGCACAGGCAGGGAGATGGTAGAGACCACCTCAGCAGTTCTTGTTTCTGCTAGAGTAAATTTGTGTCAGCACCTTCCCAATTGGCACAACTGCTTCTGCCAAAATTTCCTGGGTACGAAGGCAGTGTTCCCTCCAGGCCCACCTGGAAGAGGAGGCTCTCCAGAACAAGATTAATAGGCCAAACCTCAAATTTTAAATCTCACATGGGAGTCCAAATGCAACTGCTTGCAGGCTTTGGTTGCTGAGCTGAGAGCAAGCGTGTTGCAGGGTGGAATGTGCTGGAGAGGTATCCTATATGGATGTGGACATCCTGTGGCAGAGCTAATGAGAGCTCAGCCTCTGGTGCAAGCCCTGCCATAGTGTTTGCCCTCATGGCCTGAGGCTGGGTCCTAGACCATTTTCTGTAATTTTGGTCCCAGCTTCTCTTCCAGTAAAATGAGACCTATCCCTTGTGGGCAAAAATCAGAGCCCTCTCCCCTCTTCCTATTTTATCTTGTGTTCTCCACTAATCATAGAATCAATTGGGTTGGAAAAGACCTCTGAGATCATCAAGTCCAACCCTTGGTCCAACTCCAGTCCATTTACCAGATCATGGAACTCAGTGCCACGTCCAATCTGTGCTTAAAAATCTTCAGGGATGGGGAATCCACCACCTGTCTGGGCAGCCCATCCCAATGCCTGATTACTCTCTCTGAAAAGAATTTTTTTCTGATCTCCAACTTAAATTTCCCCTGGCAGAGCTTAAGCCCGTGCCCCCTTGTCCCAGTGTGGCGCTGGGGAGAGGGAAGCAGCGTTCCTGCCTGTCCTCTGGAGTTGGGGAGTGCTGAGACACTGATTTTTCAGTCTAGGGGTGAGTGGCGAAAACTGCTTTTATTGCAAAATTCATGAGGCTTTTATGACATCCCGAAGGGAACTTGCTGGAAGTGTGAAAGGACTGGGCAAGGATTGGACGGAAGGGAGGGCTTTAGGTGCTGATAGCCCATGGAAAAATGAGAGGAACCACAGCCAATAGAAAACCAGGAATTGGGGATAGATGGGTGAGATAACCAATAGGGTTAGGACAGGGCGGAAGAAGGAGAGATGGCCTTGCCGCCCTAGGCTGCTCCGGGGACAGGAGGCAGGGGGTCCTGGCACAGAGCCAGCCCCAGCCTGTCCAGGACAGGGGTAAGAGCAAGCCTGGGCTAGTTCCAGCAGCTGCCTGGGGAGAAACAATGCCTGTGCCTAACTAGCGGGTGAGAACTCATTTGGAGAACAAAAGCCTCCAGGGAACACAGGGAGGACAGGGAAGGGTGGTGATGACACTGCAGGAAGGTGATAATGCAGGGAGAGGGTATACAGAAAACTTTTTGAACTAAAAACTGTACAAGTAAAACACTAACTTTAAAACTCCCAACAACAAGTCTCTCATGTATGTGGCTAGTAAAAGTCAGGGTGTTTCCCAGCGTTGTCCTCCTCCGAGGTCCACAATCAGAGCTTGCTCTTTCCGTATCTCCTAGTCTGGTCTGTGTCCCACACTCCTCTGCCTCACTAACCCTCATTTACGGTTGTGTACAGAAGGGGAGAACAAGCCTTTCTAGGTGGTTACACTTTTTTTTTTTTCTTTAGCTTAGCCCCATATTTGCTGATATTTGACGATCTACTGCTGCTAAGTCAATAATTACGGCAGCATTTTGAACACCAGACTAGAGAAGCAGCAACATGTGCTGCAGAAAATGTGGCTGGTACATAGACCCTGTGTGTTAGGCTTTGTCCCCCCATCTAATGGAGTGTTTGGGTTCCAGGAAGAAAAGTCCTACTATGGACAACTTCTTAGTGCCAAAAGAGAAACATACAGCTGTTATTTCAAGGGATGGATCCAAACTGACCTGCAGCTGGGCAAAAATGTCTTGACAAATTATGCCTCCATGAATGGTCTCCCTGCTAGCCATGGAGAGGCTGCAGAAATAATCTGTTCTCTCAGCAACTGCTGCTTAGATCTGGCCACCTGGTCCCAGCCTGTCTCCTCCTCTTTCTGTGGTGTTTAGCTCAGCACACCAGCATTTGCTCAGAAATGCCTCTGGGCAGGGATAGAGGGCATTTCAAGCAGGAGAAATGGAGCTGAGCTCCTTTGAAATTAAGGTTTGCAGGGAAGTGCTGAAGAGGCAACATGAGCATGGGAGGAAGTGCTCAATGTCAAAGGGCTGAAGGATTGAGAGGAGGAAGGTGAAAAAAACACAATGAGAAAAGGAACAAATGTTCCAGGAAGAGATCAGTAGTGTATGGGAGGAGAAAGTCATAGGTGGTTACACTTCAAGGCAAGGAAAAGTGGTCAAGGGGGAAAAAGGCACAGGATGCAAATTGACTAAGGAGCAGAGAAAAATACATGTTCCTGTAGCAGGTGGACATGAGTGACTGAGGAGGAGTGCTTTTGCTGCTGTAACAGAAGGGATGGGGCTTTTAGATCTACCTCTCAGACAATACTTGGGAGCTTGCACGTGGTTCTCCAGGAGGTACTGATCCTGAGGATGTGCTGTGGGACACCACAGTGCTGAAAACACATTAAGTGCTTGCAACTGTGATACAAGACAAATAGATACTTACCCCTGTGTAAGAAAGAGAATACTGCTTAAATATTTAATTATGTTTTGGTTTACAGTAGTTTAATGGTGTTAAAGCATCTAAAACATGTTAACAGAAAAATCAGTGGTTTAAAGCTATAAATTATTCTGATTGATTTTTTTCCCCCCCTTCTCTAGATGAAAGTAACCATTTGACAACAGGCTGCCTCAAACAATGTAGCCCATGACAGTCTCATTACAAGATAACATATTCTCTCCCATGTCTGAACCAAACCAGAAAGCAATAAGGGATCACTCATAGATGCAGACTGGTAGCTAACAGCATCCTCGCTTACCTTCTAAACACTGAGCAGAGTTAAAATAAATTCAGGATGTATGCATGCGGAAAACTCAATTGCAGCTGCATTAGAGATGAATCAAAAATAGAAGCAATTCAGAATTGCTAGTGTAAAATCCAAATAATGACCCACAGTAGATGTCAGCCTGAAAGGACAACACATGCCTTGTAATTATCTTAAAGGGACTCTGTCTATTTGCTTAGGGCCCACACCCTAGTAAATACATGTAAATTCTGTTCAAGTGTTCAAAAAAACCTAATAGGTTAAAAAAAAGAGACCTATTTACACCTTGTGGATTCCTTGGGGTGTGATGGATGCTTCAAGTCACTGACATTTCAGAAACTAGCCCCTTGAATTTGCCATGCTTGACCTGCGATTGCCACTTTGCATGGGGCAGCAGCCTGTACATGGTGCTGGTGTGTTACATGTGCACAGCCTCAGGTGGTCAGGCAAAACAGGAGAGCTGATACAAGCACTGCAGTGCATGGAAATGGCAATTTTATGGATAATATTATATGGTGATTTATTAAAAGCTGTGATTCTCCAGCAGCTTTTATTGTATCATCGTAAACCAGCACTCCTGTATAGTACGTTAAGCTGGGTAATTCTGCTGGTTCTTCACTAAGGCTGAAAAACCATGTAAGGTTGTATCAGGTGGACTAGTGAGCTGAAAGTGCCATCACTCTAAACTGACCATCAAAAGAGGTGAAAAAGCCACATGGTCAACATAGTGTGGGTATTTTGCTGGGCAAGGGAACCCAGTATGGAAGGGTAAATCCTGCTGTTCACTACATCAGTCAGTGCCAGTGGCTTGCATGCCTGGAGCGACTCTACTTCAGCATCAGTGAAAATAATGACAGAACTTGTCTCTCTGAATTTAATGATTAGGGCAGGTAATTAGAGCTCCTTGATTCCTGCCCCTGCTCTCCGGTTAACTTGTTGCTGGACAGTTGGGTTGTAGCTTGACCTCTTTATGCCCTAATTTTCCCTTCAATATCAAGTGAATACGAGTTGTTTTGTGGAGGTGTTGTGATGCTCTGTTAGTTGAGGGAATGTGCCAAATGCATTAGTCTCAGGGGAAATGGACCATGCAGCATTATTAGGATGTATACAAGTTTACATTTTGGAAAATGTTTAAATTCCCTCTCTTAAATATCTTTTGCAAATGGAACTTGCAAAAAAAGCAGGGCAAGCACTGCTAACACAGCTTTGCCACACACTGTCAAGTGCTTATAAACTCTATTTATAGCTACAGTTAAAGATTCAGATATGCAAGTACTCCATTAAAAGACCACATTAATGAGCCCTTAGAGAAAATATCTCACAAAGCCTTTTGAGCTTGTAACTGCTCAGTTGTGCAGGGCTTCTTGCTTGTTAACATTCATAAAATATAAATACTGTATACTAAACACCAGTACTTTGTGGATCACAGTGACTTATCTCACCATCAGGACTGTAAGGTGAGTGGACAGGCAGCAGGGTGGGGTGGCTGCGCTCCGCTGTGGGCTGTAGGTCTGCACGTGTCGCTCACCCGCCGCCTTATCTGGGGGCCTGTCTTTGCAGTGTGAAGCTGAGTGGCAGATTGACTCACAGGTCAGTATCTGTGAGTATAATTTCAGAGAGAACAATCAAACCTATTAGCTGAGAGTGGCAGAGCTGGGCTTTCTTGCAGCCGCAGCTCCAGAGCGTGGCAAGTATGTGAAGCAAAAACTAATAGACAAAAATCACAGGAGATTTTTTCCTTTTTCCTTTGATATAAGCTAGCTGATGAGAAGTGTCGTTTGAGGGAGAAAAAGTTGCTATATTTGATTTGTCATTATTTCCCTATTGTCCATTCCTGCCTGCAATTATATAGCTCCCATTTTCTTTCTCACCTCTCACAGAATTCCATATTGTAGGTTGTGACAGATGCTCTTGCTTAAATGTTTTTGATATATGTTTTATCTGAAATTGTTTTATCCAGTCTACATTGTGTAAACAAACATCACTAGGGCCCGTTTAAGAATAATTCTCTTTAACCTTTAATAGTGTATTTCTATTCATCTACAAGTCGCAAAGCACTTCAGCACTAGAGAAGGCCATTTCTGTGTATCTATCTGACTCTCAGCAAGCTGAAGAAGCTGAGGTAGGGAAAGACCAAGTGACTTGTTGGACACTATTGGCTCGTGCATGTTACAAACCAATCTATGTTCTTGTTTTTGTGCTTTTGGTCCTGCATCCTTTCAAACAGAAGGTGCCCTCCCGGAAAGAATAATTCTGCTCATGAAATGAAAAATAAAGACAGCAGGCTTTGAAAAGCTTCAGGGCAGCTCTTACTGTTCAAATGTGTCATTGATTTCAATAGCAGGCTTGTTAAGCAGGATCTAAAGTGCTTAGCTTTATTTTATGGTAGTGAGTACCTGATTGTTCAAAATATTAGCATCTTATTGTAACAGCAAACTGGATAGTTCCATAAACTGCTGGTGCTGAGACTGCGGTATGTTACTGAGTGCCTGATAAAACAGGATCCTTTGCAATCAATTGGCAATGTAGGCGAAGGCAGGGCTGTGGCACTTCCTGCTGCTCTCCTCATTAATTTCGCTTTTATCTGCCTTGTTCTGCCTGTTGGCAGAACACTGCTCTCTGTCCCGAGTCCTGTGAGCTCCAGCTGAATTTCTCCCCCAAGCACCAATGCATTTCTGCCCATCTACAAGGGAGACTTAGATGCCACCTGTGCTAATAACCTGCAACACAGCAAGAAAAATCCTATGGCTCAAGGGGTGGATTGCTATGCTGGGAGATCTGGGTGGATTTCCCCTGGCCTGGCTTGGGGAGCTAGTTCTGTGTGCAGCAAACTGGTGGTCGACCGGGTCAGTACATCAGCCAGTCAGATGGACATCTCCATGCTAAGCAAATCTTTCCTTGACTGTGCTGAGTGACCTCCTCCAGCTAAAAGGTAAGCACAGTCTGATCCCTGGTTCCAAGGTTCCTGTTCAAATGTGTGACAAAATCTTATAATGTGAGACAGTTTTAACAGGACAGACTGGGAGAAATTCAGTCCAGAGTAACTGTATCACAAGTTGCCCCATGTGTTGTCTGATAAATCATTTGTGGAGCTGTGGATGAGAAAGCCACCAGGAACAGGCTTTACCCCGACCTCAGGGGCTTGATCAGCTGGCACAGCCTGCAGCCCTGACCCCTTGCACCTGCAGCCACAGCCAGGGTGGGCTTCTCCTTCAGACCGTTTTGTCAGAGAGCATGCATCTTCAGGGAGCAAGGGGGAGTGGTGGTGGGGTCATTGGTTTTGTAACCCACCATCATTTTGTATCTGTCTAGGCAGATATGGTTCTGTCAGTTTTCAGCAGGGGAAATATGAGGGTCTTCAGTTCTTACAATCTTCCAGGAGCATCTGGCAATGGAGCTGGGGGCTTGGGGGTTACAACAGCTACTGCCTCTTACATCTGCTGGGGATTGAGTGTTCAAGAGGTTTGTCTCCTCATTTTTTGCACCTCTGTAGGAAAAAAATTCCCACCATCGAGGAATTAAACTTTTTAACTCACTGCAAAGCAAATGGGTCATATTTGTGTTCTCCATGCTTTAGGTGGTGTGGGAAAACAAAGCAAGCTGAATAAACCCTTGCAATCAGAGCCTAGAGGATGCCTTGCTGGAAGTGATGCTGGCTGCAGGCTGGCCCAGCGTTTAGCTGTGTGAGGTATATATACATTAAGGATCTGTGAAAGGAAATGGGAAAATGAGAGAGAATTATGTGGGCAGGAGGAATGAACAAAATGGTGCTAGTGGAGGCAGGACTTGTGTGTGGGACAAGGGAACCAGAAAGTGTTAAAAAATAGGAAGCTCCTCGGAGGAAAGCAGCTGGGCTTCTGAGAAAAACAAAAAAGTAACACTTAAGAAAATATTTTTCTTTTCAACTGAATTAGGCACTTAGGTTCATTCAAAAATGTGGATCATAACTTCAGTACCCTACTTTCCCTCTTCATAAAATGTAAATAATAACACTTTCTTTACTCATGGAGTGGTGTGAAAACAAGCGTGTTCATGTCTGGGAAGCATTTCTAGGTTGTATGGGAAGTATAGCAAAGACTATGAATACACAGTTAAAGCTGTGGGCTGGCATTAAGGCACTTGGCATCTGCCCAGATACACCATGCATCATGCAAAAGAGCTAACAGAAAAGGATACGAAAACACAGGCCAAACTTCATGAGTTCTGAAATCAGGAACATGTGACTCCCTAAAATTAGAAGTGCAAAAGCTTTGAACTCTCATAAGACACTGAGAGGGGCATATGTTTTCTTAAACAAACAGCAAAAAGTAGTGAAAAGGTAAGATACAGTGGGAAAATATCAAAGGTATAGTCGATGGAAATCAAGAAATCTGTATACCATTGAGAAGTAATTCTACTTGAAATAGAGATGACCACTGTGGCTGACTGGGGAAACAAAAAGAGCAATAAATAGAGAAGAAAATGAGACCTATAAATCAGCAAGTTCAGCACTGCAGGAGTGGGCAGAAGAGCCAATTGTGAAAGAAGAATGCATGAAAATTGTCAGAAAAAGCTGAGACAGGAAAAGGGGGAAAATATGTGAACATGATGAAAGTTTTTACGAATTTGGTATATGGGAAGGCAAGGGTCAGCTGGGGAGACAGCCATCATCTTCCTGAGCAACAGGGAGGCTACCTTGACAAAAAAGGGGATGTTGCTGGGTAAATGAATTACTACTTGTACCTCAGTATTCATTAGGGAGAGATGTAAAGTCTGTCACAGTGTCTGTGAATTTTCAAGGACAGAAAATTAAAAAAAAAATCATTAACTCCAAAGGCTACCAGGAAATCAAACAATTGACTAAACCCACCTGGATAAATAACTATTTTAAAAGTGTGTTGTTTACACCCTATTTTGAAAAACAGATGTTAAAAGAATGAAATCATTCAGAAAACTTCAGCTAGCTATGGAGAGTACCAGAGAAGTTACGAGGAGACATTGATGCATCCCAGCCTTTTAAAGGGGAATAATGGAGGAAGAAGTATCTATCAGCTTCAGGGAGCACTTGTAGCAACTGATTATCACTACCAAAAAGGCAAATATACCTGGACACCAATTCTTTACTTCATTAAATAAAATATTTAAAAAAGGGAGTTTGAGAAATAAAAGATTAATTTAGCATCCTCAAATTTCAAGAGTACAGGGATTCAGTACTCCATGAGACATCCCTGTCTAAGATAGGAGGTATTGGACTGAGTTTCTAGATGCTGGGATTGATCACTGAGTCCAGGTGATGATGTGTTGCGATTATTTAGGGTAGGGGTGGATAATGGAGTGACATGCTTATATATTTAACTCTGCTAGCTCTGTCCAGTTTGGAAGAAAGAGCACAAGGAAGCAAAGACATCAAAGAAAAAAGGCATTGGAGAGCAAAGAAGAGGAAGGCTTTTGGAAGCCAGAGGATGTTTGCACTGGTATGTGGAATTCAACCTGAAAAATGCAAAGCTGGAAAAAAGAAAGTCAAGGTAAAGGTGCCTTGAGGAGATAGCTGGGATAAGTCAGCATAGGAAAAATATCTGAGGGTAGCAGCCAAGTTTCTGTTTGTGTTCCTTTTTAAGGTTCAGGGAATGAAAGAACTAGGCGTGAACATTGCGACATCTAATTTTTTTGTACTTTGATGGAGTTCATAACCTTAACACTTGCATTTACAGTGCTTGAGGAGACAGCACTACCCAGCAATGGGATCCAAAGCTTCTTTCACACTAAGTTGGCAATTATCCTACAAGAAGTGCTGCAGATACCTAGTGGCAGAAAGTGGTTCAATGCCTCTTTCCATGTGGTGTGTGTTGTGGAACTGGAGCACAGCTAGAGCTGGGTTGCAGGCGCTCCTTTTGGCTGACTTCTTGCAACCTCCTGTTACGACGATGGTAACCAGATCATGTGTCTGGGATGTAAGGACATTGAGTTCAGAGCTCACTCTCTCTTCCTGGAGTATTTCAGCCCGTAGCTCTCCTCTGTGACACGTTCTTGAGTTAGGCTTTTGAGATTCGTTCCAGGGAAAACTTTTCTAATTTTTGTGTTGCAATTGATTCACAGAGAGAACAAGAGCTGGGGGCCCAGCAAGACCATCCCACATGGCCCAGGTGCCCTACTGCTGCTGTTAGTATTTCAACATGACATGTGGGAAAGATTGAACATGTTAATATTGAAGTTTTGGGTTCCAGCATTCATCTGCAGAAGGAGGGATGCTGAAGGGTTAGTGAGTAAGGATAAGTCAGGGAAAATGGGCAGCCTTAAGGGCATGTAGAGCTCTAAAAGAATTTTTGAAAAAAGAATATTCAGATACATGGAGGTAAGAGAAATTGGAAGAAAATGCTAGATTTCGGCTTACTGCAGTAGATTATGCCAGATTGATTGATATCTTTCTTTGATTAAATTGAATTATGTCCCAGATTAAAGAAATGCTTAGCTCTCCTGCCTAGGAAATGTAGATGTCTGGTGAAACTGGATGACCTGAGAATTAAAAAGGGAACTGTGAGGAAAAAAAATCTGATTTTGCTGGTGGGGAAATGGCAGAGGGTAAGTTTCAGAGGGGAGGTAATGAAGTGCAGTTAACAGAGTTTCTGAAGAATCATCTTCAAGACCCCATGATCTTGGTACAAAAAGAAGGTAGTGACATTCTCTGCAGTCACAGCATAAGTGGAGAGGAAAGGCTGATACCCCGGGGCCCTGTGCTGATGGCAGAAAGCTTTGGGGTCGATGGAGGCAGCCTGACAATCCCAGTTAGACACCAAAGTTAGATGCTTACAGAGAGCTGCTGTAAGTAGCTTGCCTTTCCCTGGAAGAAATTCTTCTTACTGTATCAATGTCCCTATGTATTTCAAATGGGTATTCTTAAGCTGTTACTGTAAATGACATGTAGACCAAGGTGCAAGGGAGACCATGAGACACCAACTGCATCCTAATGCATGTTTTCATGAATCTAGCCCTCAAAAAGATGGGAAAATCTTTACTCTCCTGACTGTGACAATGCCAATAAGGGATCCTAACTTCTAACCTAACTGCTGTTGGCATTTACCTATCTTCAAAGCAATTATTTTTGTATTTGTGTGTGTAGACAGCAAGAAACGAACGGATGCCAGTGCTGCTTTGCTATGGCTGCACAGCCTCCTTGAACAATGAACTCTTCCTTGTGGTCTAGGCATTTACAGTGATTACCTTACACTTCTATCAGCAGACATGGACTTCTCTTGCAAGAGGTCTTTACCCCTAGTGAACTTAGGCAGGTAACATGTTGGGTGTAAACATGAGGCCTGTCCTACACTTAAATATCACACAAACCTTATAGAGAAATAGAGTTCAGTCCTGACAAACTTACATGGACAAAACCAGCCCCAGTTTCTTAATACTGAAGCAATTTTTTGCTAATATACTCATACATCCTCAATTTATTGATCAAAATGCATTACAAAACACTACCCCATACCATGTTCTTCTTTTTTCCCTTCTTTTTTTCTCTCCTCTCATTAATTTCAATCATGTAATAAGAAAACCCAGTTATGTTAATTGGTATGACTCCCCCTCAAGGGCATTGTGAAGCATGAAATAATTCCATTCATTACTGACAATGCAGGGACATGAGTTTTCCCCTGAGGATCTGTTTCATCTTGTGATTTGGTGACCATACATAGGATTAGGGACATATTGTTTTAAAATTAATAGTTTGTTAGAGAGAAGCTGGAAGATGGTGGGGAAAGAGGAAGCTTAAAATTCCAGAGATTATATTTGACTTTGAGGCTCTTGGAGGCTGGTGCATCTAATGGGTATTTATCAGGCAAACCCAGCTGCTGAGCCATCGCTCACCCCAGCTCTAATTTTCTTTTCAAAAGGCAGCTGAGCTGGTGTTTGAAACATGCCATAGACCAGCAGAAAGCTAAATCGATGTAAAGCTAGTCAGATTCATTTCTCCTTTTTTTATTTTTGGGAGTCAGAATTTCATTTCCCTAAAATGCACTAAATGTTCAGACATGAGCTCCCAGGCTGTCCCAAGATCATTTCGGAAACAAAGTCGACACCACTGCCTTGCTGGGGTTTGTCCTCCCCTCTAACAGGTAGCCTGACAAGCAAACACTGCAGTCCTAGAGCACAAACATCAGTGCTTCTAGATGAGAGGAAAAAATGGTCACTTTTGTTTTTCCTTGCCGAGCTAGTAAAGAAAGCATCTACTGCTACTTTTGCTGAATTTGCAACATTTTCATTAGCAAAGGGTTGGGTTTTTTTGAAACCAGACAGTTTTTGTGTGGAGGAAGTGAACCTCCTGACGCTATGTCATTTCCCTTGTTTCCAAATAGCTTCTTGTCTGAGCACACAGCCTCCACTTGCCTCGCTTAACATCTGGCTGTAAAAGAGCAGGGAATTTTCTGCCAGTTCTTCCTCTGCTCTTTTCCTTGCTGTTCTCAGATGATGTTATCAAATCTTTACTGCATCTTTAATTTTGTTCGATTAATGTGCATACTTTTGGATATTGTTCCTTTCATGCCCTGGATAGATTTACTGGTTTGACGACATCCTTCCTTAGCACAGAAGAATAGATCCAAGCCAGCAGTGACCCATATTGCATGGGTGTGTTCATTAGCTAAGTGCAAAATACCAAAGAGTGTCAGACACGTTTATTTTTCCATCTCTTGAGCAGCCTCTGCTGAGGATTACTCATGAAAAATAATCAGTAAAATACGTTGCAGATGAAGGTTATGACAGGAGAGATAACACTGCCGTTAAAGGTCCAGTAATACAAGCATATCCTCCTCACAGAAATGGAGACAAGGATAACATCTTTTAACTGAATCGATAGAGATCAATGCAAAGACAATAACTCAAGAAATGGATGCATGAACCAGAGAGCAAGAACAAATATACTCCCAAGTTGAACCATGGCTCTGGAATTAGATGTACTGAGGGGATACGGACTAAAAGCAATTGATATCATAAACAAACAAAAAAAAAACTGAAGCAAAAATAATTACAGGTTTTCATTTTAATAATGTCTTGTGGTAGAAATTGAGATTTGGACGAGAGAGGAACAGGAGTAAATTAGCCTTATGGGTTATCTAGAAGCCAGCCATCTGTAACAAAGGATGTGACTAACTGACTTGATGGAAAAGGAGCAATAACAGCCAGGGATCATGTAGTCACCTTCTCCAGGCTACCCTGTGTTGAGAAGAGAGCAAACTTTCCTGTTGCATATGAATAAAGGCTGTGAATACGTAGTTTGTACTTCTACCCGCAGGTTTTCAGAAAGAAAAACCCCAAAACAAGCGAAAAAAAATCCCTGAAATCAAACCAAAAAATTACAAAATGCTGCAACAGTTGCAGGTTTGAGAAGCATTTTGGAAAGGTTTGTGTAGTTGGAAGAATGATATCATACCAAGCTAATATGCATGTGACACAGCCAAAATCCCCACTGGAAGAACTGTGGAAAAAACACCAAGAGCAGTGGAAATTCACAGTAAATATGGCATCAGACAAGTGCAGCTGCTGCCACTGTAGGTATCCTGTGCACAACAGAACTGCTGAAAATGGTGTGTGATAGGCATCTACTGTAGGATATGGAGAGAGATGATGACTTTGTGCAGCTCCCACAGTAATTGCTGGGAGACGTAATTGTTTAGCAATGCTGGAAAAAAACCTCAGCAGGCTGTAGGTATGTCTAAGTACACGGACCAAATGATCTTTACTGAACCTTGCCTTGTCAAAGAATAGACTGAAATCCAAAGTTACCTGGCGTGTATGTTTGCATTCCTCATTCCTGTCATTACACCCATGATTGCTCTTTCAGTTTCCATGCCTTGCCCAATTGTGTTGCACTTTCCCGTTGTTATTGGAAGGCTGGTGGTGAGAGCCAGCTGTCACCACTGCCTCGCTGCCCTCCCACCCTGCCTGCTCCTGCAGCAGCTGGCAGCAGGACAGATTGTGCTTGGATGCCTCTGACCAGGGGTCGTGAGGAGCAGCAGGCTGGCAGCTGTATGGTGTCGAAAGGAGAATCCAAGACATTTACTTAGTTCTGAAGTTGGCTTCTGCTGAGGCTGAAAGCAGAGGCTGTGGAGCGTGTTTGATGTCTGCTAGCAGTGATTGCTGTTCCCAGGGACTGATAGGGATCCCAGCTAGGCCCCTGGTACAAATAATCCCTAAAATGTACTTAAAGCTCTGTAAATTTCCAGTGTAAAATCTTAGCAGCCCACTGTTGAGAATACCTGGGAGTGTATGTTTGATCACTAGGAGACCCCACAAGAAAAAAGAAAGGGTAGAAGCCAAAACACTGAAATCAAATTCTGGAGATGCAACTACACCTTTGAAGTACTCATTCTATTGCCATAGAGCAAGGAGGAAAATCTTAGTAAGAGACACTTGAACCTTTTAAGAATCATCTCTTGGCAATAATGACTTCTCATGCATATTTATGTACAGCACTTAGCTTTATAATGGCCACTTGAAAGACATTTAATTCTTTTTTTTGCCTAGGAAAGAACCTATGTGGAGTGTGGTAAAAATTTTCCAAGGTCCAAATATTAAAATACAGTGATGGTCCTGGTAGCTCCTGCAGGCCAGCCAAAACTATGTCCTGGGAGTGTACTGTTTAAGAATTCATGTACTTGATTAAATGCGTATGTGTTTGCAAGCATATATACATACCCATAAGAGTCAGTAAAATCAGGTAGTTGCTACAAGGCTTCAATCAGGCTTTCCTGGAATAATTTCAGATAGGTCCTAGGGCTTGGTTTGGTTTGTAAAACCTTTTTGTTGCACAAAACTTGATGTTGTTCATTATGCACTGAAAGCAAAATCATATGACTACCATTTCCTAAGTAACATAATTATCTTATTGATTCTTATGGGGCAAACCACTACTTTTATTGTTAATTAATACTACCAAATCTGGTTATGCAATTCTGGATATAGGAAGTCCAGTTTAATGTGTGTTTAGGGGGGAAAGTCTAAAAATAATTGCCTTAATTTTCTTTTCCTTTCAGAATGTGAGTATAGATATTGCCTTGTGGATTCCTGTTCGTAACACTAAAGGAAATACAACCTCTTATCACTTTTAATCAGGGAAAAAGAAGTAGAGATAATGAAACACAGAAATGCCCTGTGAAAAACATTTTTAATAAGCTTTAAGTGGATGAACAGAAACATGCAATGCAAAGAAAAGTAACACTGCTGTTATAGAACCACAGCTATTTTATGGGAAATGAAAAGAATATTTGCATAATTTCAAGTGCTTATATTTTGATTCTTATTTTAAGTGGAAATCTATCAGGAAATTTTTATGCAGTGGGCACATAAATAGTATCTTGTCTGTCCCATGGAAAAGACAGCAAGGAAGATTCATTACACACTGGGACATACAATGACACTGTGATTCTTTCAGTTTTCAGCCAGTGCTCTAATGAAATTCAAACCTGCTACATCTGCCATACTACACTGTTAATTAGTTTTCTATTTATTTAGCAGATCTAGAAGGGGAAAGCAATCTATTGCCAGCGAATTGTTTGACTTCTATGCTAAATAGGCTGCATTCCAATCCTCTGATGTTGAAACTAGCATGAATCCAACTTTCATCTTGTTGCCATGTCAAATTAGCACCCAACAGATTCTACATACAAAGACTTTTTTTTTTCTTTCATTTGTAAAAGACCAAAGTTCTTGGAAGTCAAGAAACAGAAGCAGGGCAAATATTCTGCAATATCTCTCCATCCCCCTTACTTGCTACAGTGGATTAAATATAAAAGGTATGGAGGCTGTGGTTCGTTTATATTGAAAAAGGAACATAGTTTTGAGCAGACAATGTTCATTATGCAAAACAAAAATATTGATGCATATTCTGCAACACTTTGAGTAAAATACTACCCTGACTAAGAAAAACCCAGAATGCCATGGAAAAGTTACGAGATGACTTTTGCACATGCTTTGCCATTTTCTATTTCTGTCTGAATTCTGTAATATATTGCAGCATCCAAACACAACATTGTGTATGTGACTTACTCCTGTCTTGAATAGAGTCACTGGATTGTGAAAGTATAAAACAAAGCTATATGAAATTAGAAAATAAATTGACTGAAAATGAAGCCATTAATCCTATCATACTGCGTTGTAGGAGCAACAGTGTGTGTGTGGGAGGGGTGTGTGTGAAAATACTTTGGAGTCTGCCTTGTACTTCAGGCTTTTTCTAAAATCTAGATACAAACTTTGAAAGTTCCTTTTGGATCAGGCTAGTCCTAAACAAGACACTATTGTGCAATGAATAAGCAAAATGCTGTACCAATTTTAGCAAAGCAATGACAAAACGCATCTCCTACAGTACTGTTATTTGTGGAGCATTCTTGATAAATGGTTATAATAGGCAAGGTGTTGGTTTTTAATAATACACAATGTAAATCAGAGAGATACGATACATAGCACAGGACAGCAACATACAAAAGCTGGGTCCAAGAGCACACCGGTGGTAGTGTTCACAAAAGAATAGCTCCTTTCAGAGAGAGAGGAAATAAATCTCTTTTATGAGACCAAGAGATATTTTTGGAAAAAAAGGTTTTTGAATTTCAGGTCTGAAACAGAAATAGTGAACTTTGTTTTAAGTACTGGTTAAAAACCAGTACTTGTGAGTTTAACTTTATTGTGTTAATTAATTAACTTAATTGAAATTCATAGAGGAAAAGGTTTTATCAATAAAGATGGGATACTTAAGAAAGTTGAAAGCCAGGACTAGACTTGGACAACAGAGGTAAAAAGGAGAAGATATCTGAAGAAGGCAGCATGGATGAGAAAGGGAAAAACGTGCCAAGTTTTGAACTGCAGGAACTTGATCTCAACTCAGGATAAAAAACCCCAGTCAGCCCAGCTCTTTACTGATTTAAATTCATGGCTATCTGTCTTTCTGCTCTTTGGAGTTGTGGGATTTCTTTTTTCTTTTTTTTCCATGATAGGTATTTTCTTGACTTTGCCATTATTTCCTGAGCATGTTCCTCTCGTCCACCTTTAGGGGAAGCAACCTAAAAAAATGGTAATTATAAGCCTGGGGGGAAAAAAATAGCACAATATAGTGATATATTTAACGGACTCAGCAGTGACAAGAATTCCCTAGTGCTTCCTGGAAGCCTCCATTCTTACAGCTCAGTGTTTCATCACGGTAGAAAAAAGGAAACAAACTGAATGAGTCAGAGTAATTTTTCTAAAATTTTTTAAGTTGTTTTCCTGGGTTTCTGCATGTTCAAAAGGACTGAACAATGCTCCTTAACAAAGCATGCCATTAAGTAAATGCTTCATATTTAATGGTTGGGTTTGAATTTTTGATAGGCAGGGAAAGGAAAGAATATAAACCAGGATTTATTCATATTTTCCAGTGTTTGTAGACCTGAATGGACTGAAACAAGCAGCTGAGGTTGGAGGCAGAAATCTGAAGGCTAGAATGCAGCTAATGAAGCTCTGTGATTTATAAGCATGTCTTCTGATGACTAGGAATAAATTCATGATTTTCAGGAGCCTTAAATATACCTGGGCTGCAGTTTTTCCAAATGGATAGATTATCTGCATAAACATAAGAAACAGTTGCCAGAAAGACTTCTGCTTATTATGAACTGTTCATAATCTTCCTGTAGGTTGCTGTAAGAGCTGAATCTCAGCCACAACTCCCCTTGTTTCTGCCCAGCTGGGTAAATTTGGCTTTATCATATCTGCCCCTGCATTCTTGTTGTGTGTGATACAGTACATCCTCCCTTACTGGTTTCTTTCACCCCAGTTTAGAAGGGGCAGGGAACACATCCTGCAAACAAAGTTGCTGCAGCACTTCTCTTTTTGATCAAGTTACACACTTATGTCTTATTTTCTGAAGAAGCACAAGAAAAGGAATTTGTCTAAACTCCCATACTCAAACAACAGATGCTTGTGACCACGGATGTTGCATAATCAATGAATGATAACTTATAAAATCTTTAAAATTGCAGAAAGAATTCAGAATTTTAGCAAATTTCTGTCTTGTCTAAGCTGCTCATTTTGATTTGTTATGGAGAAAAAATACAGTTGTGCATAAACTCCATCTGTTCTTATGGAGTAATGTCTATGTTGTTGGGGGGACCTGGGGGGAATGTTATTGGAAAACCAGAGAAACTGAATATGGGATCAGGATTCCATTTGAGAAGGCTGCAGTAATCACCAATTCAGTGTCTTGCAAAATATTAGCAGAAGAAATTGATCTTTTAAGTGTAATTTTTGCCATGAAAGAAATTTTAAAAGTTATTTAAATTATGATGACATTTTACAATGCTGTGTAATCTGTTCATACAAACTACACCTCTGATTCTTGCTTATGAAGATGCTGTACTGAAATCCTTCTCTTAGTATTCAGTAGAGCAAGATACAGACTTTACTTAATTGTGGAATAAAAGGCAGAGGGTGAAGGTGCTATTTCATAACGTGACTGACATAACTCAGATTAATTGTTCTTCTTGTTTGTGATTCAAATGCACTGTACTTTTGTAATGAGATTTAGTTGAGAAACAGCCAAAGTATGAGTCAAGACAGTAAAATGTAATTTTAATTTTAGAAAATACAAAATAGTTCATGAAAGGATAACACGAGGCATTTTTTTCTCTTAATTTGTACTCCTTACTTCTCCATTACTTACACTTTGTAGTAGAGGTAGCTGGAGTAAGATGTGGACTGAAATTTTCAGTGTGCTAGAATACAGCAGCCAGCAGGCTGTATTACTCTAACAGGCAGAAACAGCCACCCCAGAAAAACTCTACATTTCTTTGTGTCTGATGCAATTCTACAGAGCTGCAAAACAGCTCTGGTGAAATCATGTTTATGCCTGGAGATCCAAATGGATCGGAGGCAGCAAAGAGAAAATGGGGGAGGAGAGGAAACACTGAGCTCTACTTTCCACAAAATTAAGCCTCTGGAAATAGGATGGTGCCAAAATCTCTGCATTTGTTATGTTCTCAAAAGGTCCCTCATACTTTTGGCAAGAGAGACCCTTGTCCTGACAAGCTTACAGGCTAATTGAAACCTTTATGTCTCTGCACAACACAGCAACATGGAAACATTGGTTGTGTCAAAATACACATTTCAAGAGGATCAGCCATGAGAAAAGGGTGGATGTTACTGCAGGACAAGGGGACGTGTGGCATATGGAAGCCGACTGAACTAGCACAGATCAGGGAGAGCGGCACTACAGGGCAAGCCTGGGTGATTAGGGAGGAAAGAAATTATGCCAACAGCTTACAAAGTCAGGAGTTGTGAGACAGATGGAAAGAGATGCAGCAGAACAACAAACTAAGTAGATTTAATTGTTTGAATTACAGATTTGAAGTTGCAGTAGCAGGTGAAAGGAATAAGGAGGATGTAACCACCTGAGAGACTTAAAAGGCATCATCTGGAACTCAGAGGTAGAAGGAAGATGAAAAGTGGAACTATGAAGAAGTAGTAAATTAAATCTAAGGATGAGGTATATCTCTCTGGGATGTAAGCTTGGCAATGGAAGATTACGGTAAGGGGGAAAAAGGAACTTGAACATGAGATGTGTATTATGGGGACAAAAGAAGGAACAGAAGCACTGGGAAAGGGAGGAAATAGATCCTTTGTAGGTGGGAGAACAGAGAACACTAGATCTGGTAGATTATCTATGCAATATAATAAGCAAAGCAGTGGCAGAGGATCAGGACTTACCATTGATTTTAGTGACATAATCTATATGCAGTACCCAGTCTCAAAGGGTTTATTTACAGACTTGCTAGTAATGGAAGCACAGATAAAAAAAAATCAGATGGAAAGTTATGGAACTTTTCTACTCAGCACAACAGAGGTAAAAGAGGGAGAAAGTTTCAGTGATGTGTATCAGAGTATGGTCCAATACCAGAAAAAGTAACTTTTAAAGAAAAAGTGGGTTAATTTTTCAGGGAGGAACCATTCCCCAGCCCTCCAGACATTGTATGCTTTGCACTGTATTCAGTGAATGAATGCATTCTTAAAATGTCCACAGTTACAAGCTTTATTTTCCACAGCACATGCCGTCATGCCTCTGGCACTCTGTTTATCACCTCCTTACTGTGGCTGCTCTGTCCCGTTCACGACAAGTGTTCTTCGCCACCACCCTCTGAATTCCTCTTGGGTTCATTTTGTTCTTTGCTCCAATTCTTTGCATTTTTCTGCTTTCATGTTACATTTTTGCTGCTGCTGAGGTTGAGAGGCACTACAGTTCTATGCTAAATCCTTTCCTCCTGTCTGTAGCTCCTGACCCCTATAGACACTGCAGAACATTTGCCTCCTTGCTTCAGAGAAGGTGTTCTTCTGCAGGTGACCTGGTACCCCACAGCATTAGTTTGCTTCTTTCTTTTGCTGTTTGTTCGTTCTCCTTTTCTTTAAGTGCATCAAAGATTCCAGTGAATACTTGGAGTTTTCTGTCAGTGAATAAAAAAAGGCCTACATCCCATCTGCCGAGACTGAGGCTTTGTCTGGGAAGGGGTGAAGTCATCTCAGTGGTTTTTAAATTCTGGAAGACCTGACCAGGTTGGTGCAGTGGCAAGGCAGGATGCAGAAAAAACCTCCATATATTCTGGTCCTGGGGAATGTCTTCTTTGCATGTTCCTCTTTAATTTACCTTTGAGAAAACAAGCTTTCCATCCATGGTGCCTTCCCCCACCCCTGCCAAGATTTATGAATGATAGAGACCAGGAGTGAGAAGCACCTGAGTTAGAGCCTTGTTCTTCCCCTGCCTTCCTTCATCAAAGGCCTCAAAATGCATTGGCCACTTCAGCATTGTAGTGGATGGAAGGGAAATACACACATAGTCCAGCACCACATGCCCATTATTTAAAAGAGATTACCTACAAGGACATCATGCAGTATCCAGGTGCTTTCACTGAGTATACTGTGACAGCCTGCGTGGGCAGTTCCACTGCTTTTAATGCAGCAAAGCCATTGCTAAAATGCAGGTTTTACTTTGATGTGGTATAATCAGTAATGTAGCAATATTAAAAAAACCCCTCAGTTATCTTCTTTGATAATGCATTTGAATGTCCTAGTTCATATCTGCATGGTTTTTAACTTTTTAAAAGATTTTCTGTGTCTTAAAAAAGGTAGTCATGTCATGAAGAAATTTAAAATGCTGATTTTAAGACTCAGTTTATTTACGGTTAATGATATTGTGAAATTTTCTGGTATTTTAAGGTCTATGATTTCTACAGCTGCTTATTTTGGGCCATTCACTTTCACACAGGAAAAACTGAGCCCAACAAAACTCAGAAAACCATTCTGAGAAAATGAAGTAATATTAATACAGATGCAGGTGAGAGTTCTCACAGGTTGCATTCACATAGGAATGCTCATTCTCCTCTTCCTTGCTGGCAAGGAAATAATTTTAGAGTAAAGCTATCTTCTTTGTCTGCAGCCCTGGGCTTTGCCACAGAACTCTCATCGCATGATGGGAGATTTAAGGATCAGGTCACTCCTTTGTTTCACACCTGTTACTGACTCCAGACACAAACCCTCTCCCCAACCCTCTCCTGTGCTTGGAGACACATTGGGTCCTCATTTCTTCCTGCAGGTCTGTCTCTGTGACAGTTTTTCCTTCTGTCATCTGCTCTGAAACACAACCAGCAAGCCACTATTCAACACAAATCGAACATTTCATGTCTGAATTTGAAGAGAAACCTTTACAGGATGAGATATTGTAGCTTTGTTCTTGGCAGCATTAAGCAAACTAAAAAAGCATGTTTGTGGTGTAAATTGCCAAAAGAGATTGAGAGTGCTTCTGTGAATGGACACAGAAGACTTTGCTTGAAATTGCTGAGAACTCACATGGTTAAGCTGAACACGGTGCTCTTACCAGATAGCTGCACAAGAGATCCCATTTCTGACCTCTCAGTTTCTGTTTCATACAAAGGTAAGAAAAGACAAAAAAACTTTTCAGATGAGGTCTGTCTTTAATTTTTTTTTCTGATTCACTGCTAAAACCTAAAGCATCTAACACATTTTGCTGCTTATGTAGCCTTCTGTGAATGAAGATATCAACACTAGAAACAGTTTCTCAAGTCTCAAACCCAATTATTCTCAAAACAAAGTCTTTATTGTGTTTGACTGAAGCTAAATAAAATTGAAATTCAGATTTTTTTTAAAAAAAGAATGGTCTGCTAATTGGTGTAGAGTTTTAAATTTTGAACTTGTTTATTTCTCCCACTTCCTTGAATGACATTTCAAAAAGATGCCCTTTATTTCAGTGTCTTGTCAGACTTATCATAAAGAAAACATTTATTGATATCTTGAGAGATGTGTGTGTCTAATTAAGGTTGTGCTGTTGTACATATTTTATATTAAACCTTTCCTTCAGTTTGACTTTAATCAGGTCTGAAGTGCCTTAATAAGCGTTTCGCTCAATCACTTATTTTTTGCTTCTTTTCTGGACTAAGAGAGGAGGTACTGTATCAGTTTGCAAAGTCACATAATTTACCATCACTCGAGGAAATTCTGTAGTATTTATTTAATACATTTGTTTCTAGAAATGTTGGCAGCTGGTACTACATTCATGTTTTTGATGGAGCTAGTAAATCCAGAAGAAATCTAGAGTATTTGTAGATTGCCATTTGGAAGTATGATTAGACTGTTATTTCGCTTATTTAATGGCTATTTCACCAATTTTACTTGGAACTATGATTACAAGAAGCAAGTATTTAGAGTTTTCTGAATTCCTGGTTTAAAGTTTCCAATTCACTACATTTGTTTTCTTTGGTTTGTATTGTTGTGCAAGGTCCCTCTTTGTGCAGTTACTGTTGTCATTTGATGTTTTCTTTACTACATTTCTTGTTCCATCTACATCTACCAGCATTAGAAGAAGTTCACTCTCAAGTACATAGCCACTAAAACACCTGTCTCTTGCTTGGGTTCTATTTCACTTGTGCTGTCCCTTATCTCTGTGGTTAGCTTAATCCTTAATGAGTAGTTTTTATGTTGCTATAAATTAAATAATATGATCTTAAAGATAATATAAAAGAGTATCAAAAAGGGACTAGCTACCTTTGTTTTCTCTGTGAAACACTGTCAGTTTTGAGGGAAATGTCATATATGCCTTTGTGGAAATGCGTCCAGGTTTTCAGAGGAGTCATTCATAAAGCAAGAATAAGCCTATTTAATTAGCTACAACATTTCTATCAAATACCTGTGTATTATATTATTTTAATTCTGTGGCAGAGTGATGCAGTAATAGAGAACTCTTTTGCATGGTATAAATATATACACACATGTACTGGATATTATTATATTTACAGAATCACACTTAGAGAAATATATATATATTTGCAGGGGGAGCCAAAGACTTTCTTTTATCAGACTTTTCTAAATTTTGGCAATCTTTTGGTTGCTAGTCTAATTATTATGCTATGTAATAACTTCAAATTAAAGCTATTATCTGACTGTAATAGATGTTTTACCCGTAACAGAGTATTTTTACCAGTGATACTGTAATCTAAACAGATGTGGCAGATACGAAGAGGAAGAAAGGAAAAATAGTTGTTCCCCACTAATGGGGCACTTAACGATAGAACAGTGGATGATCTGATGAAACTCATGGGGATTACGTGTGCACTAGGAAATTCTGCAGTGCAAGGGAGTGCAAGTGTCAGTGCTGTGCGGGAGTCAGAAGAGCCCCGGGACAGTTTTTAACTCAAGGCCAACTAGCACTTTCCCAAAGACTTGCCAGGCACTGTTCAACAGGTGACCACACTGTAACCTGATAAAATCTTAACAGTATGAACATGGCCAGCCCAGGGTGATCAGCTTTACAGGCTCAGCTTAGTCCTGGTTCTGTTTAACCTTTTAGATGAGATGCAGACAAAAAATTTATATCAAAAGTTGACATTAAATTCAGATTTTTTGGTCTCATTTAGTGCCTTTCCAGATCATTACCCTTATTTAGATGACATTATTCTTAAAAACCACTCTAGTAAACTGTTTAAAGAACAAACTCCTTTTATCTTCCTCAGCCAAATGTCACAAAATGTTAATTATTTCCAGCTTTGATAGTTTCTTTTATTATTTTTTGACAAATGAAAAAAGCAAAAGATAACTGATTCAGTAATAAACTTATAGAATGCCCCCAAATTGGATCATGTAATTAATAATCAACTTATAAGCATTGCTATTTGGGGGCATTACACTTACATGAACAAATGCAGTCCACAGAGTTTAGGAACACTAAATAATCTTTAGGAAGAAATTATTTTTGAGGCTTCTATAAGCTTCCTCCATTGATTTAATTCCTGATATCCAACAGTTCTTAAAACAGAAATTCTCACACTTCTGCAAAGAAAATCCTTGAAAAACAAATTAGCAACAGTACTGCTTAAAAAATGTCAAAAATGGAATGGAGGTAATTATTATGTTCTGAAACAGGGAATATTTATTCTTGGAATAACAGTACAGGCTCAATATTCATTTATTCTGTGTTCTTCAAGTCTGCAAGTTTTGCCTGTATCTTTTTTCGCCTTTCAGACAATCACTGTATCTATAAAGTGTGCAGATTCTACTGTCAAAAGCAACAGGTAAGAAAACAGCTATCAAACAGAAGCCTGTTCTTCTGCCCTTCCCCCTTTACATGGACAAATTAAAACAGGAGAAAGCATGGCACAAGAAATACTGTTCTTGGAGACTAAAACTTTCCCAAATCCATCTTCCTCCTTCCTAGGTCAGCACTGCTGGAAGCTATTGGAAGCTGTTTGCCTGAAGAGCAACTGCAAACCTCTTGATGACTTGTGAAGAAATTTGGAGTTGATTTGTGTAAGAGGGAAAAAAATGTGTTCTGTTTACTAGCATCTTACAGCTTTTCTGTTATGACTCTGAAAGGAGTTCTGTACCCAAGGTAAGAAATCTTTGTGTCTAAGGGTGAGCTCAGGTTCCTTCATCAATTAATTAATGAAGGTTAGGTGTCTGAAGGGTTATTTCTGGACACTAGACTGGCAGGGGAGTCCTAATAGAACTATGCTTGTGAATCTGAGCTATGAATTTCAACATTGCTTCTGTATGAGAAGAAAAAAGCATGCATCACCCATACCCATAACAACCTGAGAAAATTTGTGGGCTTGCTCTGTCAATATTTTCAGAGATAATGAACAAAACTGCTCTTTTTTTTTTTTTAATATTAGAGGGAAATGTCTCTTGAGAAATTTGTCTTAGAACATCTCATGTTAGATGCCTAATCACTTTGGTAATGGCTTCAGTACCTTGCATTCTCAGTGGAGACCGACATTGCACCTTTCTCTCTGTTAAGAGCTCTAGTTCTGTCTATCAGCAGAAATTGAAGCATCTGTGAGTACAGAATGAGACAGAGAATTTTCACATTTTACACCTTAATCAGTTTTTTAGGCACCAAAAGACAAATTCTGTAAGCATGTACATCAAACTAACAAAAACAAAATTCCTTTCAGATTTGCTTTCAGTTGAATGCTGTCCGTGGAGATACAGCTCCCATCTGTGAGATGACTGTTACACTGGTATGGAAACAGCTAGACTTCTCGTAGCTAAGGCAGGTGGCAGATTCCATTTAGAATGCTGTGATTCATCTGTAGAAAATTTCTTTTTGGGAAATTAAAAAAAAGGCAAATTTATGCAGGATGCCATTTGGAAAAATACCAGCCTCAAGATTAAGTGGACTCATGAAAGTACTTTCTTGAAAACATATGGCTGCACCCCACTGCCTTCAGATATAATGTGACAACGCTTCAGAATCAGCCTTAGGAAAAAGGAAGATTGCTCATTTTTGGTGTTCACCTCAGAAGTTGAGTGTGGAGAGAAGTTACCTGCAATTTCTAGTGGTGATTTTTGTGGGGTTTTTGTGTTGGGTTTTTTTTTTTTTAATCCTTATATATCTTATTATTTCTCAATTTGAGCTAATTCAATGGAAAAATTTTAAATTATGTAAAGTGAGTACAAACAACTAAAAGGGAGTTTCTGTTGTTGGAAATCTTAACCTGCTTGCTAACCCTGACAGCACTGTGATCTGGATCCTTACAATGAGTTCCACAACCTTTTTCTCTCCCCCCGCCCCGCATCCTCCACCATCCCGAAGAATTAGGATTTTGCTCTGGAACCTAAAATCTGAATCCATTGTGGGACCCTCTAATCATGACAACAAAGAATGTGCTCCTCCTCTTAGCTGTTTTTGAAGCACAACTTAATCAGGCACATCTCTAGGCAGGCTCATGGTCTTGGCTTTAAGGATCCACTGAAAGCATATGTTTTATTTGTGCATTTTCATCTTCTGGAAGCAGGATTTTTCTGGCTCCTCACATGGACCTCTGAGCCTGGAGAAGCAGCCTCGTCCTCAACATCAGCTTCAGATGCCTCTGACAGGCACATGTCTGTGATGTCCACCTTGGGCTCATGGTCTTGGTACATTTTTGTATTTTCTTGTGCCATTTCCTTTTGGGAAAAGTACAGGTAATTGCTTTCCTTATCATTAACATGGCCCTCCTCTGGGCTACAACCTCTTTGGCTTTGGGGATTTTGATTTATTTATTTATTACCATCATAATTTTGGGGGGATGGGAGATGTAATTATGTGGTATTATAAATTAAAGCCTTTTACAGGACTCTGACATGCCTGTCCCTGATTTATGCCTGGATTTCATTCATCTTTCTTATCCCAGAAATACCTGCTTTCAAGGACCTTGGCTGGTGTGCTATTTTTCTCCTCCTCTATGTGGGAATGTTAATAGCTGAAAGGGAACCCCAAAGCCCCCTGCTCAAGCCAAGGACTCTTACCAACTTTGTTTTCCCTTACTGTCCTCCATGTCATAGCTGTCCTATGCCTGCCTCTACCCCTGCATCACTCTTTTTCCTTCTTCAGAGCTTATTCAAGAATCCACTGTGTGCTGTACATGTATATATAGAAGGAGGTCCTGCTTCTCCTACTGGCAAATCCACCTACAGGAAAAAAAGGGACACATTATACAGATGTGCAAATCCGTTTCACTAAGATACCACATATGTGCTTCAATATGGACAAGTCCAGGTAAGTTTGAAATCTCCTCAGTTAAGAGACAAAACTGAGGTTTTTTTGTCTACATTCAAGAGTTTCATTACTTCAGCAATATCTAATATTTTATCTGTAGCCATAACTGGCTATGTAGACTTGCAGGAATAAAAGGCAAGAGGGAGAAGATTTAGGCTAAAGGATGAAAAATTTAAAAAAAAGTGATGCGATTTCAGTTGTTAAATACTGATTTGTTATTAGGTCATATACAGCTGTAATGTTTGGGGATCTGCTAAACAAAATTGTTTCACTTAACCCTTTTGAGTGTCACAGGCAAAGTCATTGAAAATAGCAAAATTAGTATTTTAAGATAATAAATAATACCTTTAGAACAAATGAAATATAGATGGCTTTATTGGATTTAATTACATATGAAATTGAATACTGAAAACAAAGTACAACATGAGGCCAGTGTTCTATGAACTTCAGATAGGCATATTATAAATACAAAGATATGAGCATAGACAGTGCACTCACTAGAAGAGCTATTTTGCAATTGCTTCAGTAGGTTTTTAAGTGACAGCACAAAAGCACATTTTAAAATCTCCTGTTCTGGTTCCTGAATGTGGAAGAATTTCCTGTCCCACTTGTGTGAGCTGCGGCCCTGTCTGGCACAGCTATGGGTGCATCAGAGAATAAAAAGGGGCAGAAGGATGGCAGATGATTAAAAAGTTGGAGTTTGTCTCTTCGTGATAATGTAGTATTAAAAGAATATACCTGTATTTCAGAACTAGTACTTTAATGCCATATAATCTTCTGTCTAAAAAAAGCACATTTCTTAAGTTAGTTTTGAACCATTCTTAAAATAATACTCTAGTATATTGAGCTATAATCTCAGTATATTCTATTTAATTTTTAAAAAGTCCATTTAGTTTTCAGAAAAAAACCTTGGTCTGACAAGAACTCTCCTGAGTAAATGTACTGAAGTTAGCAAAGTCATGGCAAAAACAGTGTCACTGATTTATCTGACTTGTCAGTCTAATTAAAGCATACCTAATTACATCTTTTATCATACCAGAAAATACGTATCATGTTTATTGCTACTGATGTTAAAGGAAACTTGTACAGGACTGCAGCTTTGCCTCTTCTTCATTACTGAAAACACAAATCCAGTTAAGACTTTTTAGACAAGCTTTCATTTTTCAATTAACATGTTTTATTTCAAATTCATTCAGACCCGAAACAAGACTTTCATTTAGAGCTGAGGAAAGCAAAGATGAAACTTTGTTCTTTCTTTTGTGCTCAGTCACACAATTTATTTTTCTCCTGGCAATGGATTTTAAATCTTTTTTTTTCTTATGGGAACTGTTTTAGTAAGTGCCGACATTAGAGCTGACAATGCTTTGTGTGGGTTTTTTTCCTTTTGCCTGGTTTCTGTGTCTGTGTGTGCAGGCATGCATTCATTAACGTAATTCCTCAACATTCAACAAGAGTGCATCATAAACCAGAGCAAAAAAAGCCTTATAAATATTTAGATCCTCCACCTACCTTCCAAAACAAGAGTGAAAAAGAGTATTTAGTGTGGACTTCGTTTGAGTTAATCTGCATATGAACTGAAAGGGGGTACAAAAGGATGAAAAGGTGGTGGAAACGAGCATACAAACCCCACAGTCTCCAGGGGGCCATTCATCTTGTTCTTGTCAATACAATCTCAGTCTCTGCTTGGCTGTGCTCTGCGCATGACCCAACAGGCTGCCTTTGCAAAGGATGTGCGTGTTTTCTTCCTAGTTTTGTTCTATCGTGTAATTTTTCGAGAGGAGAAGAAAAACACTTCATGTTTTGGAAGCTGGAGATATTTCTCTGCTTGTTTGCGGTCCACACACTGACATACAAACTTAAAACATTTACATAAAAGAACAAATGGGTTATATGAAAAGCATTTTAGATGATCTGATGATTAATGAGAGATAATGAGATCACAATGTACATTAAAGCATATTATCCTCTGTAGAGCTACAAACTCACACAATCTGGACCAAATCTTGTATATATTTACATATAAAACTCTTTCTAACAAGCAACACTGTCAAACATTACAGATAAGAAATCAGAACACCAATAAAATTTAGGATTAAATGCATTTTCAAAACTGAAGAGTCACATAATCTTTAAGGATTTTGCAATTTTTAAAATGTATTTCAATTTTTTTAAATGAAGGAACGTGTAAAAATTACTTATTTTTTATTTTATGATCTGAGATCAAATCAATTTTGGAGGAATATATCCCACTACCTACTGACTTCTGATCTACAGCTACTGTGTTTAGGTGCTGTTTTCAGCCAAAAGGGCATAAAGGCCACTGCAGTCTCTAGTCAGGCACAAATAAGGATTTCACACATAACAAAAATCTTGATCATAAGCAGCCAAAAGAGTGATTTTTGTTTTTCGTGAGGACAAAGTTAGAATACTTGTAACTTACAGAATTAATCAAACCCCAATCAATCAGATGAATTGAATTACAGCAAATTGAAATAAACAGTACATGCGAAACGGTCATTTTAGTCACATAATATTCACTTATCTTACTACGTTGGTAATCTTCCATTATGTACTTGTGATAACAGAAAAGTCCAAGAATATTACTTTCAAATTAATCTCCATTTCAATCTCCTCCTTAAATGAACTCCACTGAAATAGGGTTTTTTTGTTGGTTGATTTGTTACTAGACCTCCTCCAAACCCTGTTAGTGACCACATCAGTGTAACATCAGGTCCAAGCATGGGCATGCAAACAAACAAATCACCCGGTGTCACTCTGACACAGAGGTCTCCGCCTACTGACAAACTTCTAATGAAGTACCAAGATGTATCTGTAGCCAGAGGGATAATTGATTTTGTGACTAACCTGTAAGACAGGTGCATACAAACTTCAAAATGGGACAAAGGATCAATTATGCCTCTAGTAATGAAAATCAGATGGATAGCTATAAATTGACTACCTGGAAGGAAAATCAAGTTAGGGATGTGTATTTTAATTGACTTGCTAAGGGGAAGACCACCTTCTGGCATAAAAAATTGGCTATCTAATTGGCTGTCATTACTTCTTAAAAGCTGGTAGAAAAATTCCAGAGATGGGGAAATGCTTGAAGTCAAGCAATGCCTCCCCTTCTCCACCTTTAACAGAGAAATGGTTTGCCAGGCTCCTAAATAACAGGGACTTAACAGACCTTTCTAGGGTGGGAAGAAGGAATGCTGTCTAATTTGTATTCATGCTGATCTTCTCTAATCAAAACATTATGACAGAGAGTCATAGTACCTTTTCTGCTGTGTTACCTCAAGTAGTGTTTCCTGTATAGTTACCTCAACAACCTGTTGGTTTTTGAGCACACTGTCCTACCATATTCATTTGTTAATATACATCCAAACAGTATTGTTATGCAAACTGGGTAGCAGAGTATACTCTCTGGGAAACTGATTTTTCATTTCTCTGTGCTGCTGACAGGGTACCAGTTCCTTAGTTGTACAAGGATTTGGTGTGTGTAGGGGGTGTGTATGCTAAAACCAGAGACAATGTCATACATGTTCTGTCAAAACAAAAATCTGTAATCAATATAAGTGTAATAATCTTTCTTTAAAAATTTGACAAGTTATATAAATATCTAAAAGGCGAAGAAAAACTGCCCATGAAACTTTTATAAATACATTTTTTAACAAATACAGTACAGTAAGAGTCACATTAACATTTCAGTGATCACATTTATTAACAAATTATACAATAACTTCCAAAATGTAAAGCTGCCTCTTAGAGAAGGGTCCTTAAAAACTTCTACAAGTTATAAGAAAAGTTGTAATATGTACACAGAAGCTTCTCATGTTCTAAATGAACAGGAACATCTAGACTTGTGTGAACTGGATCTGTACAGAAGTCATTTGAATCTACAGGAAATGCATTGTTTCCCTTCCCTGTTATTTCAATCACAATTTGAGACCGAACACAAAACATTTCAAACTAAGAATAACAACAAAAAATTGTGGGAACCTGAGAGATGGCCAGCAGTGTAAAGCGTAACATGCAGACATTTCAAATTTAGCTGCAGTGATTTTTGCATGTCTTTTGCCTCTACACCATAGTGAACTTTTCAGCGTATTTCCTTGCCCCTTACTCTGTGGTCTGGCCAACACAATGACTTGATGAATGTAAAATAATAACACACTTCTGAAAGCCAAAGCAAGGGAACAACTGCATTACCTTCAACAGAGTAATTTAGTTCTTGTCAAAATCCTGAACCCAAGCTGTTGTTCAGATTATTCTGAGAGCAAAAGTGGTTAATAGAAAATGTTTCTGCATGTTTACAGTGAGATGCAGCTGACAGCTCAACAGTTTGCAGTGGCTGCTTCAGACATCCAAAGGGTGTAAGAGACATCTGCATGGAGCAGGCAGATGCCACACGGCATCTATGAGATTAAAGTGACCTTCTGGATATTCCTGTGGAATACCATAAGGCAAATGAATCCTATCCTTTATTGTGCTTATAAACTTCTAACAATGATTTACTATGATCAAGCAATGAACTAATTTTAAATAATAATCAGATCCAGTATCAGCAATATAAAATGATATCGTCTTGTATTAAGTGACTGTAGTGCAAAATGAGTCACATCTCCGAGATAAGCAAACAACCCAGAAACATTCACCTTTTGGCTTTGAGCCCAAGAGTTGTGTTTTACTGATTGTTATGACTTGTCCTTTGAGCTCTGGTGACAAACAGAGACTTAATACGCACCAGCCTACAAACTCTAAAAAGGATGGCATGAGACTTGGGATGCTTCCTGTTTCTATGAGAAAATTCTGAATTTATCCAAATGCTCAACCACTAATTCTTTGCACTCTTGCCTTTCATCCAAGCAACTTGAAGTACTTGACTAAAAAGTGTTTCATAGCTTCTGATGAGTAGAAAACTGTGAAGTAGGTTCTGGGGCAAACTGTAACTCAAATATATGTGGCTACTATATTCCAGGAGAAGTCTCCCACATTCAACAGAAAAGACTGTGGGTAGGAGGAAAGAACTGGAGACATTAAGTCATCCACAATCAAAACAAAGTTTATGCTTCCTAGTGAAAAAGTACCATAAAAAAATAAGAAACTGAACACTGCTGTTTGCTTTTAGAGAGAAAGCACGAATAGCAATGAACAGATAAAGGAGAGCAAGATTCTGAGCATACTATAGCATGGAAACACAATGGTCTTTGTGTGGGTAAGTGACAACCACTGTAGCACTGCTATGTCCTGTCCTTTGGATGAACACTGTTGAGCAACTCTGTCTCATCTCCAGAAGCTTTCAGCATTCATGTTGCTTAGTCCCTTTCTTCTGTCACAGCTTTGTAGCTCCAGATACTTCTCTTCACCATTAAGTACACAAAACAAGGGCTCACATTTAATAAAGACTTGGAAAATATCAAGTATTTTGAGCAGGGAAA
This sequence comes from Sakesphorus luctuosus, assembly GCA_013396695.1. Lineage (NCBI taxonomy): Eukaryota > Metazoa > Chordata > Aves > Passeriformes > Thamnophilidae > Sakesphorus > Sakesphorus luctuosus. The sequence continues at coordinate 5,765 of VWZD01009326.1, read as the reverse complement.
AAAAAGACTTTTAGTAAAAAATGAGATTCTGGACTTTTCAGACTTGATTCATTTTCTTAGAAGGCCCAACAATACAAATGTTTCATGCTCATTACTGCAAAGTTTTAAAAAATGCTGAAGTTTTCTTATAATTTGTTTAGATGTTCTCTGTTCAGTTTAAGAACTGCTGCTTTTTGAGTACAGAACATTAACAAACAGATGCAACACATCGCTAGCAACCCCACAGTGTAAGTCAATATACATATACATTCATATTCCACATGTTAAAAAGTGGAATTAATGCGTCAATTGCATTTCACATTCTATTTGGTTTTAGTCGCAATTGACAAGAATGGTTAATTTAAATCTCTACAAAGCTAAGACTGAAAATATTTGTATTTCACCAATATTTCTTTTGGTGTTTTACCAAAAGATTATACACCTGAGAAACAGAACTTAGCTGTTTCTTACGTGTCAGCTCTTTGAGAGTGTGCTTGCCAAAATAATTCTTCAAATTTCCCTGATATGAACTTTTTATTTCTGAAACCTATAGTGAAAGTGAAAATATTTCTCAGTATGGTGAAAAGTAAAAATACTTCTGATTATACATCTTACACAGAAGTATGTCTTATAACATATTTCGAGTTACATGTAGCACATTTTAAAAGCTGATGAGGGCACAGGTGAAATGGACCGCATCAATTAAAGTGCAGAATGTTATCCTAAATGGTTTTAAATTTGGGCATCTAGTTCAAAACAGTAAAAAAACCCCAAGTATGTCTGAAATAATGGCCAAGACCTCTCGATATTCTTAATTTCCAGATATAATAATACTGTATTCTTTTAAACTTGAATGTGTGTTAGCTGGACTCCCAGTGACACATACTGTGTTTAGCAATGCTCAATTCAGTGCCTCCACAGACTTAGGCAGCACTTACAGTAACACACACTCACTGCTATTCCCACTTTGCAATGTGTGGCACAGATTTGCTCATATTTTCCTTCCAAAAGGGACAGGCCAGAAGCCATGAGAAATTCCCTGTTATGTAAGCAGAGCTAAGGTAGTAATTTCATGACTGCAAAGATGGAAAGTGTCGTGTCTAGTATACTAACCAAAGCTACAGGACTGCGCATGGGATTATAACCACTGGAAATGCGCGTGGTGTATTTCAAGAGATTACTTTGCTTCTTTTATTGACCCAGGCAGAGCATCGATTACTCATAATCCAACCGTAAAATGCACTAAAACAATGCAAGTGTTTATAAGATGCAGGAACATTTATGAGCTTAGAGGTAAAACATAACTTCAAAAATACAGGATTCAAATACGTTCTGTAAATAGTTTTTCCCCCCGGCTTTTAAAATTTAAGTGCTGTTATGAAAGAGATGATAAAGTAGGTAAATTTTATGTTTGCAATGCAGTACCTCAATTTAGTTTTCTCTCTGTAACTGCTGGTATTTTTTAATTTTCTGTGCCTTGTCAGATTGCTGTTTTCCTCCTTTTCACTGTTTTCTGCTTTTCTCAGCAACACTGTAATAAAACTGGCATATTTGAGACTTCATTTTCATCTCCTACTGGAGAATGTGAAATTAAGCCAATCTAAACTTTGTTTTCAATGCAGAGATTTCCCAAGAGCACAGCAGAACTACCACCCTCTCTAGACAGACACACCTTTTCTTGTTGCTAGAATGCCATCTTTTCAGGAGAGAAGTCCACATAGTACTTAAAGAAACTGCATGTACAGCCATGGAAATAATCTACTTAAAAGTACAATCTACTAGGCAAATCATTCTATGCTAATCTTGCACACAGATGTAATACATTCTACTATATATTAATTTACATCTTTTCTGTGAATAACCATGACTGTTTGCTAGGTAGCTAAAGTGGACCCCAATACACAGATACCCCATGCCTTCCCTCACTACTCAGTTACACATAATGCTTAGTATTTTATGAAGCAGGATTTAGGTCCCTCCATCCTATCTATGTAACAGTAACCTGTAACAGTAACTTAAGGTATATGAAATGCATACCTTACCAAAAAATCTGCCAAGTACAATATTCAGGTCACAGGTGGAAAAATACTTTTTTGTTTTACTTAGCATTCATTGTCTTTTCTCCCCAGCTTAATGATTGCATAATTAATACCTAACCACAGGAACACTGAGAATGCAGCTCTTGCTACTCTTATGTAAGTGGGTGAATCACGAAAGTATCTCTTCTTTATTCCAGCCTGAGGAATAGCCAGTTCTACCAGGAGCAAAACTGTAGGTTACTACACCCTTCTTCACAGTTGTTGTAGAGCTTGAAGTAATTTAAGTATAAAGATACAAATCTGAATGCTTCAAGATTTAAGGTGTGCTTAAAACCTGTATCTTTCATTTCTTCAGCAATCACTTAAGATCACTAGTGGACAAATTTAGGCATTCTCTCTTCCAGGATTACACAGAACAACCAGAAATCTCTTTTTTTATACTATGAACACGACATCATCTGCTTATTACTTTGAATGACACTCTAGTACAGCTTCTGTTTGAAAAGTTACCTGTTGGTTTGCCTTAATGTCAAGAGAAATAAGTTTTTGTTTCCAGACACTGCACAGAATTTCAATGTAATTGGTTCTTGAGCTTTTTTGGTCTGGCTCTAGACCTTATTCTATTAATGAATTAATCATCTTGCAGAGATAAGTGAATTTCAGATGTTCATTTGGGCATGTCTGACTACTGCACTACAGTTACAGTAGGTACAACCTTGAACATCATGAACAATACTAAATCACACAGAGAGTATTTTTTCTTCAAGTGACTGTAATGGGTGAATGAAGAATCGTTTCCTTCCCTAAAGAGCAGCAGTATAGCAAAGTGGTATCTTCCTGTTAGAGACAGCATTGCAAAAGGCTTATGACAACCAATAGTATATGCCTATGATTTGGTCAACGGAGACACTGGAAGTAACAGCCAACACTTTTGAAGGAGTCATTAGCCTTCTGATTTCCCATTTCCCAAGGTGTTATCAGCTACAAACATTACAGCAGTAATTGAATTTGCTTTTTATGATCATTGCAGGCCTTTACGGTAATACAGAGAGGCTGCTGCTTGCATTATCATCATTTTTATAACTTTGAGATTAGATTAATGCAATAAACCTTCACCTTAAAATAGAAACTGTTGAATACTATAGGTTACATGATACAAGAATGGCTACCTAGATGAGAACACAACAGTGAAAGATAGGGAGTTCTGCCTTCGTCTAGACAGGAGTTAAGACTTTGAGTAGTTACTTAAAAGAACTTCACAAGGCCACAGGACCTGATTATCTTGAAACAAGACTAATCAGCCTTTCTCCCTGCCCCCTCCCCTTCCCCTGACATCAAGACCACACAACCTCTCCCTCACACTCACAGAACCTGTTTAGCCAGCCCTGTGTCATGTCCTTCCCCACAGGAAAGCTGCAAAATTAAGACAGTGCAAGAGTATTTCTGGTGCCTCTGTAGATCAGGCTGTAGTCACGCCAGTATCGATGGGAGCTACACCTTCTTACAGCTCTTTAACAAGAACTAATTCAACTTTCATCTCCCAGGAACTCTTAAAATACCCTTTCCTAGGATGTGGAATTGTGAGAAGGTAAAGGCCGAAAGAAGAAAAAAAGGTATACAGGAAGGACTTTTAGGTACCTGTTCTGGTTTTCCTGTGCGTTCCATAAAGAAACATATCATGCTGATTTGGTTATTTAAAACTAATGCTGGATTATCTGCATTTTGTTAAAACATTCAGCATTTCCACTGGCTTTTTTCTAAATATCTTAATTCAGAGTCTTGAATGATTTACAGAAAAAAAATCAAAGATATGAGTTTTTCCTGTAATTTATGCCTAATTAAATGGGCAGCTTCATCACACAGCTTTGCCTCAATTTCTGTACTGTTCTAAAACACTAATTCAGACTAACACAGAGCAAACGAGAGCTTGAATTTTGCATTGTGGTGCATGAGTGATTCCTCAACTGCTTGTGTGCACCTTTTCATTCTCCAGTAAATAAGTACAACATACCTTAGGATAAGCTATACTGTTCCTATCAGTAGCTAAGATGACTGACAGCTGCTGAAAACAACTTGCGCTGGTATTTCTTACCTCGTCGTATCTGCTCATATTCAAGCACTGGTAACACTTCATGTGCCGGAAGCAATACTGAAGTGGTATTGGAACAGCTGCACCAAATCTGCTGAAAAAAAGTCTCCATATGCTCTTTTTACTGTGAGAATCATCAGTCCAGAACAATTATTCAAACATCACCTAAGTTCATCTAATTTGAAGATGAAAGCTTGCTGTTCGATGGATGCCCTTCATCAAATGGAAGGATTTGACAGCACATTTTATCAGGGTTAAAAAGAGCCTTCACTCACCGCTTAGAAACTGGCAAGTAAAGGACTCCAAAAATGCATCATTGTCCAGACTGGTCTACAAGAAGCAAAAGGTTGGCAATTTTGTTAAGCATTAAGGCTGTATTTTAGCTTGTCACAATCTTAAAACAAGGTTGGAAAAGAGCAAATGCAAACACGTTACTAACTAGAAACTGCACTGTTTTGTCATCCATAGCCATACTGCAGAATGCAGTGGGCGTGCTCCTGATGAACTGAGAATCTACATTTAAAAAAATAGTTTGTAACACACTGCAACTCTTTGGTAACAAAGATAATATTTTTGACTGCATACATAGTTTTTTAATGATGGAAGCAATAAAACTGACTTACCTCATATAAGCCATTAATTTTTACTTAATGTAAACAAAACACTGAAATGAAATAAAAATTCTCATGACCAAATAATGATCTCTACATGCTTAAAGGGGAAATACACAGTAAACACTAGACGGAATGCAATAATCCAAGGCATTTTTACTACAGTGAGAACTATGCTTTCTCTACAATTTTGTCAGTGCACATCTTTCAGGAAAAGCAGAGTTAACGCTGCTTGGCAATACCCAATGACACTGTACACCTGTCAAGATGACGTGTCTCTGCTTTTTTTCAGTTTTGAAAGTGGTTAACCTTAAATATCTAATAATGTCCAGTATGTATTGAAATACATTTAAACTTTTTACAGAATATCAAGCAATAGCTAGACTTTAGACCTAGTCCTATTAAAAAAATGACTGTTTTCAGAGAACTACATGAAGGATGCAGCGATTTTCATCCAGCTTTGGAACGAAAGCTCTACCAAGCTACCGAAAACTATGTCAAAGCTTCCTAACGCTTCTTTAAGAGATAAAAACCAAGCAAGAACACCGAGGAGGTGCGTGGGGTAGGAGGAATACGTACAAGCAACCGCGTCGCGCTGCTTTGCCTCTGCGGCTGCAGTGGATGCAGGAGCACTTTACTTTTGTCCTGGCTGCGGACGCCGCTGCTCCCAGCACGTTTCCCATGCCAACCTGCCAAGCCCGGCACGGCCGATGCCCGAACGCGGCGCTGCCCTACGAGCAGGAAGGGCTCGGGGCAGCCCCGCGACGTGGCCCGAGCGGGCTGTCCGGCCGGACCGGGCCGGGCCCTGCGGTATCCGCTGCAGGGCAGGGCATGCAGCGCAAGGGCCGCGCTTGGTTCCCCCGCGCCGGGCAGCGCCAGCGCGGACAGAGTCCAACCCGTTCCGCGCTCCGCCGGGCCCCACCGCGGCCGCTCCGCGGGCTCGCAGGCGGGTGAAGCAGCTCCCGCCGGCCTCTCTCGTTGCTGCGGGCCGGTGGTGGCCGGGACGCTCCTCCGCCGCCTCCCGCGCGCGCCCCCGCGGCCCCGGCA
>VWZD01009322.1:21887-34668 GCA_013396695.1 Sakesphorus luctuosus | reverse complement strand
AATAAGGGTAATTCAGCCAAGGGCTGAAACCAACTTTGCCATTCTTAAAGCATCTAGGAGGTTTTGCAGAAGCTGGGACAGGATGAGCTCTGGGTCAGAAGAGGAAGACAAATGTGGAAATCTCTTTTCCCCACTTAAAATTACAGTGGTTTTAATGTTTGGTTTTTGTTGTGTGGTTTTGTGGGTTGTTTGTTTGTTTTCATTTTTTTTTTTCCCAGCGACAATGTACTCTATACTCTGTATTTAGGAAAACCTGATTTTATTTTGGTTGAGGAAAAAAAAAGTTAAGCAAGACACCTTAAAATTCTCAAGGGAGGGATTTGTTGAAGAAAACCGTTCTGGTCCCTTAAACATGTTATTCTGAGTTATATCATGATACATAGAACACTTTTAACAATACCCTTTGTATCAAAGATCATTCTTAAATGAAAATCTGTCAGTAAGGTAAGTTCAAAATAAACTTTCTGTGTATCTCTAGAGTTTCCCTGAAGTGTTAAAAAATTCTTGCCAAAATCACCCCCACAAAACATCTAAATAAAACATTTTGAACTTTTCCCCTGAAATCTGGATATTATGGGCTATGATTTCAAGTCCTGGTTTAAACTAATGAAAATATTTACTTTTTAGGCTAGGAAAGTTCTTAATATGTGTTTTATTAACTGATGGTTTTCAAACTTTATTTTTCATACAGAGTTTTTTATGTTGGTCAAAGGATCATCATGGACCCTTTCTGCCAACCCTGAAATCTCTGGTAAGATTCCAGTTTACTTTTACTTTCCACCTGCATCTTTTTCTGCAATCTGCCTTCCCAGAAGCACTTGTAAGCATGAGGATATGACTGAGAAGAACAAGAAGTCTGATTTAATGCACTGGTTTGGGTTGCTTGCTTATCTCAGTGTGGTTGGGTGCTCATTCGTATTTCTGAGTGCAGGTTTTTTCAGTTATCAAACTCCTTCTGTTCCTGCTGCTTTCGTCTCTATGGCACCTGAATGTTTTGTGAATTTAGTTCTACTTTCTACTGCTGCCTGCAGATTTGTCCAGAGGAGTACTGTGAAACAAAAGCATGGATCACAGTATCTGAGAACTTGTTTGTAAGGACAATGCATTTTTATAAAATGTTTTACTACTAGCCACCATTTACTACTAGCAAACATTTCATCATTGCTTCTATATAGAATTATATTGAGACACAGTTGCTACTTCTCTGGTAGCCAACCTGCGCAATATTGATGATCTTTTTAATTAAAAAGAGTGCACTACTGTGTGGTAAATTGTGTAAGAATTTGCTGCAAATAAAACCGGTTAATGGGCTGGACTGAGCTGATGCAAACCAAGAAAATGTACGTATTTAGCAGTACGTACTTAGCACAGTTAATCTAGTTGTTTATAAATCTAAACACTGTAATTTTCAGCACTGTTTGTTACCTTGTCAGGGCAATGGGCTCTGTCATCATTCCTGTATGATATTTCAGTATTTTAAGGCTTATCAAGAGCATTTTTCAAAGTGGCACTTGTTAAAGACAAGTTGAACAATGCTACATTTTTATGTTAAAATGAATGGGGCTGGGACTTGGCAAAATCCATGCAAACAGCCAGAGCAGAGAGAGCCTTGAATATTTGATTTGGAGGTGGTTTGTTCCTATTAGGAATGCAATGAACACAAAGGAATTCAGTTTCCATTTCCCTTGCTGTATGCCCTATCCTTCTTCTGGTATTTTGCACAAGAGGAAGGCATTTTCCCTGTTTGTACACAGGGAAAGAGAAGATGCTGAGACAGAAGACCATGCCAAAACAAATCTAGGAAGGTCCATGGTCTGAGCTGCTGCCCCCTCCCTCTCCCTCATCACAGAAAATCTTTGGTTGCAGAAGCTGCTTCTCAGTCAGCTCCACTGCCTTTGAATCCCACATTTTCTGGAAACTTGAGCTCTTATTAGATGTCTGCAATATCTTTCTTGTGCATTCCTCTCAATGACAGGTCTGTAAATGCAGCTTTATTTCCAAAGTGAACATAGTGCTGGTGAAATATGTCAACATGGCTTGTGAAGAAAATGAAGCTGCTTTGGTCACCTCCACCATTGGTGCAGCCCTGGGGGCATGGGTAGGGTGGCTGTCTTGCTCTAGAAGTGCCACCTTCCTTCGTGCATTTGAGCACTACTGTTAAATGGAGTTTTTGACCATTTTTTGCATTTGTGTGTGGTGAGGCTCACCTGGCTTCCAATGATGTAGAGTTGCAGTGTTTACCTGTGTTTGAATGCCCTGACCCACACATCCAGAATTTCAGACTGGAGCAGACACCAGTGTAAGACCCTCTGCCTCAAATTTCATGCTACTTTTAAAATTCTTCACAACTGGAATTCATGAGGTTTTTGTCTACCTACCTGTTTTGTCTAACTATTCATCATGCCTGATCAATTATTCAAAATAGCTGTTCAATTTGCCAAAGTAATATAGTTCTACTTCTATTGCTTTTTATGCAGCAATAGAAGCATGATATATGAGTCCCCCTCCTTGCCTGAATCACATGGGCACTGCAACACACTCAGTTTGATGAGTGGGAGGTGGTCGGGAATGACAGTTTAGGTAATACCTAATTGCTTCATTTTGGATGAAAGCTCATGGTAGCCCTAAGTAATCTGGCATTATATTCTCTGCAACAGGAAGAACCCAGCTACCACCAAGATTAGAGTTCGAGAAGTGTTTGGACAATACTCTCTGGCATATGGGGATGGTCCTGTGCAGGGCCAGGAGCTAAACTCGGTGATCCTTGTGGGTTGCTTCCGCCTCAGCATATTTTGTGATTCTGTAATTATGGACCTATTTTCTTTTCTGTCCTGAGTAATTGTTCCCACAGTGCCAATCAGGAAAATAGAAATTATTTTGTTTGATTGCTTCCACAATTTTGGAAGTGGATTAAAGAAGAAAAGTTCAGTTGGTGCTTTTTCTCTTTTGAGTATTTTTGCTAGCGTTTTTCATGGTTCAGCAGTTATGCTCTTCATCACTGCCTATTTCACTGGTAACAACATTTAATGGAATTTGTGTAATCCTAGTCAGGTTGTTTTTCCTCCAAATCCTTTTCTCCCTCATTTTGACAGTCTCTGATTTTCATCCAACTGTTGAAAATGGGAATACTCTTGTGTCTTGGTTTATGTTGGCATGGATTCTCATGCTGAAGCAAGTACCGACACAGGGCCATTATCTGTACTGAAGAAAAGGTGCCCCAACTGTGCTGTAGGTGGGAAAGCAGCCTCTTCTGGACTTTCTCATGCAAAGCATATTCCAGAGCCCAGTTCTGCTGCAAGAAGGCTCTTGGATTACAATAACCACACCTTTCAAGGTGCTGTGGAAGAAAGTAAAATGCTTCTGGAGTACTGGAACATTTTTGATCATCCTAACTAGATTTCTACACCATGGGAACCTATGAAAAGGCCCCTGATTCTCAGCTGCTGGGCTTGAAAGTTAAGTTTTGATGAGTACATTATACTCTGAAGTAAAATAAAGTGACTCCCTAGCAAGGCAATGCCAAATTGCCCTACTTATCGTTGGTCTGGAAGTTAGCAGACGCATCACTCTTGGTACTGTAAAACATTCACATTTTCCCCCTTAAATGTGTTGTTATGTTCCATGTTCAAATACACTTTAATTTGTTTGCTTTTGTTTTGTATTTAGATACTTGTATGATATTAAATCTAATAGATCATTTTTATGTCAGTGACAGTATCTGCATTTAGGCAGAATACCTCTTGAAGGCAATTGTTTGGTGGAGAGATTGGAGATAGAAACAGAGCACAGAAATGAATTGCAAATATCTTTGGGTTTGATTTTTTTTCATCTAAAGCCTGCATTTCATCTGAATGGAAATACATAAAAATCCCATTAAAATTGGTTCCACTTCTTTGAAATGTGCTGTAAGACTGATTCTGACAAAGTTGACTTTTTATATGCTCCTATCATGACTTACAAAAGGCAATGAAAGTAAATTCTCTTGTATAGTCACTATAAACCCTGGAATGAGATGAACATTACCTTTGATACAGATATACTTAGTACTATGCCAGTAAAAAGAGACAAGGACTCTATAAAATACTCCTTTTACTTTCACTTGGTTGCTACCTTTTCAGCTGCCTTGTAGGTACTTTTGCTAATAACCTTTCTCAGGGAAAAAGCTGAACTTTTAATCATTTGTCAAACTAACCCCAAATGAATGTTTTCATTGACTTTTTTTTCCCCCAATGATCTGAAAAAGGATTTATTTATTCAGGAGAAGAACCTACACCTGCCAGCTGTCTTTTTTGCCATAAGTTCATGAAGAAAAAGCTGCACAAAACTTTCAGATGCGCTCCCACTACATGTCTGAAGAGGTCTGACAAGCTGCTCACACCACGGTAATCCAATGCTCTCATCTTTAAAGAACTTGCTGTATCTGTCTTTGGACAGAACAAATAATTAAGAAGTAGTCCCATGTTCATCACATCATTACTGCTCCAATGGTTTTTCTTTCCTCCTAAACTGGTGCTCAAGTGAACATGTAATCAAGAGTTTGTTGCATATAATCATGCTGAATCTCTCCTCTTCAGCTAGTTTTGAGTAGTTATAAGAACCCATAATGCCACAAACAAATACAATTCTGCTGAAGTGTTCTGAGAAACAAACTGACACTGAGTCTAGATTTACCTTCTAAGATAAACACTGAGATCCAAGTTTCCATATTGTAATAAACCCTAATGACTTAAAAGTTTTAGACCTCCGACACCATTAAAAGGCCTGCATCATCTGATGAACAGAGTATCCAAAGGCAATGTTTGTCAAAGCACCTCAGTAATTTAGGATGCTGAGGCTGACTATTTTAAGATTTGTCACAAAGTTAATTTGAATGATTTGTCCCAGGTGCTGTATATAGATTTTGAAATAGTAATATGAAACAAATATATCAAAAATTTTATTCACTACTTGCTGCTTTATGGCTGTGCAGCTAGATTCATTCATGTTTGGGGCAAAAGAGTTACAAGTAGAAAGCTATACACTGCCAAGACCTGTCTGTGTTTTCACAGGTGATACTGTGGAGGAAGCTGACCCAGCAAGGCTCCAGCCCATTTTTGCATGAAAGTGTGCTCTTGAGGAAAAAACATTCTACAAAGATTCATTTTTCTGAAGAGACCCAACAGAAAGAAACTTTACTCATGGGAATTTCTGACAAATGTAAGCTTCTTGTCGGGTCTTTGATAATTTCCATGTTATGCATTCAGGCACTCCTGACTTCCTCCCTAAAGAGAAATCTGTTATCTATTTTTGTGACTTAACAATTAAAAGGTAATTTCATATTAAAAATCTATTTTGTATTAAAGGCATTCTTATACATTCAGAAAATGCCCAGAAACCTTGCACATGATTTCAAACACAAAAGAGAGCATTGCATTCATATGAATAATATTGCAGCTAGTGATGGTTGAAAACAATGAAAAAAAGTCACAAAATACTTTTAAAGTCAAGATGACTTGAATTTCACACTATGTTGTCCTTTCTTAATTTTTTGAAGGTTTTACAAAGTACTTTTTGTCCAAACCTGTTTTTGTTACCAACTGCAATGAGATAAAGGCTATCAAAAGAACAGAATTTCCCTTTTCATTTTAATTCCCTTTTTTCTCCCTTTTGCCATTCTGTGTATTTTAAAATCTTTTCCAAATTTCAAAGTAAGAGAAATACAGAAAGTGTTGGGGGGTTTTCCCCTTCTTTTTTTTTTTTTTCTTACCTTGATAGTCTGTATTCATCCCTGTTACAAGATATTTCATAGCAATTCCAGGCTGGGAAACAAAAATAGGAAGGGAAAAATAAAATTTAAGATGAAAAGAATAAAAAGGTTTTTGTCTTTTTTTGTATATTTTGTATGTTAAATTCACCCAACTTTTGATATCTGATTTTCAGCATTTTCAATACCAATGAAAACCTGGAATATTAAAACCAAAACTAAATAAAAGTCCTGAAAACATTAGATGTGCTTCTACAACCACAGTCAAGGGCACTTTTGGTCTGGCAAATGGAGCCAGGGTTAAACATCTGGCTTACTTGAGTGCAAACACCCCCATAATGGTAAATCAGTTCTTGAGAGGAATATATTTAGCCCATGAATAGGAGGTGGTAATCATATGTCCTCTATTTGCTTCAACCTTTCCACAGGAGGTATTAGTCTCATGCAAACTAATATTTATTTTGGTTTCTATGGCAACTAGTTGTGAATGGCTGTAACTGTAGGTTCCGGGTCCAACCAGGTTTGTTCATATTCCTGCATTTGTGCTGTCCGAGCAATCTTGTGATATTATATATTTCATAAATCAATGTGTTTTATTCTCAAAGAGCCAATATACTTAGAAAATTTCAGATTTTTAAAAATATCTCCCTCATTGATACCCTGTCCTTCTACTCTGTGGTATCTTGAGTACCTATCATAGCTTGAATAATCAGATTGAGAAGAATCAAAGTTTGGTTTTGGTTTCTTATCCCCCTCCCAATATTACTACTTATTTGTTGCCACTTTACATGCAGCCAGGGCTTTTCTTGGAAACTTTAAAAACTGTATGTGAAGCCTTTTCAGCTTGAGAAAGATGTACTTTCTAGACCAGCAAACAGGGTTGGGATCAGTAAAGGGAGGAGTGATACCAATGATACTCATTTATACTTTTTGTAGATTTGTTTGGTCAACTGGGTCACACACCAGCTTCCACCTAGTGAAGGTATCAGGAAGGTGGGTAGTGGTGGGGAAGCTTAATGTAAAAGTGGAGTAGATGAAGCTGACAAAAACTTCTGTGTTTCAGAAGGATTTTAAAGTAATATCCTATGCTATAAGCGTGCTTTAATATAAAAAGACCTTTAAAAATGTTCATAACTCTTAAGACAAACTTCTTTCAGAGAGCTGCAAGGTCCAACTACAGAAGTTTCATGCGAGCCTGGGTTACAGGGGAAATGCCAGCTGTTTTTCTGAGGCAGCTTTAGAGTTTGTCTGTATCACTGTGACAATGAGAACAGTGGCCAAGGGTCTTTTTGTATATGAGATCTGTATGAAACGTACATGATTCTATCATTCTATAATTCTAAGATGGGCTTGTGTAACTGTATCCTGATGTCATGGCCATCTCTAGGTTTCATCTTGTACACACAAGTCGGAACAGATTAGCTGGCCATGTTGGTTTGAATTGTTGCCCTTTACAGTTTAGATGTGCTCCCTAATCAATCCATATGGCAGTCTGTGCCATCCAAGATGAACTCAGTAATGCCCTTATGTTGCATTTGCACAAACACAACATTGACTTGATGGCTCTTCGGTCCCACTCCTGGACCCAGAAGGAATGAACCTCTTCGACCTCCTAGCACATCAGCTGTTCAATATCAGATACAGCTTTCTAGAGGGTGAATTTTATTAACTTGAACAATTATACTTTCAGCAACATTCCAGAAAATAGTTTATCTATGATGTATTATCTGTTACACCCATATGTGAATTTCAATGTGCATCATTTCATAAGCAGAAACAACTTCAGAATAAACAGGGATAGCGTTTATAGTGCTATGCTGTTCACCACTGGAAAGAAAACAGATGAGCATTCCCATTCTGTCATACCTATAATCTCTTTCTCACATTACGGTCTCTTGGTGAATAGCTCAACTCATTGCTTTTCTCGAGTTTTTGTCCACACACAGAGGTAAAATTACTTAACACAGTGCTATTGACGGTGCCAGTTAGGTTTTTTGGGTACTTCAGGGACCAATTCTGTTTTTCTTGTCCTCTGTCTTAAGTTTTGAGTGGAAGCTTTCTTTTTCTGAGTGTCTATGCACTGTGTGGCACAAAGTAGGTGAGGGGTTTTAGATAACTACCGATATTAATCTCCTCTGCTGCAGTTCCCTTTTCCATGGTGCTGAGTGTGCTCTGTTCTCCCAGTGGGCAGTGGACAATGAGAGCTGACCCTTACTGGCTCCCAGTCAGTGTTTAGTGTTGGTGAACTGGTGAGCATCTGGATCCCTGGTGCAGTTGTTCTGCTATGAACAGAGATGTAGAATAAGCTAAAAGTAAATCATGACATAGGTAATTTTTTAGTATTTCATTTAGCTTTATGAACATGGGGGAAGGCAGAAAGGAAAGGAGGCAGGTTCATGTGCTGCTTGCTTTTTTTTTTCCCCCAGATCTTGCAAGATAAAAAAAGGTAGTTGCTACTCCTCACAATATTTTCTGGTATGTTTCCAATACATTTCCTCACCCTTTTTTGATGAGTTTTTTCTGCATTGTTGAAACATAAATTGGAGTAGCTTGCCTGTGTGTACAGATGTGAGGGGAAATTTGGTGCCTCTCCTCCTCCCCTTCTCCCTTCCTCTGATGCAGAAGACAGAAATCAGAGAAAAAAGCATTCAACAGAAGAAGCAAATGGCAGCAAAACCAACACAGCAGGAGGGCTGGGAGTAGCAGCAGGTTGAGCAGGAGAGAGGGCAGACAGTATTCAGGGAACAGTTGCAGGAAGACATACATCCTAGAGCAGCTTTGAAAGAAGCATTTGCTTAAGATTTAACAAGTTAATAATTGCATGCTAATTATTGTTAATGAAAAGATTAAAAATAATAAAAACCAATTTATCTTATTCCAAAGTAATTAGCCTTAATAACTTGTTTGTACAGCACGTAAAAAGAGATTTTGATGGGGTCCGCCCAACATCTGTGTATGCATAGTGTATATAATAGCAACAGAAGCTTGTAAAATGTCTGACAGATGTTGTATCATCAGCCTTGCTGAGATTTCTATAGGGTTCCAGGGTTGTGAGCACCCATTTATTCTGATTTTCTGCCAGGTTTGCAGGTGCTCATGTTTCTGAAAATTAGGATCATCTCTGCATTCTCCCTTAGGTTTGTCTGTTGTATTAATCCTGCTCTATACCTCAAGAAGCAGAAGAGATGTTAAAGGACATCATCAGGATGATTAGGGAATTAGTTTTGGACTTGGGATCTTCCTTCCTGGCACCTGTGGCAAGGTCTGTGCAGGTTTCCCATTCTTCTTGGTTCACATATATTGGAAGTTTGAGTATTAATGCTCTTCTGATAATGCTGATAAGAATTGTTGTGTAGTGATTTAACTGGTATGCAATTCAGTTTCTTTAAATACAACAAAAAGTGTGTAAAGAGCACTTGTTGCTTGTATTTAGTCATTACAGCAGTCAGTCAAATCACTGGTAATGCAAGCTGAGTGATACAGATGCGAATGAATGAATGAATGAATGAATGAATGAATGAATGAATGATAGATAGATAGATAGGTAGATAGATAGATAGATAGATAGATAGATAGATAGATAGATAGATAAAGGTATTGGGAGGATAATGAGCCGAGGTGCATGTCTCCTGTGGAAATTCCTGACTGAATAACTCTGGTTAAGCTATCCATTTGTTGATGGCTCTGACTTGTGCGTTTGTTGCCATCTTGTCTAATGCTGTAGAATTGAGTGGTCTAAGTGATTTGAACTAGCACTGCTGGCTCCTACCCTGACTATTTATCTACATTTAGCTGTTCCACTCATTAAAGGGGTACAGTCTTTTTCCAGCTGTCCTTCCTCCTTAAAATGCAAAAGCCTCCAATGACAACAGTATAAGGGACCTCACCACAGAAAGCTGGGCACATGCTTTCCTGGTTTCTGCAGGCTACACTGAATGAGCTGCAGCAGCAGCATGTGATTAAGCTGATGCAAGGCATAGTCTTTGTGTGGGAGGAGTCTCATCAGTGTTGCTCTCTTGAAAGGTGTTTTTGGGTGGAGATGTTATCTGCTGCAGCTGGATAAGGGAGGTAAAAGGCTCTTAAATGGTGGTGGTGACAGTTAGGACTTGTAGCAATAAGCAGTATTAGGGCGGTGGTGATGCTGCCACCACTATCTCTGTGGTGCTATGAGGATGCCTGGCTCAGATCCTGTGCTCAGTCTCTGCTGAGGTTCCTAGGTTTTGTCTTCTTAGGCACTGCTGCAGCTCAGGCCTTAGGTGGAGTTTTGGTGATTCTGATGTTCAAGAACTACAGCTATTTATTTCAGGAGTCCTACTTGTCTCTCCCTGGTTGGCTGGCTATTGCAGCTGCACTTATCTTGATGCCTACTGGAGTGTTGGCTGGTTCTATTTCTAGTAAGAGCTCCCGCTGTCAGCAAGGGACTCTCATGTACTTGCTGCTGCTCCTTCTTTGCCTAGAAGTATCTTCAGCAGTTCTGGCCTATGTTTACTCTATTATGATGACTTCTCAGCTGGAAAGTGCTATGGGTTACCTGGTCTATCAGCACAATGGGTCATGCTCCCAGTATCCTGGAAGCAGGGCTGTGGATGTGATGCAGCGGAAGATGCAGTGTTGTGGGGTCTACAACTACACAGACTGGCTAAAGGCAACAACTACTTCTTGGCATCTTCCAGTTTGCGTACCTGAAAGCTGCTGTAAGGAGAAGTATTCTCACTGCAGGGGACACTTAGGCCACTTGGAGCAGCTTTCTCAGGATGGCTGTCTAAAGAAGCTGGAAGACCAGTTGTGTTTTGTCATGCTGTATGTGTTTTGGTGTTGTACTGTGCTGAGCATCTTGGAGATGTTGGCTGGTGTCAGCAATGGCATCCTCATGGGGCATCAGCCATTCCATGACCTCATGGTTCTGGACTCCTATACCTTCTCATAAGACTGTAGGCACTGGCTGCTTTGCTGAACTTGCAGTGTGTTTTCTTGGTTTTGTACTGCTTTGCAGTTACTCTGAAAGACAAATAAAAAAAAAAGAAGTTTGCAAGCAAATCAAATTAATTGATCACTGCTGGATTTTTTTTCTTTAATGGCAGATATTAGATTAGTTCTTCCACAGTTCTTTTTCAAGAAGTGTCCTGTATTTGCAAAACTTCATTGCTGGGGATGTGCCTTTATCAGGTGCACATGTGAAACTACTGTATGTAAGTGTGAGGAAAGCAGTAAGAAAAAGCATACCTTACTTAGGGTAATTTCTTGCAAGGTAATGACCTGAACTTTCGGATGGAATGTTTTCTGTAGTAGAATCTTGGAAAGTAATTAATGTGCAGATTTCTCTACCTTCAAACTTGTATGTAATACTTTGCTTTTTCTGTAAGAGTCCTTTTGGATAAAATTTAATACAATTTTTTTTTCTTTTCCTGCTTCAAATACTTGTTTTTTAAAGAACCAACTTACTCTTCAGTGGAAATATATGTCAGTTTTTGAAGTGGCATGGGGATACAACCTAAATAGGTTTGACACCAACAAAGCAACTAATAAGATGACATACAGCAGGAGGTATAGCAGTCTCAGGAGTTGCACAGGAACAATTCCCAAATTAAAGAAGAAGAAAGTCTATCTCCATTTATTAATATTTATTAATTTATTAATTTATTTCATGGCAGAGCAAGGAATGAGTCAATTATTGTTGCTGGAAAAGTCGCAGTGGGTCACATATGTACTTGAAAGGCAAGAACAATACACTGTTTTTTCTTAAGTCTTCCCTACTTACTACATCCTCTTCTTATCCATTTTCTGTCAGTCTCATTCCAGTCTGCATGTGCTGAAAGGGACTAAGTTAGCATATGAACTACTCACATGCTTGTTTATGTAAGTGCCAGTGGTATTTAGAGAAGTGCTTTTAAAGGCTCTGCTCTACCTGTGTTGGACAGTAGAGTGGTACTTCTACATACGTGTCTGTTTGGGAATCATACCAAGTCTTACTACTGACCTGAGAATGGGAACTCCCACAGCTTTGTCCTTTAAGAAGTGCATGTAGGGAATCTCTGGGGCCTTCAAGCACAGCATGTTAGGTTTTACCAGACTGAAAACAAGGAAAGTGCCTGGGTTATTGACACCCATGAAAGTGTCTATGCTGGACTGGGCAATTCTCTTTAACACTTGAAGTATTATAGTCAGCTAAATCATTAGTGCTCTAAGTTTTCTACAAAATTTCAGGTACCTTATGATAGATTTCAAACCCTAAGTTACCACATACTGATTTTTTTTTGAGGGAAAATAAAAAAAAAATCAGAGGACGTATGTGAAAATCAATCATGAAACATACTGTGGGGCTGCTTCATTAAAAAAGAAACACCACCACCAACAAAAAACCAATAGGAACATAAGCATCCCAAAAAATTGCCAAAAAGCTCCTCCACTCCCTCAAACAATTAATATATTGATTTAGATGGAGAGGGGGGAAAAGGGTGTGTTCCAAAATAAATAAGGGAAAATAGTTCCGTCTTTGAGTAATATAATAGAAGGAAGCATTTCTTTTGTATTGCTTGACATAGCATGCATGTATGAATTAATGAAGTCTATCTAGTTAACAACCACAATAGGTGTTTAGTGGTACTCTGGCACATAAATGTTTTTTAATGCAAATTTATTGCTAGGGTATTAGAAAGATGCAGCAAAAAAGAAGTAACCGCAACTGGCCCAGGAAGAAAGGGTTTGTCGAAGCAGGAAAAGTGGAAGAGTGGAATGAATATAGTACCTTTTTACTATCTTCCTTTATTGAGGGGAATGTTTTTCTTCTCAGATCTTACACCTTCCAACTTTTTTCACAGTTTCTGAGCCAGAGTCTCTTAAAGTAGATTGCACATATTTTTATCACTAACTGAAAAGTCATAATTTTAAGGTGATTAAAGAGAGTTACTTATGTGGATGTCCTCATCTACTCTTCAGTCTGCTAAAAGCCATGCTCCCTTTACTCTTAATGAACTATGGAAATGATAAGAAAAATATGTAGTTATTTTTTTCTCCCTGCCTACTTAATGTATCTCTAGA
>VWZD01009322.1:0-18658 GCA_013396695.1 Sakesphorus luctuosus | reverse complement strand
AACAATGACAATGAAATATGTTGGCTGTTAAAGAAATACATTTTAAGTTTCAATATTTTACTGCCTTGTTTTATGTAAATTTACAGCCATTGTTATTGCCTAATTAGAAGATCAGAATAGACTTAGCAATTGATGACCTTAAATTAATACTATGTAGTCATTTCTATAAATTAATTTCATAGAGCATATTTGCAGTGCTTTATAGAAACAGGGAAAAACCAGGATAGTAAAAGCACTGCCTCTCTCTGAGCTAATAAAATCTTTAGTGGCAGCACATTCTTATGAATGAAGTACACTGTCAGCATTCTCAGCTAAGGGAAGGAAAAAAAAAAACCAAAACAAAAGATGCAGTTTCACCCCCAAATCAAACCAACCAAACAAAAAAACCCCCAACGACAGCAGCAAAAAATATCAACAAACACCACTGCTCAAAAAAACCAACAATCAAGAAAACCCTCAAACCTCAAAAACCAGTAGAAGAAAAAGCCTGGGGTACCATTGTACAAGCAGTGGGAAAGCTTTTAAAGTGGGAGTGGATCAAGATGATACTCTTGCTCAGTCCACCCATGTAGTGAGGGCCAAGGAAGCCCAGCCCTTGCTGTCCCCACTTCTCCTGCATAATTTTTCTTTTTTTTTTGGTGTATGATGGCAGCTGGTGTATGTCCTCTGAGAGCTGTGTGTGAGTATGACAACATCTAGTATAAGGAGTGCCCCTTCCTTGCAGATGACGCACAGTCCTGACCCCTCAGGGCTTTCCATCATTCCCTGTGCTGAAAGGTTTTCCCGTTGCTATTTACATGAAAATTGTTTAGCCATCTAAGAGGTCTGCTTGAATGTACATTAGATTGAAAATGAACAGGAACTGTGCAGATAGGTTTAGGTAGAAGCAAACCCAGTTTCATTAATAAGAATAAATTTTTTAAAACTTTTCTGACTAAGCAGGAGCATAAGGCTTTGTATTTTATTTAGGTGTGTCAAATACCTGAAGAAAATGTCTATGGGCAAAATACTCCCACAGCAATAAACGACAATGCTGAAAAGCTGCTGTGCCTTCACACTGCACCCATTTAGTACTGTGGTATTCTCTCCTTTAATGACATTAACAGAAAATTGGTTTCAACTCTGAGTCCAGATATCAGGGGTCAGCATCTAGCTGTGACTTGCTGACCTTGCTGCGTGTCCTTCCAGGTAGCTAGCTTCAGTAACAAGGCTCATGATGCCATGCAATATATGTCTAGCTGATCAGAGTGCAGCAAAACGAAGGGCTCTCTTCTGCTTTGTTGTGTGCTTTACTCGGGGATAAGAAGAAAGGAATTTTGTATGTTTCTTCATTAAAACAGAGTTTTCATCCTGTATTAGTCAAAACTCTGGGGAAACAACCTTTTTCCACCCTTAATTAATCCAGAGAGTGAACAGGAGGATGACTAGACAGATGGGACATAATTCAAGTCTGGAAAAATTGTCATCATCCCTCTTTAATTAGTGTTATAGGATGGCTCTCTTCAGATATAAGTAGATATGACAAAGATATGTTTCACATATTCAAGAGGGTAATTAAACTGCCACATGCTCAAACCAATATACATACAGATCTGATTAAAAACCTGACTCTCTGAAAACAATGATGGATGAAGTTTTAATGCGCATGGGTATTAGAAAGGCAGTGAGAAGGGATTTGCTCTGAAATGAACTGCTGAAATTCTTAGCTGTAAAGGGGGGGAGGGAAGGAGAAATTTATTAAATTAAAAAAAGAGAAAAGCTATAAGGAGGAACTGAAGACACAGGAGGATGAATTCATACTATATGGTTTAAAATAATGCTCTAATTATAAAGACAGAGGAGAGCAGGCATGCTGTATCAGTCATGAAATCAAAACATATATCTCTGAATCGCTATGCATTAAGCACTGTGCAGGCTGCTTTTTCACCTTCAGATCATATTCCATATATTCTTGCTCCTCAAGAAAAGGTGGTAAGTTAGGAGTGTGTATTTCTGTAGATGAGTTTTAATATTTACACAGAAGCAAGCCAAAACGAAACCCAAAGTCTTCAGTTGCTCTAAAAGGACAGAAAACTGTTTGGGTTTCTAGCTTTTGTTTCTGCCTTGCTGTTGACTGTATTTTTACCTAGCAGTAAACCCTTGATTAAATAATAAAATTGAGTATAAGGTTTGCTGACTGAATTCTTGATTTAGCCTGCTTTCTTTTGGGAAAGTTCTTGTGGACTCTTAGAAACACTACAAGAGTAGGTGTACAAGGGAAGAAGCCTGCTGAACTTCCCAAGGTAGTCTGCATTCCCAAAAGATACTTTGTCCACATCTGCAGGTCTATCAACTCCTATGAGTTGATAGGAGGCTTTCTGAATGCTGCTCCCTTCATGAGACAAACCTTGAAGATTTTTTTGCATTTGGTTTGTGTACTGTCACTGTGCTGGCAGAATGGCTGTTGTGACTCAAAATCACAGAATAAACTTTGCCTAATTTCACTGAGGTAACATGAAATCGGTGTGTTACTGCAACACTAAAAAAGCTGTGGGATGAGCTTGGTAGGCAAGAGAATTGAGGGAAAAGAGGACTTAAATATATGCATGGTTTCATGTCAAAATATTGAATAAATCTATTCGCATGTGAGAAAGTAAAAAAAAAAAACAAACCACCAAATCCCAGTTTTGTTGCTTAGGGAAGATTGGCATGCCAAGTTTTGGGCGCAATCATATAGTTCTCCATTTTCACTGTCTCTGCTAAAAAAGACATTGTATCAAAATAAAAAGCTTATATGGAACGTGATGATGCAGTTGCTTTATCTGTGAGATGTAAAAGAAGGCAAAGCAAATGGTAAGATTTTGGCACTTCTGCAGATGATTCCTCATTCAGCTCTCTTGGTGGTTTCAACTTCAAATCTTATTTCTTCTACTATTATGAATCTTGTTTCATCATGCCACTGCAGCAGATAATTTCATTTTTTTAGGTGAATACCACTCACCACCAAATAAATATTGTTTCCTGACACATATTTAGCTTTATAGTTGACTTTGTGTCTACATGCCTGGCAGAGGGGTTCAACTAATGGGCAACTTTGACAGCGCAGAATGAGTAGATGTCGTTTTTTTCAATATTATAGAAGTTTCCAGATTTATTTGTTTATTTGAGTTGTTTGGTTTTCTTTTTTCTTTTTTTTTTTTTTGAATTGGTTATACAATTACATTCTGATGGCACAAATGGCCTGACACTTAACATAGCTGAACGAAATAGAAATCAGTTTCCATTAAAGTTGGAGCAAGGGTTAAATAACAAAAGTAATATTGAAAATCCCTGAAACCTGCTTCAAACTGAAATTTCAGTTCCAGACATTCAGCGAGCAGATTGCCCTTTTATTCATTTCCTGCCACTTTCATTATGATTTATTCTTCTCTGTGTAAATAATCCCTGTACTGTACCCAGGGAGGCATTTCATTTTTGCGAGATAGAAATCATTCATTTCCTGCCAAGGGAAGCTCATAAAACAATATATTGACAATTACAGCCAGCTGAGCTGGTGATTATGAGATTAATTATTGTTGTGAGTGATGGTGTTTAGCTGCTTTAGATTTCCAGCTCTGTTATGTTGGGCATTTTCTGAGGACAGAAGGCATCTGTGCAAAGAGCGCTGCAATGGATGTTGGACATGGGGTCAGGCCTGTGCTAAGGACTCATAGCTCTCTCCCAAATGGGCCAGGGCATGATGACTTAGCTCTGGGATTTTCAGCTGATGGTTTCCTGACAGCTGACAGCTTCCTGACAGCTGACATTTGTGAAAATGGCTCTAGCACAATTTGGGTCAAATGCTGTCTTTGAAAAGCAATCTCTGTGTTTTATATGCAGCTGGGAGGCTATTTTGACTTTTATTCACAGTAGGTTATTCTGGGTATCCCACAGGTAGCAGTTACAGATTTTCCCTCACTCAGCCTAGTCAGCAGACCGACTTTGAGGCAATGTGCCTCCAGTGCTCAGTTACGTTATGTACTCTGTGCACCACCAGACTATGTGGGCCCAGGGATGCATTATGATGATTTCTTTCTTTTGTGCCCCTTGTCACTGTCCTTGGGATGGATAATTTCCCCGAGTTTCAGAATAGGATAAATATGTACAGAAAACATCACACAATGTCTCAATGAAAAATCCAAGGACATTTCATGTTCTAGGTGACCTCCAAGAAAATGACATTGTCATTTCAACGTACAGTGATTGCCCAATGATAATATAATGATAATATATCCTTGAAGGGAAAGGAAGTGTTTCAAGAAACTTATATATATGTGTGTGTGTGTGTGTGTGTGTGTGTATACAAACATATATATGTGTGTATATACACACGTATATAATATAGAATATAGATGGAATACTTTGTCAAAGATTTGTACCTTTAATTGTATTTTACTTCCATGGAAAGCAGACCTTTAAAGTGGTCTAAATGTCAGAGTTTTTGCCATTTCTTTAATCTATATAATTCTTTTCCTTAATCTATATATTGCTAACTAGAGCATTATGTTACATTTTGTTAAGGCTGGCATTTGATTTATCAAAAGCTAATTATGATGAGATTGTAGTGGGGAACAAAAGATCATGATCTATGGGGAGGATGACAGAGAGCTCATATAGCAAGACTGGTATTTGCAAATGGAGTCAGGAACTCTAACTTGGTAGCTGGTTTTATACTGGCTCTAACAGATATGCATCAAGTGTCTGGTATTTTAAACAGGCATTGCTAGACATAGGGAATAGTGTTAATGTTAAAGAAATGCGAATTAACAATGAAGGCAAGAGAAAGTATCATCCCCTCCTCCCCTGATGCCCTTTTTAAGACTGCAGTTGAGGAGCCTAGGCAAATACTTTGCTGTTAGCAGCATTTATGCAGAGATCTGAAGGTCTCTTAGGGGATGACCAAGCTTTCTTTAATATTTGGAGTGCTTGAATGCCGTAGAAAGCCATTCAAATCATTGGTTATCACAATGACAGGTGATGTTTTACATATGAACTCTACCTAAAGTTCCATGATACACTATGTAAAGTGATTCAGGTACACTGTGAGGAAACTGATGGAGTTCAGCCTCTGTAACTAGTCCACATCAGCTGTTTTGCTTTTGCGCACTGCTGTTGTCAGACAATTCTTTGCACAATATGTAAGAATTCATGCAAATGCAGGTCAGATTTGTTTTTTGTTTTGTTTTCTTTGCATATGCTTTCCTTACAGTTGAAACATTTTCAAAACTGAAATCTGGCCTATTGAAGAAAAGTAAAGAAGTGGTTTCAGCTATTGCACCTGACCTTAGCTTTCTCAGTCACTAGTTTGTTTGTTTGTTGTTCCATGGATTTTCAGTCAGATTATTCCCTGTTCTGAAAAATACTTTCCCATTTCCACTGACAGGTGAAAACTTCATACAAGCTGTAGAAGAATGACAACCACATCCCAGTTTTACTCAGAGGATCTTTCAGTGTGTCTGATTCGGCCCTTTCAAACTCTCATTGTAATTCCTGAGTCTGTACTGGGATGCATAAGCCTGTTGCTCGAGTTATAGTATGGGGCCCTATGGAGCTGTGCTGTAGTGTGGTAATGCTGCACTTGTACGAGCAAATTTGATCCTGTCCTGCCAAGTGAATAAATAAGAAGAAGCAAAATAGATTCCCTCATTTTGCTATGAGCTTAAACACTGCTTTAACTGGAGACAACGCACAGGCAGAGATGAAGTTTTTTATTAATTTCTCCATCAGAAAGGTGTTTTGCCCTAATGAAACAATTTTCCTGGTACTGCACTTTAGTTTCCACACTTTAAAGACACAGTTCCTTTTTCTGTGCAAATATTATGTAAGCCAGAAATAGCCTTATTTGACAGAAAATTGTATTTTCAAAGTTTCACCAGTTACGGCAGAACAGTTTTAAAGGAAGGGCAGGAAAGTAATTTCCCTTTGTAATGTTTAACCTTATTCCAAAACATCACAGAAAAGTGGATTACAGTTTCCCGTCCTACCTCATGCCATATTTAATCAGGATTAGAGAACATTCCAAACTGAAATAGAATACACTTTTTCTGTGAATACTCAGTGTTTCCTTGTTAGTCTTTCTGATCACCAAATCATATAGCAATAATTTGCCTCTGTTAATTTCCAGTGGATGTCTTTCTCATCTGAAATTGCATGTTTCTTTGAACAAACACTAATAAAGGAATCTTCTCTCATCTGGACAAACAATGCTGGAAACATTTCAGAAGAGAATATTAAAATGTGACAGATTTTGGTTATGACTGAGCTGGTCAGTGTTCAGTAGAAATATACAAATATCAAATGCTTGCTCTGAAATGCTCATGATTTAGCACTGGCAAGGCTGGAGAGAGGGAATGGTTTGGGAGGTACAGGAGGTAAAGAAATTGCACCAAAAGCGTTTGGTAGCTGTTCAATGATCTGCTTTCTCCTCTGTGCTACCCATCATCTTTATGGGCTGCTAAGGATGAAATAGGAGGCCAACTTTGTAGCTTTAACATAGATGTTGTATTTACAGGTAGAAGGCAAAATGTAATATACTTCAATATTTTATCTGAAGCCATGAAATGGAATATCTTGTCATCATATTCATGATCTCATTCTTTGGGAAGAAGCGTAATTTCAAAAAGAAAGAAAAGTATTTAGTTGCATTCTAGCCTTTTCTTAAAAAGTGCTTGGTTTAAATATCATATTGGGTTAAATGTGAATAAAGGAACTTTGTGAAATTGAATAGCACTTGTCAGTGATTTACAAGTGATGAAGTATTTTTGAGTTGATTAATGATTATTTTATTTTTTTCAGTTGACAGAACCCTGTTATTAACAGATGCTATTGCAAACTGTAAACATTTCAGCAAAAATAGGGATATTTATTAATTTAAGAATTACTTCCCTCCTCTGGTAAATTGAGAGCAATAGTACTGCATGATGGACTTGGCCAATATATTTATGTACTCTGGTTGAACTGTTTTCAAGATACCTAAGGTTTGGTGGTCATGGGAGAGCATATGTGACCTATAGCACTCGGATGCAAAGAGACAGTGTGGTAGAAGAAAAACAAGGTGCCATGAGGGAAGAGTTTCTTCCCCTCCAACACCCTGCCTCTCCCCATTTATAACTTTGATTTTATACATTTCCCTGATGAAAGAGAAAACAGTATTAGAAAGATGCTGTAACTCTTGATGATATCACTAAATCTTAGGTCTGCTTAATACCATTGAAACCAGAATTTTCACAACATCAGCAAACAGCAGAGAGCTTCAGAAGAAGCCAGTATACACAAAATAAAATATGGCTTTTTACTGATATCTTGACTTTGACATCAAAACATTTTCCAGATAATTAGACCTTAAAACATATAGTCATTGGAAAGAGAGAAATAATAATAATAATGTAATTTAAATCTTTAATGCTAAACTACTTATTTTGCAAATTAAGTTTCTAGAAATAGAAGAGCTTTTTTCAGGAGCCAGTCAGTGGTGTGGCAGAACTAATCCTGTGCAGATTGTGTGGCTGTCCAAACATAGCACAATGTTCTTCAGCTGAATGACAGCTGTAGATTTTCAATGCGTAAAGGATACTGAAAAGGCTGGGATGAAACTACCAGTGGCTATGGCATATTGTCTTTGGGGGAACATTAAGTAAGGTCCCACACCTCCATGAGGGCACCTATAGGACAGTGTGGAGGGATGTCAAATAGTTTGTAGGTGTTTCACAGCATTTTTAAAGTGTCTAGGGCTGCTGGTATTAGTTCTGAAAGTATAGTTCACTGGTTGCTGGCTAGGTGTATGTTGTTAATAAATAGGTGCTTCATTCCTGATTTATCTCTGTTGATGAAGTTTAAGCTTTGAGAACTGAAGAGTTTTCTTCTGTAATATGTGTGTGTTTATGAGTGTATATATGTGTGTGTGTGTATAGTTTCTGAATTTATTTGTGATTTATACCATCCAAGCAGATAAAGTCCACGATTATTTCCTGACTTTGCAAGCCTACTGTCTTTTATGTAAAGATTCCTGTTTCTGAAGGAGTTATCAGTGTTCCTCTGCTTCTTCAAATACCAACCCACCTGTTTAACTATGTCTTTGTAATAGCTGGATGGCTGGAATTAAACATGCAGAAGGCTGATAATAAAAATGTTTAGAGAGAAAATTTATTTATTCAGCATCTTAATATTTCTATGCATTTAATACAACTTTCTGTTATCCTTGGTAGATGCTTCTCACCTTGTAAACTTACCTAGTTTGTCCTGTAAATTTGGAAAGGGTACCTCTATGTAAGGAGAGAAGAGATCCAAATGTCTCTGTGTTGGCCTTGTAGAGTTCTGCAGCAAAAGGAGATCTGGTGTTGGCTGTGGATGCAGGGCCATCAAGTTGCATGAGGACTCCACGATGAATGCAATTTGAGTCCATTTGGACTGTTAGTGCAAACCCTTACTGCAAGTGTGATGCAACAAGCTCTTTTCTTAGAAAATCACAGATTATGCACCTACTGTCTTTCTATTTTGAGAGACTGAACTCACACTTTTCTCCCACATTTGCCACATCGGAAAAAAGAGACACCAAGAAATGCTTGGCAGCCAAATGCTCCTCTAAGCAATACAGAACACAATTCATTATGTCAAATCTGTTGTTCCTTTCCATTCACCTAACCTTCATTAGATATCTCTTGATAAATGGAAGATGTCTGTCTTTCTTCTGCCTGGAAAATAAAGCAGTAGTATGATTTGTTATTCTTCTGGTTAGTTTACTGCAGACAGTTATTTAAGCAACAGCAAAGAGGAGGAACAATGGCTTTCCTTTACTTGTGGAGTTACACAGCATCAGGCTTTTTGCTGTCTTTGGCAAATCTGAAATAATCAGTGGAACAGACTAAAATGCTCAAATGCTATGCTTTTGTGCAGCTGATCTGGATGTCACTGTGGACAGCTTATGGTGCATTTAACTGCAACATTCCTTCATTTATCTACTTCCTGTCCTGTGCACCTCCCCACCCCCTGCCCCGCTTCCCTCTCCCCCACTGAATGGTGCCATGAAGAAAGTCCCTAGATTTCAGTGTGTGTGAAAGAAAATATTGAAAGCTTCACAGCAAATGCATGGGGAATTTGATTTGGATTCTCAGGCAATTCACCCAGTCTGTACCTATATGTCTCATTAGTCAAAACAAATTTAAAACTCTTTGTACAAACTCTTGGTTTGTCTTGCATCCTGAGTTAAAAAGTTCCAGGGTATGCATCTGTCACATATTATTTGTAAGACATCTTGTCCTTTACTGGCCCGTCACAGCCTTTGTGCATAGCAGAACTAAGTTTATAGCACAACATATTTTCCTCCCAGGGTAGCAGCTTTTGTCTTGATGGGTTTGAAATACTTTGATGCACCCTATCTTTGCTGCCTTTACACAGGCTTGCACATAGATTACTATCCTGGTTGTTCTTGTAAATGCAATGCAGACTTCTACCATGTATTGACATGAAAAGTAAACAGTGGGACACTCTAGACTGCAACTTAACCCTTCAGTCAAAAAAAAAAAATTAGAGCAGAATGGCTGTAATGTGGTAGTGTTTGGATCAATGACTGCTTTATGCCTGCTGTGCTCTGAAGAAAAAGGTACCTGTTGCAGAGCTGCATGCAACAGCATCAGCACTGAACTCCATCCATCCTAGGCTTTACCCACCCTGGGGGAATTTAATAGGTCTTTTAATTATGTTCTGTGTTGGCCTAGTCAGACTCTAAACCTCACTTTACAACTCCAAAGTATCTATTTGTCTGAACCAGACCCTTAGAGAGTTACTCTTTCTTATGTGGTGGCTATGAAAGCTGATGGCACTGCTTGTAACCTTACAGAGCAACTGACATGTAAGGGACTTAATTAACTCAGAAACTTGCAACCTTAAGCCATCAGCAGTCCCCAGTTAGCAGTCTCCAGCCTGTGACTTTCTGTTTAAGCTTTGGTGTCCTATGAGTTTTGTACTCCTGTTACAGCTCCTATATTTCACTTTGAAAAAATACCATCACTGTGGAAACAGTCTCTTGACACAGGGTTGAGCTGAGGACTTCTGTTTCTTCTCATTTCTTTCCCTCATTTAAACCTTTCTGTTGTGCTTTTTTTTAATTGGAGAATGATACATACGTTGTGTGAATGGTTGGTTGGTTAAGTCTGTTGAGGTAATTGCCACAAAGTCAAAGGAACCTATGGAAGTTTATCTTTCTATGCCTATGTGATGTGGCCTCATGATTTTTCTGTTCATAAAGTAACATGATTTCCATTGGAAGACTCAGAAAAACTCAAGTTCCTACTGTTAAAACTTAGCAAATCCTTTTTACAGCCTTCAAACCACTAATGAAAAAAAATCCCAAACCCCAAACCACCCAAAAGCACAAAGGTCTCCCCCAAATATTTTTCCAAATAAGTGTCTCACTAAATCCCAAGGGTTTTTTAGATGTCTAGATTGCAAAATGTAGGATCTTTTAATTTTTTTTGCCTGCTTCTCCAGCCCCAAAGCCACTACTTGTGCTTCTGGACTATTACTCACACAGAAAATCCTACCCATTTTGGGCCTGTCAAAATCATATTTTCTTATATGTAGCTACCACAGTAATCTTTCACCTTTTTGATTTTATCTTTACTTGTCAAGGACAGGGAATATAAGTTTAAGGCAAAATCCTCAGTCCATTTACTGAATTCCATTTTTCTCCCAGAATGACACTTATTTGTAAATACACTCAAATACTCAATGAACTTTTTTCATAACTTATCACATTTAACTGAGTTTTTTTGAGAGGAGAGTTGCTCTGTTGGAATAGAGTTGGCTCAATTTGGTGAATGTGCATTGGAAATGAACAGAGAAATTACCTAACCTTCGTGGTATTTAAAGAGTAAGTGTTCTTACTTTGATTCATGAAGGGAATCCTGCAATTAGCAAGTGGAGCACTTGCTAATTAAATAAACATTAAATGCTGCAGTATATGACTTCATCAATATTCTTTGACCATTAGTGGGGATAGGGGAGGGAAGGCAATTTAATGATAATCAGAGTTAGTAGGACATTTGTATCACAGGTGGTTGCAAATATAGATGGCTGAATTATTCATTGCAGACAACACTCACCAAAGAGTTATCTCCTTGTTCTCTGCTCCTAGTGATGCACAAGCTTTGCTCACATGAACAGTGTCTGTTAAGTCTCATTAAATCCATAAGGAAAGGGCATTAATTTCTGCAAATGTGTTTTACTATTGCTATGTATTTGCCAACTAGCAGAGTTATTTTATGGGCAACTCGCAAACTATTTATTTCGACTGTCTCCCATTTAACATGCTGTCCTAGTTCAGCAGGTGGAACCAGTTGTCACTGTGTGTGGGGTGATCAAAGCTGTGTATTCTACCCCCTCTATTCATTCCCAAGGCCAACGGCCCATTTGCAGCAGCTTCCCAGGGAGTCGTTAGCACCTCCACTCCCAGCCTGAGGAGGCGTAGCTGCTAATGGGCCATCAACAGTTCAAAAATAGCCCATGACTCACAGAGTTAATAACACATTGTGTGAGTCCCTGCCCTGGGGGAGGGACTGGATGCTCCCTGAGGGTACAAAAGGGATGGGTAAGAAGACCTCGGGAACCTTTTGTCGGATCCAGAGGAGCAGCAGGACCTTGACAGGAAGAGACCACCACTCTCGACCAGACTACAGCCATCACCTGTACCAACAGGTTTTTCACTTCCTTTTGCTTTGGACTTGGGGGAACCACGCAGGTCTCAGCATAAGGCTAACAAACCCCTTTGGGGTTGTACCCCAGGGCACTGGGTTATACTGCTGGGTTTTGGGAGTTGAAAGCAATTTCCCTTTGTGTCAGTGTATTTACTGTATTATTATTATTAAATTGTAGCTCTGATTTATAATCTCTCTCGTGTTGAGCTCATTTCTCCTGCTGGTTTACCTCTAAACCAGCACACATGCAATGGGTGCACTTGGTCATCTTTAAGTGATGAGACTAGAATTTTTTGGAGACAAATGGATTTGTTTCAAATCTTACATTTTGTAAAAAAAGACATTTTTTTTATTGTAAAACTGACGAGTGACAAAGAAGTTAAATTATAAAATATAAGTTAAATTCAATAGCTGTTCTATCAACAAAATTTGTGCCCCTTCTGGAATGTTTGAACTCATATATAATAACCCTGAGGAAATGGAAATGAAAGACAACAAGCAAAAGTGAGATTTGTCATGTTTTGACAGTTTTAATTCTGTAGGCCTAGATGAAAGCAGCCATTCTGCATATGAGATATGATTGCAGTCAGTTAGTATAGGGAATGGAGATGATCAAATTACATTTTATGGAATGATGATTTTGTCAAAAGTACACCTCTTTGAAATAAGAATCTGAGCCGTAGTCTGTGTAGTCCAACAACGTGGCTTCAAGAAAGGGAACAAAATAGCAAATTTCCCATGTCTGTTCACTTGGCATTTGGTGTTGAAGCTAAAAATCAAATCCAATGACAGAAAGACACTGAATTATACATTCTTTTTTAAAGCAGCCGGCTGGAGGGATATGGGGAGTAATTCACCACACACACTGGCTCTTGCTACAACTTTTTGAGGTATATATACGTAGTAACTTTGAAAAGATCCGTACCCAAAGATGCATCCTACCCCATTGCATCATGGGTGTTCTCATATTTCTTGCTGTTCTTTCATACAGCAAGATTGCCATCTAGCATCCTTTTTCTGGTAGGAAAGTGTGGGGAAGGGGCATTGGAGGGTCTTTATCCATCTTCCGTGTCACAAAGTCTTCCTCACATTGGCAGGTTTCTGGGCATTTGTGATTAGTTTTTACTGACCTTTAATCTCCCATCTGATTGTTCTAGTTCCTACTAAGACACTTAGACTTGCTGTTCATTAATGTAAATCTAGATTGTTCTCTACTTAAAAAATTCGCTGTTGAATTTACATCTTAGCAAAATAATCTCTATTGGCTAGGTTCTGTGGAGCATATAACCTTCCTAAGTTAATTTCCTTCAGGTGCACCAGTCCAGTATGCTTCAATGCGCTCAACNTTTTTTCAGGTGAGGCAAGGGGAATACAGTCAACTATGGTTCCTCAATTTGTTCTCACATTCCTTTTTGGGAAGCTTATTGACATCTGTATCAGATTTCTCCTTAAAGCAAATGATGTCATGCTTCTCAGGTGTTCATTTTAAGACAGCTATTTCATTCTCTTGACACTATCCAAGCACAATACTCAATATGTGACAATACCAAATATGGGTGTATAGCAGTAAAATCATAATCCCTGTCTTGTTCTCAGTACCTGCTTTCTCAATGTCCATTTTCTTTTTTTTAATGACTGCCACTGCACATCAGATATAGAAATGTGAAAAACTTGCAAAAGTAACCTTAAAATCTATTCCAAGATGTGGTGCCTTATATTAGGGTTGCGTTATTCCTCCTGCAGACTTTTTCCTTCTTTGTTGGTTCAAAAGAGTTGACTATCTACTATTTCTTGTGATAGTGCACCTTCACCAAATGTCCAATAAAGTTATTGAATAGCTAGTTTAAAATAAGAAAAGAAATGTTATTTTACATCATGCCATGTTGCAAATTTACTTTCTAGTTGTTTGAGAGGTCCAAAGAAAAGAGGCTTGAAGATAGATACACTGGTAGCTTTTAAGCATTATAAGGCAGTTGTAAAGTGCAACTCAGCAAACTGTGAAGCTCTATTATCCAAAATCTGAGATGTTATCTTGAGATAAGTAGTTCTCCATTTGTTCTAATTTCCTCCAAGCAAGTGATGCTGCTGGCCTCTTCTGTGAATTTATGTGCTATATAATGCATAAAGGTCTAAAGCAACTACTGAGGTGTTGAATATAAGCATCTTGACTACTTGTAGTTAAAATCATGAAAGTAGTGTCCTGTTTTTTGGCCAGGACAGTGCTAATTTTTTCCATTGTAGCTGTGAGGGGGCAGAGCCTGGAGCCTAGTGAGCACATTTAGGATGTTATTCTGTACCACCTCACTTCACTACCAGGGCTTCTCCATTTAGAGAAGAAGGTGAGCATGGCTTGCAGTCAGGGTAGGGGTTGGGTAATGGGAAGCTATGGTGGGTGGAGGCTCTGTCTGACATGGTATTCTGTCGTCTTGGTCTTGGTGAACATTTTTGAATATAAATCACCCTCTCATTTGTATGCAGCATTGTTGCTGTTACTATTTTCTTATCTCATTTCTAGAAAATTATTCTTATCTCAGCCTGTAATCTCTGTCCTTTATCTCTCTCACCAGGAAGGAGCTTATGGTTTTTTCTTAGTGCGAGTAGTAAATTTGGGAATACCATTCCTAAATATAGCTCTCTATATAGATAAATTTATATATAAAGGGGTATATATATATAAAGGTGTATATATAGACCTACATGTATAAAANAATTGGTCTTTTTTTTGTTCTTTTGCTTTTTTTTTTTTTTGAGTATCCATTTATGGGAGAGTTAATGAAATTGTCTAAACCTCTTTTTGAACCTCCAAATACTGAATCCCTCTACAAATGTCTTGTGGTGTTGCATTTGAGAGTTTTGCAGTGCTCTGTAGCAAGCAGCATTTTTGAGTATTTAAAACAGTCTTCTGCCATTTTAATTGAATATATTGTGCTTTCCTTTTTTTGTTGTTTTGTTTTGTTTGTTTGTTTTTGTTTTTTTTTATTTTTTTTTCAGGTGAGGCAAGGGGAATACAGTCANGAAAAGAAATGTTATTTTACATCATGCCATGTTGCAAATTTACTTTCTAGTTGTTTGAGAGGTCCAAAGAAAAGAGGCTTGAAGATAGATACACTGGTAGCTTTTAAGCATTATAAGGCAGTTGTAAAGTGCAACTCAGCAAACTGTGAAGCTCTATTATCCAAAATCTGAGATGTTATCTTGAGATAAGTAGTTCTCCATTTGTTCTAATTTCCTCCAAGCAAGTGATGCTGCTGGCCTCTTCTGTGAATTTATGTGCTATATAATGCATAAAGGTCTAAAGCAACTACTGAGGTGTTGAATATAAGCATCTTGACTACTTGTAGTTAAAATCATGAAAGTAGTGTCCTGTTTTTTGGCCAGGACAGTGCTAATTTTTTCCATTGTAGCTGTGAGGGGGCAGAGCCTGGAGCCTAGTGAGCACATTTAGGATGTTATTCTGTACCACCTCACTTCACTACCAGGGCTTCTCCATTTAGAGAAGAAGGTGAGCATGGCTTGCAGTCAGGGTAGGGGTTGGGTAATGGGAAGCTATGGTGGGTGGAGGCTCTGTCTGACATGGTATTCTGTCGTCTTGGTCTTGGTGAACATTTTTGAATATAAATCACCCTCTCATTTGTATGCAGCATTGTTGCTGTTACTATTTTCTTATCTCATTTCTAGAAAATTATTCTTATCTCAGCCTGTAATCTCTGTCCTTTATCTCTCTCACCAGGAAGGAGCTTATGGTTTTTTCTTAGTGCGAGTAGTAAATTTGGGAATACCATTCCTAAATATAGCTCTCTATATAGATAAATTTATATATAAAGGGGTATATATATATAAAGGTGTATATATAGACCTACATGTATAAAAAAGTTATTGGATACTATAACATTAAATTCAGAAATTACTAGAGTGAACACAGTTGCTATAAACACAGATTTTCACTATGTTTTTGCCTTCCTATTTCTTAAAGTAGTCTGGGATAGAAGAGTTGCTAAGGTACCCTGCACATGAGTATGTCAGAATTGTAATACTTACCCTATGACTTTAAAGCATACTCAGGCTGGAAGGTTCATGCACAGCTAATTTTTAATGAAATTTAAATGAATAAAATTCTTGGGGTAACTTATTTTTTTAAGAGATTAGTTAACTTTTTAAGGTTTGAAGGGATTTGCTGATAAGTAAAGAAAAATGAGCTGAATTTAATTTCTATCATTCTTTAACTAAGCTTATATATATTGCTTTTCACCAACATCTTTTATTAATATACATCATTCTTCCCCTTCTTGAGTAAAAGTCAGCCATACCATTTTGCTAGTAGAGGCTCAGTTTAAACAAGAATAACTAAATGAATGACTTCAAAAAAGGAACGCAGAGAAATTTTTTGTTCCATTCTGAGAACTTCGTGTTTTGGGGATGTACTGTTCATTTAGATAATGTTTATTTGCTTTACAACATTTGGTGGAGAGAATGAAAGAAACAGTTCTGGAAGAACATATAATTTCTCTGTATTTGGAAATGGTTTATTGACCACTATCTAGAAATATTATCCATCGAGGAGAAATTGGCAGTTCATGAATTTGAAACAGTAATAATTTGGCAGAAATTATTGTTTTTCCATAATCACAGAATATTCTGAGTTGGAAGGAACTCACAAAGATCATCAAATTCCAACTCCTGGCCCTTCACAGGACAACATCAAAATCACATCATGTGCCTGAGAATGTTATCCAAACAGACTGAGGCCAATTTTATGAGGTTTAAAAGTAAGTCTGCATCTCTACAGGCTTGGGGCAGAGTGGTTCAGGGAAAAAGGACCCTGAGATGTTGAGGTGCTGGAATATGTTCAAAGAAGAGCACTGACAATGGTGAAGGGTCTGGATCACAGGATTTATAAGGAAATGCTGAGGGAACTGGAGTTGCTTATCCTATAGAAAATGAGCCTGTCATGCAACATTGTCACTCTCTACAACTGCCTCAAAGGAGGTTCTGTCAAGGTGGATGTCATTCTCTTCTCTCAGGCAACAGGTGAAAGGACAAGAAGGAAATGGCCTTAATTTGCACCAGGGAAGGTTTAGATTGGATACTAGTAAACATTTCTTCACTGAAAATATGGTCAAGCACTGGAACAGACTGCCCTGGGAAGTGGTTGAGTCACCATGCCTGAAGACATTTGAAAGATGTGTATATGCTGCACTTAGAGACATGCTTTAGTGGTGGACTTGGAAGTGCTGGGTTAGTGCTTGGACTTGATGATCTTAAGGGCCTTTTCTAACCTACCCAAAACCTTTTCTAAAAACACAAAATCTCATTTGGACTTAAATGCAGAATCCCTCATCTATGTTACTGCTACCTTCTTAAGTGGTCTTTTTACAGATTCTGTAGCTGCAGTAACAGGGCTCATTTTTTAATCAACTCAAATGCTTTTATAGAGCTTGAATATTGCCCAGCCTCCCACTATTCTCTGAAGAATTATGATATTTCACTGAGTAAATTAATCTTATCATGTATATCATGTGCTCCATTAGTATTTTTTTTCTGTTGAAAGGAAATCAAGCCTTAATCATGAAGCACTAATTCATAGTTGTAATCCAGCTAGCTTCCCAACATTGCACATACTGCTCTTTTTTCATCTAATTTATTTTTTTAAATAGTATCTCAAAAAGTCTGCCAGCCTTACTACTTAAGGAAACTTTATATGCCATTTCTTATCACAGCTAAATCAGATCCTAATCTGTAGAGATATTTTCATGAGATTGGATTGTTATTTTTCCTTTATTATTATTATTGGTTTGATAGAAAGTGGTCTTTGAAAGAAGTTGAAACCCAAATATACTGATGTGTATGTGACAGGGCATTTGTTCCTTCATTTGGGATGACATAATGCCTGAACCAAAATCTAGCAAAGCGCATATACTTATATCATATCTTCCAGAATTGAGAGGATACTATATGAAATGTTTCAGAAGACAATGAGAATTACTTTTTTAGTGATTGCAGATGTTTTTAAAAACTTAAGATTTTAAAAGTATGCCTATCTGCCTAATTAAAAGTTTAATTCCTTTAGTCCTGTAGAGATGGTCCTTATTGCTGAGTGTATAAATTTTTATTAAGAAAGTGCATAGCAATGAATGCAATGAATTCTACACTCGCTACTCCTTCAACAGAAGTGAATGAAGGCATTTTAATTCTAGTATGCACCACAGATAGTCACTTTTTTTGGTTATTCAAAGAATCTTCATCTTGACAAAACTGTTGGTGGACAGCCTTGTTTTCTTGGTTAATCTTTTCTGAGCAAAAGCAGGAAACTTCCATGAGTCTTGCTCTTGACTTGTCTAATTTAGTTCTCAGATTAGATCCCTGAATGTACTTAGGGACTTTGCACAAGTCTAGGTCAGTAATCCCCAGAGTCACTTAGAATTTCTTCAGTGATGTCAGAGGAACAGGGTTAGGATGACAACAGTCTCCTCCGGATAAAGCAAAAAAAAAAAGATTTGGGGATGGGGATTCTTTCTCACCTTTGTCTTCCTCTCTCGCTCCCTATACTGTATCTATGCTTGAGAACTTAAGCTAAATGACCCAATTCTTTCCCAAATTATTTTAATTCATATAAAGAATTCTCAAAGAATTAATTTAGAAATGCCTGACTAAACAAAAAAACACCTGCAATATTTAGCTAATTCAGAGCTTGCATTTGTATTTGCTGGTCTGTGTAACTCACTAAAGCATGTTCACCAAAGGCACAACTTTAGCAGATTTTATCTGCAGTTAGCTGGATCTTTGGANAATATCAGATTAAGGACTTTATTGTATTAATAAATATTTTACATCAGGAGATTATTTTACGTGTTATCTTTTTATGGGTAAATTTATCACTTTTGGGGGAAGGGCTGCAGAGTAAAAAGAAAATAGAACAGAATTGTTTTAATAATAGAAATATTTCATATATA
>VWZD01009319.1:7119-19225 GCA_013396695.1 Sakesphorus luctuosus | reverse complement strand
CCCTCACCCGCCTCCGGGCGCAAAGTTCCGCGGGAAGCTGCTGGCGAGACGCCTCGCGGCCGGCACCTCCCCATCCCCGGCTCCGCGGGGGCGGCGCGGCTCCGCGGCCGCCAAAGTTGCGGCGGGGCCGGGGTGCCGCCGGCGGCCATCAAGTGGCTCGTTAAGGAAATGCAGGTGAGAGGGCTGAGCGGTGGACGGGGCTGCGCGGGGCCCGGNAGGGCGCAGAAGCCCCGAGAAGCCTTTTCTATTTTTTATTTTGTGTGTGTGTGTGTGTGTTAAGAGATATATATATATATATATTTAAAATACTGTGAACAAAATATATTTTTGGAAGAATGACTCTTGTCGGAGTCTGCTTTGAAAGCAGGGATATCCCCCAGGAGCCAGCGGCAGCAGTGCTGAATCCCATCAAAACAGAACTGCCTGATGTGGCATGTGCTTCTCTCTCTTTGCAGTTCCTTCTGGGCCTGTGTGGACTAGGGGCACAACGCGGCACCTGACTGGCAGGAGGGGAAAGCGGAGACTCCTTCAGGTTTCCAAAGAGGTCCGAGTGGACAGCATTAGTAAGTAAATACTCTGCTTGATTTCTGTCCCTTTATTCTTGGGCTCCTCCAGACCTTTTCTTCACATTCACACACACATATGTGCACCCACACATCTTTATATATATGTGTGTGTGTGTGTATATATATATATGTGCCTTTATTTCTGTTTTCAGGTTACTGTTCTGGCCAGAGAAAAACTTGGCTATGTTAGCTTGAGCTGTTTTCGGTGAGAAAGTGCGTTAAGTGGTTTGGTGGTCTCTTATGAGAAAAAGCAAATTGCAAGTGAATACTTGTCTAAAGAAAGTGAGAGTGGCAAGTATTGTGTAATGTCTACCTTAGTTTGAGTGCAGGTATGTGGTACATTACAAGTAATACCTAAACAAAGAGATGTTCCCCTCAGGAAGGTTCTACAGCATGCACTGTCTGACCTGCAAAGTAGATGCAGGTGACAAAGCATTCAGTTTAATAGAAAATATGTCTGAATTATAGATACTAAGACCATTTTTCATCAAAATTTCTGAAATTCCTAATTTTTTCATCAAGGTTTATATATATAAAAGGATGTATATTTTTTTCTTCTAGTGAGGATGACAGTTCCAGACAACAGCTTTGCTTTCTAAGTGCTTTTATGGGACATATTCAAAGGTACTGATGGCACTATTTTCAATAGGAGAGAAAGATGCCAGGGAAACAAAAAGATAAACTCATTTTAAAGGGTTTCATAAGCAGTGGAACTGAGGTTTGCTGGCTGAGCTGTAGAGTTGATAGAAGATAAAAAGATAAATGTAGATCATGAAGAGTCTGCTGTTAGGTGTTCAGCACTAAATATATCTGCATCTGGCAAGAACTTTTGCAGGCATTATTTCTCTTGGGACAGTGGACTTATTATTGACATTTAACTGCATCTCTGGTAGAAGAAAGGGCTAGTGCTAGTAGTTAAGGGTTAACTGTTTCCTAAGTAGAGAAGAGAAATAAAAATGACAGGTATGTCAATGAAATACTTGTTCTTGTTTGCTAATACCAAAATAAAACCTTAGTGTTATGTCAGTAGAAATACAGTTGATTCAGGTGTTTTGAATATCCTGGAATGAATCAATAGCATTTCAGCATTTTCTCCCTATTGTGGCCGAATGGACTTGGATTTAAATTCTTCATGCGTTTTAGCTGTTGTAGGGAGAATATGGATTTGAATTTGAATACAGTAAACTTAGATCTTTACAAATTCTTGGCAAATTTGTGTTATTTTACAGTGAAAATTGATAATAATAAATGGATACTGTAAAGAAAGTATACAATTCAATTCTCTTATGTTTAATGTCTTTGCTGTTCACCCAGCCAGATTAACTGATGTCGTTTGAAGCCATTAAACATGTATTTACAACTTCTTAATGTGAAACTGATGTTGCATTTTCAGGTGTAATTCAAACTCAATCACAACTAATAAATGTCACCAGGAATGAAAGTTTCTCAGTGACAAGTGAAATACATTTCTTCATGAAGTAAAAAAAACAACCAACCAAACAAACTAGTTTATGTCACAACAGTGAAGATAACTAGACAAAATTTGTTTAGAAAATCAATATGATACAATCAGGAAAGACTAAATCAGCAGTAGCAGATGGATGACATTCAGAGTTGCTTTCAGGTATTCATGATTTTAGAGACACGAAGAATTACAAAGCATAGGGTACAAGTTCTGAGGGAGTGAATCTGGGTGACTTGCATATTGTATTACAATGGTCTTTGGGTAATGGACAGCAATACTTATGACAGAAAAGATACCTGATGAACTTGTGAACTTGAAATGAAAAGATAACATATTTGCTGCCTTAGTAAGGAATCCTACTGTTACCA
This sequence comes from Sakesphorus luctuosus, assembly GCA_013396695.1. Lineage (NCBI taxonomy): Eukaryota > Metazoa > Chordata > Aves > Passeriformes > Thamnophilidae > Sakesphorus > Sakesphorus luctuosus. Next base: position 16,826 of record VWZD01009319.1, on the reverse strand, counting down.
TTTTAGTACTATGAATTTACATTTCAATTAAAAGCAAACCTTTGTGTGTGTGTGTGTGTGTGTGTGTGTGTGTGTGTGTGTGTGTGTGTGGTGACTTGGCAACATTTGACATGGCTCATTGTTCTGTTGTGTTCCCTGTGGACAGAGCATTAAAATAAGATATCCACCTAATTTGCATGAGCTGTTTTGAGATTGCATGCAGAGAAGTTTATTAAGCTTTCTGTTCTGCTGGGTGGTCCCAAACATGCAGCATTGCAATGTTGAATGTCTTACGAAGTGTCTATTTACAAAAAACAAACCAAAAAACAAACAAACAAACAAAAGACAAAAAAACCAAAAAAATTGACTAATCAGACAGAAACTACATTGTATAATTTAGCTTGAATCACAGCATACTCAATGGTTTTATTAGTTTGGAGCATACTCTTTGTTGTTTGTTTTTGGGATTTTCTTAAAATCTGGGATATGTCCTAGCAATACTTTAGCATCTGTATGAAAAATGACTCAAAACATACTCCACTTTTGCTGTAATTACTACTGTAGGGAACAACCTATGTCAAATCAGGGCAATTAAGTTTGATACATACTGTATTTTGATTATATATGTGTATGTACAACCTTGAATTGTTGCTATAGGAAAATGTCAAATCAGATCAGTCTAATTCATTAGAAACAAAAGAGAACTTAAGAAAGACCTATTGCTGTGAAGGTATAACATTGATATAAAAAAGTTGCATGTGTCAGCAGTAAGGTTTTTTATTATGCAATAGTTCTTGTTATTGAGATAAGATAATAGCCCAATGAAACATATAAGCCGTCTACAGGGAATGAACAATTAATTCCTCTAACGTATGCCTATTTAAGATTTCTTACTATTAAAACCCTACATACCTGCATTGGTTTTCAGGAGATAAAGTCAAATACCTTTGTTATTATTAATCACTTAGTATACTAAGCTCGTGCCAAACTTTGAAGTGGTAGACTGTGATGGAAAATTATGGCAGTGTATTCCTTCTTTGTTGAATGTGGCTTTGCTGAAGAAATTCACAGTACACAAACAAAAATGCTCCGTGATGGTGCAAACTATTTTGAAACGCGAAGTGTGATAAATATCAAATAATACACTGAGGCTTTAATCAGCTTGGTTTCTGTGTCCTCTTTTAACAACGTATTCAGCATTAATAACTTTTGTATAAATGGGTGCTAAATCTGTAGGTTTGAAGTACTGTACCTAGTTGGAGAAATGGGCGAGTTCAGCATTTTGGTAAAGGTCATGAATACTTCTCATCAGTTCAAAGCTTGTTTAGTGTGAAAACAAATTGTTACCTCCTACATAATTAGAGTAAGCTCTATTGATTCCTTATCACTTTAAAGGCCTTGTAACCAACAAGTATTAATTTACTGGTGACATTTATGCGGATGATCTATAATTTAGAGTTGAATTTTATTATCTGTACTCAAGGAAGCAGGTTTTTTTTCTTCACTAGTAGCTACAAGGGTTGTAGAGAAACTAGCTGCGGATGAGGAAACAACCATGGCATATTTTTAAAAAGGAAAAAAAAATCAAGGCAGAAAGGCCATATGAAGATCTCAGGTGCAAAAGCATTTGGGCTGGAGAATGCCTTTATATATAGTGCTTTGGGGGGGTTTTTTTGTCATACATATCTTACCAGGTCATTAGTACTAGAAGTTTCTTAAAGAACTTTTATGTTACCACTTTTTCTTTTAGACTTTTCACCTTGCAGTTTTGCAGCTATAATCCTAACAAACTCTGGCAAAGTTAACAAGAGATTTTATGTCACATTGATAACTTAATGATGGAAATAGTGTCACAAAGTATTGACAGGGAGCGCATTTGGCCTGTAATTTTTTGGACATATCTGATTGCGCTGAAAAATGTTTAGTAACAAACAGATGGATTTAAAATTCCAGTAAGCAGTAGGCATGAATTAATTAATTCTCAAACAAGAATTAAAGGTATTTAATAATAAAGAATAAGAGAAGGAAACAGACACAAGATTAGGCTAAAGAAATGTATAATGCAGAAAATTTTAGCATTCTTAGATGCTGTTTCATATTCAGTTTATCTATTCTAGTAACTTCTTTAATAAGATTCAGAATAAGAAAACTGTAACAGAAAAGCTAGCAATAAACAGAAAACTGCAGAGAATTTACAACTATTTCTATGGTCAATATTAGGTAGAAATACTCATCTATTTTCATTTGTTGTCAATAATTGCAGAAATGGTCCTATTTATCTTACATTTATATTAAATATACTTTATTAAGTGAAGAATACAAGGAGACACATTCTTTACATTCTTTATTTCTCTACTGGCAACTTTGTAACCACTTCTAAAGAGTGTATTTTTTTGTAATGCAGTGGCTGAAGATACAATTGAAAGAGATTTTAACTGAATATAGACTGCAGAATCTGACTTAAAAAATCAATTTTATTATATTTCTGTGAGTGATATTGTGAAATTTTTCAAACTACTAATAAGTTTTACATTTATGTTGAAATACAGGCACACTTTAAATGACTTTAAAGTTCTTTGAAATACTACTATACTTTCCAGATTATGTACTTATGTTGTGTTGAGATGTGAAATTAAGATTTTGGAAATGTATTTGGAGAAAGAGACTTCTTGATGTGTATATTTGCAATATAAGGTTCCAAATAGTGTGATGATTTTCCTGAGAATACTGTGGGGGATTTTTTCAGCTGTAAGCAGCATGAGCTTATATACATACTTATCAATTAACAGATAAACACATATTACAGACCCAGTCCTCTGCTTTCTCTAAACATTGGGTTTAGAAAAATGTTCTCTGCACTGGTTAGTCCCATCTTTAATGCAACCTTACAGCTTTTGTGGAAAGCTTTAAGGGTGCTTAAGCTGAATTCTTCAGTGTGTTTCAGGATGGCTTCTCAAAAGGTAAGGTGGATATTTTGGTGCATATGGTGCACTCTGCTTTTCTCTTGAATTTAAAAAATAAGACCTGTGCACAATGGCATTCAAGAAATCATTCTTTCTTCAAGCTGCTGCTTTATATTTGTTTTTAGATTACCTAGTTCATTTGCAAAATGTATGTAACACTGCTTAGCAGTGAAATGTTAAATATATATGCTTTTTGTTCACAGTAAAAAAGTGGCTGGAGAAGAAACTGCTTTAGCAGGAGGGATTATCTGTAAACATGAAGAAGGGCTCATGGTTTAATGGGAAGTGGTATTATTTAGCTATTCTAGTTAATATGGAAACTGTGTGGGTATGATAAACTCATATTTCCAGAGAGCTCACGAGACCTCCCAGCTGGTGATCTTCTCATCGGTGACAGAAAAACATTGCATTATGATGATGACTGATTTCACGTGACCAACCTGAATAAAGGTCCTCTGGTGACAACAGGTTGGAAGTGTACACCAAGCAGTCTTCTGGGAACAGTAATTCCTAAGGTTACTGCAGGAGAAGTAGCTGCATACAGAACAATTGCATCCATTGTAGTCTGAGAGTCGAGTGATTTTTAGACTCTCATGAAGCAGCTTAACAGTCAGTGTGGGAGTATGTCAGGCAAAGTAGGTTTGCTCTAGCTTTGACACATTCTCTCACTCTTTGTCTCACCCCTACACTCTTAAAATGCATCCTTCCTTATGATGTAGGGCATACTCTCACCAAACCTTGTACTACATAAGACAGTGACTAAAGTAGTTCAAGTCTGTATTTTCCTTATTCTCCTTCTGTTAGTCAAACATGATTTTTTCAGTCTTTAGTAAAAAAGTAATTCTCCATACTGTAACTATATCCATAGTGTATTATTTTAAAGTATATGCATTTAAAACTTTTTTTTTAAAATCAGGAGTTAATTGAGATGCTTACAGTACAATTTTTTAATCCACATTGAAGGATTTAATTTTAACCTTACAAGTTGGTTCTGCTGAAGCACTACAGACTTTCAATATCTGCCCATAAGCATAAGGGAGGGCAATGATGCAATTCTTACTTGTGTAGCTACAGAATTTCTGGCAATAACAAAAAGATAAACCAAAATGATGTTTTATTGCCCTCCATTTGTGTAAAAAGACATAAGAGTATCCATCCCATCAATTTAACAATCAGAAAAAATCCTGCAGGGTGGTGTATGGTCCCAGCTTTTAATTATTTTCTTTTACCTTGGAAACTATGTACCATGATGTTGTGTTAGAAAAAGCTCAAAGCAACATCAGTTCTCAATGAAAAAAAATTGAAGAGAATCCATATAAGCTGTCCAAGCATGTTCTGCATGAGTTGCTTTCCTTTTCTTTTGTAACTAAAATTTGCCAGATTGTATTCTCAGGCTTCTTCAGAGAGATGGAAAGCCAAAAGGAATTTTGTTTTTATCAGAAATCATAATAGTATCATGAAACTACAGCTGACATTTTTCTTCATCTGGATTTTCCTGAAGGAAATGTATTGGGTTTTTTTAACTGTTAATTATTGTTCATTTTGGCCAGGACATAAAAATGTTACCATACTCATGCATTAGTAGCAGGATCCAACTCCCAAACTGTCAGGGTGGCTAGAATATTAGAGTTCATAATATAAGAAGTCAGGCTTGAAACCTATTTTGTTGAAACCTTGACACCTGAAAAATTCCTGTGATGATAGGCATCATTATTACTGAATATCCTACATATGTTAGTAGAAATATCTGAGAATGTACAAAAGGTTCTTTTTGAAAAGAAATTTAATTAACTTTTATAATGTAATTTTCTGAAAATCCTAGGTATAGATAAATCACAAATCACAAATCATTGCATATAACATGTAGTATGATTTATGTGGCTACCATTCATAGAAATATTCCTAATGAAAACTTGTATTAACATTGATATTCCTTCACAACAGAAGTCTGCCCAGCAAAGCTCATTAATTTCAAATTTGACATTAGTAGATATGGACCAGCAACATTAGCATACCAACTGGAGTACTTAACAAAAAAAACCAAAAAAACCAACCAACCAACCAAAAAAAAACCCCAACCCCCCAAAAACAAAACCAAAAAACACACACACAAAACCCCACAAAAAAGTGGAACTGTTGCATTAATATAGTGACAAGCTGTGTTTCTCTTTGAATAATTTTACCATTTTTCCATTTTAAGCACAATTATTCTGTGAAATTGTCCTTTCTCCATATGAATAAAAGATACACTAATGGCTTTTTCTCACAATTTGTCCCAATCTTTTTTTTTTTTTTCTTTTTTTTGCGCAAGAATGCTGGNCCCCAATTTTTTTTTTTTTTTCTTTTTTTTGCGCAAGAATGCTGGGTGGCTAGACTTGAAAAGCTACACAAATGCATTTGCCAGTTTTTGCAGAGCACAGGCTTTGGAATGGGTTGATCTGACTTCTCTTTTTCCACATAAACTCACTTCACTAAAGCAGCAGTCAGTTCTTGNGTAGTATGATTTATGTGGCTACCATTCATAGAAATATTCCTAATGAAAACTTGTATTAACATTGATATTCCTTCACAACAGAAGTCTGCCCAGCAAAGCTCATTAATTTCAAATTTGACATTAGTAGATATGGACCAGCAACATTAGCATACCAACTGGAGTACTTAACAAAAAAAACCAAAAAAACCAACCAACCAACCAAAAAAAAACCCCAACCCCCCAAAAACAAAACCAAAAAACACACACACAAAACCCCACAAAAAAGTGGAACTGTTGCATTAATATAGTGACAAGCTGTGTTTCTCTTTGAATAATTTTACCATTTTTCCATTTTAAGCACAATTATTCTGTGAAATTGTCCTTTCTCCATATGAATAAAAGATACACTAATGGCTTTTTCTCACAATTTGTCCCAATCTTTTTTTTTTTTTTCTTTTTTTTGCGCAAGAATGCTGGGTGGCTAGACTTGAAAAGCTACACAAATGCATTTGCCAGTTTTTGCAGACACCAGCCTTTNATGCATTTGCCAGTTTTTGCAGAGCACAGGCTTTGGAATGGGTTGATCTGACTTCTCTTTTTCCACATAAACTCACTTCACTAAAGCAGCAGTCAGTTCTTGGGGTTGGAGACTCTTTTGGGGTTGGAGACTCTTTTGGGGTTGGAGACTCTTTTGTCAAATGCTTAAGCTAGGAAGTTTACAACGGACAGCAAAGCTTCCAGAGCAGCCGAAAGGTATGTAGGTCACCAAACCTGGGTCTGTTAGCCATGCTCCCTATATCCATGGTAGTCTTCTCCAAAATTCAGATCAACTTATTCAGTGATGAGTTGATCAGCAGCATGGAAAAGGTGTTATTTGGAAGAACCAAGAAATAATTCAAAAGCAGGGTCAAATTAATTTAGTCTGCATTTGTAGAACAAAATGCAATGGACTTCCTGTGCAGTTTATTTTAAATTTTTCATTCTAATGGGAGTATGAGATAAGAGGCAATGTAGTGCAAAAATAAAGTTAGCTATCAGAGGCCATTGGGAAGAATAAAGTGGTCAGAAGTGTAGCTCATGGGTTCGTGGTGGATTTTTTTATTTTTTTTTGTTTGGGTTTTTCTTTATTGTTTTTTTTTGTTTACTTCTGAATAATTTCCTGAGAAGCTTCCAAATAGATTGTGCTGCTCTCTTGACCTAATCAGAATGCACAATTTCTCCTGTTTAAAATTCTCTTTCCTTTGAGAGCTCCTTATAATTTTTTCTGTAGTTGGTGATTTTTTTTTCCTATGATTATAAAGAAAATCAATGTTTTTATTTGTCACAACAGTAATAATTGTGTTGCAGCACCTATTTTTCCTCATCAACTGTAGGTTTCCAGAGGCTTCTATAGGTGTGGAAATGAAGTCCTTGGATGCTCTTATTATCACATTCTATATAAGATCATAAATTGGAAAGCATCCAAATGTATTTTTTGCTCAGAATAATTTTTTTCCTTCTCAATATAGAGGTCACTCTTTTTTCCACTCTTCCCATCTTCCCATTTTCCCTGCACTTTCTTTCCAGGAGGCTGGAACATGTTTAAAATGTGTGATTATTATTAAATTAGCTCATAATTTGGATTTCAATTCTGTCTACTAAATATACTGACTCTTTCTCATGAGGAAAGAATTTGTTTTTAAGTAGCCTGATGTTCGTAACCTACTTATTTTGTTTTTTCTAGAACTGATAAAAATGGGAAAGGGAGCACTCCAGCTTATGTAAATATCAGATGTTTCCTAATCAAGGTGAGAGATGAAGTAACTGATAGAGTTCTGCTAGATTTATGAATTATTTAAGAGAACATTTATGAATTTGGGGATGAGTTAGATATGTTAGTGTCTTTGGGAAACACTGAAGTGCAGTTGTGAGATTACATCTTTTTTACCTCCTCCACTCCTGTGACAGGTCTTGGTTGGCTTGGGAACTGAATGAGGAGGTGAAAGAAAGCCCATGAATATTTGTGTTCCATTAATTTTCTTAATCATCAGTGCTGAACAAATTAAAGAAGGTATGAATTGTGATATATAAGTAAGCATTTGTTGGTTACTTAAATAAGGGTTTGTAAAAAAAAAAAAGCAATTCATGTTTCATTGTATTTTTAAGAAAGGGAATTGTTAGAAAATACAGGAGGAGGAGGGAAATGAAAGTGAGGGTAGAAAATAGATAAGTAACAGGAATGGAAGAAATCCTCAGCAATAGTCCTGCTATTTATGTCTCTGGTGCAATGTCCAGTCACATGATGCTTTCTTTAGGCACTGGAGGTGAGATTTAGTTGCCTAAGCATAGTGGCTCATGTGTTTTAGATGCCCGGTGATATCTGCTCAGCCCTCGACTATGTTCTTGTGCACCATATCCAGTCCCATACAGGTATTTCAGAAAACAAAGAACATCCAGAATTGCCTTCATCTGCATTCAGGATTATGAATTTTACATGTCTTTATTCAGATGTAGTATCTAGAATTTTTGCCTTTCTTCCTTGCCTTTCCCAAAGGCAAGGATTTTTTCATGTTATGCTAATTATATCAGATGCTAACACAGAGAGCTCCCTTAATCAACACTTGTGCCTAGCTATCAGCATAATTAGATTAATTATATTTTGGAGACATCCTAGAAATCCTATCATGCATGTATGAATCTCTGTGTGTTGGAAGTGACATCATCCTTGTCTTCATATTCTGAAACAACGCTTATATGTTGTTTTTTGTTTCCTTGTTTTGTTGTAATTTTTTACCCTTTTTGTCAGTGACATGCAGATTGATGGGAGTCCAAAAGTTTCTGCTACTAATTGCAGTCTATCCACAGAATCAACTTGTGTGCTTTCCTACTTTCCTACTCTAACACTATGCTGGTATCTCTCAGAGAAATGTGATGAACTGTGTAATGCCACACTGCCCTTTTTTTTTTTTTTTAATTTGCTGATTTTGTAGGTCACCTTTTTCTGTTTCTTGGAAAGAAAAGATGGACCTGGGGATCTGTGTAATATAATTATACCACAGTGAGATGTGTTTTCTGTTTTTGTATTATTGACATTTGACCATTACGCAACCAATAAAGATTACTGGGAGTAATATTTTCTTCTGAGGTCAGTGCTATTGATGTTAGCATATAAACAGAGTTGATAGGATAAATCCTATGGTGATAATACTGTTTGCATATAACTTTTGATGACATTTGGTTTGGACAAAAAGTTTGAGATACATAAATCTGCATTTACTGAAGTCAGTTGAATATTAAATGATTGTTGAAAAAGAAATTCTAAGTATTTTGCTTGATGAAGTGTATTGCAACTAGCATGCTTGAGACTGCTCTTAGAGATGGAGGTCTCTGGCTATTACTTATCTATCAAGGCTTTAGGAAGGCAAGAGTATAGATCTTGGTTTTGAGCCAGAAACATTTTCCATAAAAAGTAGGTGAAGTTATTTTCAAAATTTATCCTGATAATCAAAAAGAATAGAGCAACTTCATGAGCAGTAAAAAGGATCCAAAGAGAACTTGATCTGTATTGTTTCATCTAATTTTATTAATGTATATGGCCCTAATCTCTGTAGCTTAGTATCTCAGTTTATGCAGACTGTAACATCTGTTTAAGGTATTTCAGTGTTTGCCTACATTTTACTTAGTTAGGGAAACAAAACAAAAATAAAATAAATTATGCCAAGTTCAGGTTTTCATAACATAATCTCACTCTTTGTTTCTAAAAGTAGTACGGTATCTTTTTTTGTCATTTATGTGTGAATAATATAAAAGTTGTAAGCCAGATGGACCTTGGGGGATAATAAAGAGGATGGGTAANTGGGGGATAAGAAAGAGGATGGGTAATCATTATGTTAATAATAATTATGGTTATGCCTTATGACTGAAAACAAGGCCACATTGTAAATTTCTGGGGAAGTAGATTGTATTTTCTTGCTCAGTACTCAAGGAGAAAAATACATTAATAGAATAAACAGTGTAATGCCATTTTTTTGTTTGTTTTGTTACTAAGTTGTGTTTTTAGCAGTGTTGGGAGGGAACTAAGGTGGGAAAGCTACCTTGCAGAAGGATGTTTGCAGGAACTTTTCTGTGGTAGAAAGTTTCCTCTTAATGTTCAACAGCTAGGTCTCTCTATTAACTGAAAACGTAGTTCTAAAAATCAGTTCTCACACAGCAGATAGGGTAATTTCCAAGGGATTGTTGTGTGATAATGGCTAAAAATAATGTTGAAAATGATCTGAGGTTACTTCAACCAAGTTTCTTTGAGTAGGTAATAT